>JABJVR010000034.1:5477902-5503528 GCA_025773905.1 Chitala chitala | reverse complement strand
TTTGGTTAGTACATCCAAACAGTAAAGCATTACAGTAATCTAATCGACTATAGACAAAAGCATGTATAATTTTCTCTGTATCTTCTGTTTTAAGAAAATGGTAAAGCCTAGCAATATTTCTCAGCTTCAGGAAGCATATTTGTGAATAATAATAATAATAATAATAATAATAATACGTTTATAATAACTGACCACTTCAAACTGGAACACTGTATAATAAATTGCTCTTTGACATTTGTTTTGAGCACACAATGACGGAACTCAAGAAATATAGTATTTATGTAATTCTTCTAATTTCAACAATTTAATTTTTAGATAGTATAGTAAGGAGACTAGAGAGGGTGTCATGTGACACTACAAGCAGCAGAAAACTCCTGTCTTTTGTTTACAAACATTAGTGCTGTTCATGTACTGTGTCCTGAGGGATTCTCACCCAGGCTGTGAACGTATGTCACAATTCCATCACTTCTTTGTATGTAGCATGGTTTGTGATAATTGTTTTGCACACTGGAACCATGTAGCACTGATGAAGCAATGCTTTCCCTAATAAAATGCTGCTTTTTTCAATGGACCGTGATCACATTGCAGCAATCCACAGTTTAACCAGCGTTTCACATGCATACTGTTTGTGAGCTGACTGGGCAATGGGACTGTGTCCACCAGGAAAGTACCCACCAGGTTGCTGAGACCTAATTTCTTTTTAATTGACAGATAAACAGAATTGTGCATATGTGTGTGTGTGTGTGTGTGTGTGTGTGTGTGTGTGTGTGTTTTGCAATTAGGATTTTATACTTTGAGTCCTAAAATTATAATTTTTTTTTCCCATTTCAGAATGATATTTGCTCACCTTTGGTAGTACATAAGGATTGCATGAATATTTGAATATTTATATATCATGTATATAAGCTGGAAACTCTAACAGGGTAAAGTTCTGTAATCAAAGAATACATTTGCTTCCCAGAAACTGGCTCCATGACCCTAGTTAAATAACATTCATATTGAATGTGGATGTATGGATGTATTTATTTTGACAGGCAGGATTCACAGGTTGGTATCCATTGTGAATTTCAGTCATCCAAACCCCCTGAAACACTTTTCTTTTTCCTTTTACTACAGCAGGTTCCTTCCTACTGTCTTCTGGTTTATTCCGCTCTAATTAGGTATTGGCCAGGTGTGACAGTCTGCTATCCTCCAAAAAAAGATGATTTGGAGGTAATTTAAATGTCACCGTGGTGCCTTAATCCTACCCATCCTTCACGTCAGCTGCCTCACTCAGTCGAGCAAGTCCATTTGTTTATCCTCTTTTTCCTAATGCTTCACTCAGTATTCAAGCATGCACAGTTTGACATGTTATTGAAGACCTAACGTGTTGCATTTTAACAGGTTTGTGTACACTGAGATCCAGTTTGAGCTGGGGTACACTGAAGGCCCATACCTGGGGCCTGCATAGGCTCCTGTAGGTCCTGCAACCTTGAGCTTTGTGTGGGGGGGATGGTGACTGCTTCCATGTGTACAGCAAAATTAATGATCCTTTTTGAAACTACCTGCTAAAGCCACTAAACCTCCTGCAAGCGACTGCTGAAAATGTAAAGGGTAGAGGGGAAAAAATAGCATTTTTACAGCTGTATAAATCAAGGAAGGAAAAAATAAATCTCTCAATAAACAGTCTACTAAACTAGGTCTGTCTACAAACTAGTAGCACCAAAATTATGAGTGTACCTTAGGTTTTGGACTTGATCCTCACTGAAGTTTTGATAAGGTAAAAGAAATTGACTTTGGTTTGTATGTTGGACAGCTAGAGTAGTGAGGTGTAACAACCCCCGAAAAGATGGCAGAAAAACCCCCATAACCCCCACGGAGGCCGCCATATCCCATGAAATATATCCTTTTTTTCACATCTCCATCATTTCCTCAAAGCTGAAACCGCACACATCGACCCAGGGACAAGTCAGTAAAAATGTGGTTCTGTAAACCAGTGGGAAGGTTTGTGTGTTTGTGTGCAGAACAGAGGGAAAGAAGGAGGTCAGTCTGAGGTTGGCCACATGAGAACAGTGAAAACCTAACCACATGTGTGTGTGCTCACACCTTCGTGAGGACAAGAAGGTCACAGAAGTAAAGTAGGAGACACAGTTCTTCTTTAAACCGATTTATATGGTGAATGGTCACACACTTATTGCCCATTTATGCATGTATTCAGATTAACTTCCTTGGTAGGCCCTCTCCTGACAATGCTCATTTTACTGTGAGAGTTCCAGTTGCTTAACTAAGGAGTTTCTTGCCTGCTTCTTGCTTCTTCTGGAGAGCTGGTTTCCATAACACTCCAAACAGCACTTATGAGCACATCTTTTACATGCATCATTTGTTTATATGCGCTTCACATGGATGGTCCCGTTTGAACTCAGGCTATTTCAAGTGTAATCGTTAATTTCGATCACTACAGATTGTCGGTGTTCCGTCATTTATTGGGTGTAGTCAATTAATAAGTGGAATGTTGTCCAGAAGACAAACAATTGTTTGGTTATATTTAGCATATAAATGTTAAGGTGTCAAGTATTGAGCCAGTGATCTCGACAGCTAACTTTGGAGTCATCCTCCAGTGGCCCTTGGAAAACAGTCACCTTCACCTTGGCCTGGCATTCATCGCCACGCAGACGCTGTGTAATTTCCCAAAAACCTTAGTCTGTTAGTGCATTATGCGAGCTTTAAATTTCAGCCCATTCCATGCACTGTCATGGATAAGGAACGTGTGTAAATTACCATTTAAACAAGCAATCTGGAATGCTGTGACCTCATTTCCAAAACTGGAAATACCGCTTGCTTCAGGGTTCGTGCTTGGAGTTTGTGCTTTATGGGTTATTCCTCTGTTGACAGGCTTTATTACTTCATAACTCACATAAGCTTTATGCCATTCTGGTCTTAAACCCTCCAGGGCTTATTCATGTGTTAGTATCTTTTAAATGGTTTTTGTTATTATTAGACGTAATTGTAACTGAAGCTACTGTTGCACTTCTCTATGTATTTACTGTATATAGACAAGAGAGCTTACAACACAAAACAGGGTACTTATTGCATTTTATAGTTTATGAAATTCTATGGATAAAAATATCCGTAGGGAAATAAATATTGAGTCACAGCAAAGTGAAATGCAAATATCGCATGGACACGTAACACATTGGATTCATACAAACAAGACGTCATGTTCACAAAACTTTGACTTCATCATTTATGTGATAAGGGAAGCTCTTATAAACAGTAATGATGCACACAGGGCATTGTGTCCTTAAACAGCACACAGTCAAAGGCTGTTCTCTGGTAGTCGCATGTTTGCTGTCCTGAGGTGGTATAAATGTAAAGTCATTCAGAAACGTTCCCGTGTTGCTTCAAAACTTAGCACAGACATACAGAAAATTACATGACTTGTACAACAATGCCAATTCTAAATGGCACTAATTTGTTCAGAAATGCTTTCTACACAAACTTTGAAAGTATGTGACCAATGCAAAATGTTGCATAAGGCTAAAACACTATTAAAGCTCAAACGTGAGGCGGCAGATTAGAATAATACTGAGTTATGCAACGACTGTCAGTCTTGATTGGGATTAAATGGTTTGCTTTCATTTCGGGATTTAATGAGCTGTAAAAGTCAAAAATTAATTTTGTTCCATTTTCCAGGAGTCCGAATGTAATTGCCTACTTAACTTTGGATACTTGGAACTGCAGTTATAGGCTTTGTTTAGTAATGGGTCTTAGTCAGCTTTACTGAGTTCACCACTCTCAGGGTAGAGCCCAGCTGCAGCTGCAGACTTTTAGCTGTGTTTGAACCCAGCCACCCACCCACAGCCATTCCACCCACCCCCGTCCCACCGCAGTGGACAGAATTCTAGCTGTCAAGTCAGTCACTGGTCCAGAACACATTTCTGTCAGAGCTCGAAATTAAATGTCTACGTTTGACGGGTCAGAGTTGAACTCTAAGCCTTCTGAATTATATATTGATTACATGTCGTTTTGGCCAGTGAGGAGCTGAACACTACTGTCTATCACTTGTGTTTTATACAGTATTTTATATATATTTAACTAATAAAATGGATTCATTTCTTTCCACTTACTACAAAAGTGCCTAGCATTCTACAGAGGGCACCAGGCCAGAGACCTTTATATTGTCATTATTGCAGTTTTTAGGGGATTTCCTTTACAAAATAAAATTATTTCACCATTGAACATTTAACTAGAGATCATTATTTTGTAGAACGTGAAACATTTGGCAGTGCAGGGCATATCTGGGTTCTTAACTGCTGCGCCACCTGCTGTCTGTGGGGAATAATTGTGCCCAGGCCTTGACTACAGCAGATGTCCATACAAGCTGCCATTTAATTCAGAGCATCAAAAAGTGGATGAGTAGCTGGCACGTCTAGGATCCGTCAAAGAAATCGAATAGCTGTGTTCTGACATCAAGGGTGTCAGACTCAGGTCCCAGCGGGCCCACTCGCCTACGTGTGTTTGCAGTACAGCACGTTTGACACATCGGCCCTAGATCTCTGGGAAAGATTGTTATCAGGAGGTCCTTGGGCGGCCGGGTTCCTTTCCAGCATCGCTGTGCTCTCACAGTGTGCGCGGCAGGCGAGGCGCGGACACACGTTCCCGTCTCTAGAGTCCCTCTGCGTCGATACCAACCCCACCAACCCTCCCCTTTTCTTGTCTATAAAATGCTGAATAAAATATGCATGAAGGGGATGTCTGTGCTTGGAATCTGATGCTCCAGAATTTTCCACAGTAGTGCTCATCATTGTAAAATAGGGGCTGAAAAGGTACAATGTAAAAGTGAGAAAGCACACAGGAAATGAACCAGCTTGTAACCAAAACACACTTTCATGGGTGTGGTTGGGGTGTATCTCCAGGACTGGATTATGCTAACATTAGATTGCTGAGAGCTTGTGGTGTGCACTAATTGGTGTTGACATAAAGGTCATTGCCAGCTACTTTTCTGCCTTATATAAAACAAATATTGATCCATGCGGTGGTATTTCTGTATTACTGTGTTACTGGTTGACGATTGGCTTCACTTTAATCTATAAAGGCATACAAAAGGCAAAAGCCCTTTTGCCAAACAGTTGCTGGCAAATCAACTCATGCAGCTGTTTCTCCATCTGCTCTATGACTGCCTGGTCCAACATATACAGCAGTATGGTGATTCAGCCAGACTATTAACAGAAGTGTATGGACCTACCAAGCAGAAAAGATCAGGAAGATCTAAAAGATTGAGCTTTTCTTCTCTTCACACACAATCACACAGTGTGTGACAATACTGAAAAGGGATCAAGATGAGTTTAAAAAAATGTACCAGCACAGATAGTACTTATATTACTTGAAGATATATCTTTATAGTAGCATTCAAACTGTACATACTTTAATAGTGTCTTAACATTGTATAGAGTTTCTGTATATTATAATACTAATTGAATCTCTAATTTATTCAATTCAGGTAATACACATTGACAAGTTACATCATAACTGTTTAATGGATATTTCATGTCTGATAATAGGTTTGATTTATTGAATGGTAAAAATTGCTTAAATATGTACTTAAAAGCCCTCTCCTTGGGTATAGTGTATTTTAACGATCAAGGTCAGTTGTGTGTAATGTCCCCATTTTAAAATCTTTTCTTTTTGCTGGAATTGTCCACCTGGACGTTCTCACAGCGTGGAGTAAATCTGTGCTCATTTTCACAAAGCGGCCGCGGCAGATTCATCTGTGAAAGCTCCCAGCACCCTGCCCTCACCCGCAGATTCCCGCTGAAATCAATTCTGCTTCCTAAAGCCTGTTACCTGGCTTAAACCTTGAGAGCAACCACTGCACATCACCTCACAGACAGGAGACCACCCAGGAGCCTCCTTTCACTCCTTCTTATTTATTTATTTAATTAATTTCTTTTTTTCATATACGTTCTGCAAAGTCGCCAGGATTTAGCCCAGTCAGGCTCAGCACCTGGATGTCCGTGATGGCGGATGCTCGCTTATCTCAGCCGAGCCACAGAAGTGTCCCTTTCTGCCAGCTCCGCACTCTCGTCCCAGACTCTGACAAAGGGTGTGCTTTTCATTAAGGGCCTTAGCGAGGCTTGGTTTTCTCCTGAGCTTCTCGGTAAGGCTGGGAGCGGAGCTTGCTCGGCCAAGCCCCGCAGCTTCCGCACTTATTTCTTTGGTTTGCCTCCAAGCTTGGAATTTGAAACAGCAGGCGAGGACAGTTAATGTCCAAACGACGAGTGGAAATGAAGCAACCGAAAGGTGCGGTTGAGTAACAATGCAAGTTCAGACTCTGTCACTCCTGGGACTGTGGCCACTCAGACTTACTTTACAGGAACTAGACTGGTGTCAAAACACGAGGTCCAGCTGAAGGCAGAAGTGTGGATCAGCACTCTTTATAGCATGAGGCTCATGAATCATTTGAGACTGTGGCTCCGGCGCTGCCCGTGGCGATGTGATATTCGGTAGCAGAAGGCTGTATTTTTGTGCTGTGTTTGAGGAAGGGACACTATGTATGTGCCTTCATTCACAATTTCCCCACTGTGTTACCACATCCGTCTGTCGTTTTGCCGCACACACATATCATAACTGGACGGCATAGTGGCCATTTGCTGGGTAGCAGAGAAATTCACATAAATCTGTAAGAACATACAAAGTATCGAAATGTTATCAAATTTCTTAGAGGTTAGAGTATTAATACACAGTGTATGCATCTATGATAAAAAAATTTGTGTGTGCGTGAGTGTGTGCATGTGTTTGAGTGTGTGTGTGCGTCACATGTGCGTGCCATGTTTATGTGCATGCATACGTGGGTGTGTGTGTTTGTGTGTGTGCGTGCGTGCGTCACATGTGCGTGCCATGTTTATGTGCATGCCTACGTGGGTGTGTGTGTTTGTGTGTGTGCGTGCGTCACGTGCGTGCCATGTTTATGTGCATGCATACGTGGGTGTGTGTGTTTGTGTGTGTCCGTATGAGTGTACATGCAAACACTGCATTCCTCGGCACCCTAAATTGCTGCAGGACCCTGCAAACTAGTCAGGATGAAAAGCCCTTCAGCAGTTTTGAGTCCTCATAAATGGACAGTCCCCGTCCTTCACAACAAATGATCAAGTTATACTTTCCATTGTGTGTGTAATAATGATACAGCACAAGTAAAACTATGCAGCATAAAGAAACACAATGGTGCACAGATGTAATTGTACAAAACAGCAGACACTGTTGCATGCATTGGTCACTGCCTCTGAATGTTACTCTGCAAAATCGTTTTAACAGAGACATGTTGTGTGTGTCATCGTGTGGAAATTTTCTGTGAAAATGAGTCTGGTGCCTCAAACAAGGGAAAATATACTGAAGTGTCTGTTTCATTGGGAGCAGACGTGCCCCACCATGTCAGTGAAGACCAAATAAAGGTAACAACAAAATCTGATATATTTTTTTAATTTACAAAAAACGTAGCTACTGTCATTATAATAATTGTTTTGTCCTTAAATGTTGTTGAATGGTGGCCTACATAGGGAATCATTTTATTGCAGAGCAGGCTGCCAAAAACATGTAATATGTTAAATACCTGCAAATTTATAAGAAGCTGTTAGCTCTGCTGCCCTGCAATAGTTGTCACGTCAGACATCCTCCAGGGCCTCATTACTTTAACAGATGCTTATTTCTGCTCTGTAATGTAATGTGTTTTATGTAATCCACATTTGTTGTGTAACAATAGTTCAATTCAATTCAATTCAATTTATTTTTATATAGCGCCTTTCGCAACAGCATGCCTCAAAGCGCTTTACAATAGTTGATAACAAGGTGTGTTTACATGCCTATTAATAAACAAATGTTTATAGTTATTTTCATGAATTAAATGGTTAAATCAGATTTTACATGTATTTAAATACTTTACGTCTCTAGGGTAGTAGTATACTGTATGAATTTACTCTCATGGTCTTATAATGGGGACTGATTAATTATCACCGGTTCACATAGGCTTGGCCACTTTCTACCTGTTAATACTCAAATTTGGGGCTAACCTACAGTTAATGAAATATGTTCAGGGACACTTTACTGTTTCCAGGCAGTTAAGCACTTTTAGTAGATGCGGTGATTTGTCTTTGATGAATGACCTTTCTGTCCAGGATACTCTAATTTCCTTTTTTCATTTCTCGGCCTATTGACTGGATGTTATGTTGCCCTTCATGAACAGTACTCAAAATAAAGAGGATGTCAGCTTGTTCGGTTGTCAGTTTATGGCAGAAATGCTCTTTATAACAGAGTATTAAATGGAGAGTACATCAGGATAAAGTCTACCCCAAAAGCTGGTGTAGCAACAAGAAAAAAAACAAGTGGCATTAAATACAGAGCAGACTGGGATGTCTAATGTAGAAGTTTGTTGAAAATTTAAGAGTATTTAGAGTATTTATGTTGATTCAGGACCAAAAATGTGGTTAGTTTTCAGATATTTTATACCTGTCAGTCTTTCTCCAAGGTCAATAGACAATGTGTGTGTGTGTGTGTGTGTGTGTGTGTGTGTGTGTGTGTGTGTGTGTGTGTGTGTGTGTGTGTGTGTGTGTGTGTGCATGGACAAATGGCTGTCTACATTGAAATACATTTTTTATTGTAATCTTAAAGTAGGTGTGTTTGGATAATCTGTGTTTAATAAATCAGAAAAATGTGTTCAACTCTATAAATGTCTCTTTCAGGAGCGGAAAATGCATGATCTTTAAATGAGGTGTAATGTCTGAAAGGCCACGAATGAAGTGAAAGGATTTAGGTGGATTTACTTATCACTCACAGTCCATGAAGCATTATGTTTCCGGGGCTTTGGAAAGCATGTTGTAACCAGTTGATACTCCCGTGTTCAATACTGAGTTTCTACTCACCTTTGGCCAATCTGAAAGAGATACATTTAACCCAGTGAATGCTATCAGTTTAAAAATCACAGAATTACATTTTCTACATGGTACATGAAAGGACTATTGGGGTTCAGGCCAAAAAAACAAAAAAAAAACACTTTTTTTGAGAATTTTGTCATATCCTATTAACTGTTTTTACTGGTTATAGTAAATAATCTGTCTTGCATTTCTAAACATGATTTCTAAACTATGGTGTAGACAACTGGAATTTCCATGTCTCTTTATACATTGACACTATTATGTGTAATTTCTCTGAGTTTTTATTCAAAAATTTAATGATGGTAATATTTCTCAAGTCAACCCTGAAAATTTTTATATGTTGTAGGTCCATGTGTTACTTATTTCTTAACCAGAGTTGCTGTCATAATCGTTTGGTATTTGACCTTGTGAAGTTAGACCAAGGACTGGTTTGGTTGTTTATGAGATTAAACAGTAGAGTTCATCAGAGCCATTTGGCGGGAAATCGAAGATTACCTCAGATGGTCTCTGAAATCAGTCAATTACCTTTTTTATTGCTTTTTGCATCTGTGAGCTCCCTCTCTTTCCATCTTTTTCCACACTTAATATAAATTCAATGAATAATATTATACTTACTAAGAGCAATATTTTACAGTACTCCAGTGTGGAAATTTCCCCTGCCTGCCTGCTCATCAATACATATTTCAATGCATTTTAACAAACAGCCAATCCAAAGGGCACGCTCACAATGCACACTTGGACTTTCACAAGCGGCCAAAGAGCGGCACTTCATTAACCCACTGACGGGTTTCCAGCAATGATATTTATGCCGTTGCTTCCTCACAGTGGTGTGCCAGTCTCATCACTCTTTGAGCCCAGTGTAATTTCTCCCACCTGATCTACGAGCGTGCCCATTTTAGTCCTCCTTTGATCTGCCTGTAATAACCCTGAGTGGCGCAAAAGTGCAGCTGCCTACTGAACGTGGTATTATGGAGTCAAAGGGGATAAACTGAAGGTGCAGTTAACTGCTTTGAAAGAGTCAATGCTTCTCTCTCGATCGATGTAATGTAAATGTTTGCCACCTTGCAAGTGTTCGCGAAGCTTTGTGCACTGCCTTTAATTATATAAAAATGTGCAATGGAGAAAACAACAAAAAAACCTATCTAAAGTTTTTATGGGAATGTCATAAATGATAATACTATAAACATGTTAATATACCCCCTGGCAGTGAAGAATTCCAAAGGTTCTCAGTAATGACCTGAGCCTGAGAGGCTCAAAATAACTTTTCTGAAAGAGAATTCCCAGAAACGGAGAGAATATCATTAAAACGTTGTCCCTTTTCGCTTTTCGTGTTGTCCTTCCCGGCCACGCCGCAGACGACGGACGACATCGTGTCATCTGCGGAGTGCTCCAGTGATGATGAAGACCTGGAGGAGTGTGATTCAGGACATGCAGGTGTGATGGGTTTGTCTAATTCTGCTTGCTCAGTCTTGATTTATTTTTATTTATTTTGCCACTAAGGATCTAATTCTAAAGCATCATCTCCCATGGACATATCAAGTGTAACTTGTAGTGATTAATTAAATATTGTAGCCTATCTGAACACATTTAAAACCGTTATTCGCTCTAGTGGGAACAGATCCCAGGTACCTGTGCTTCATGAGCTTTTCTTGAAATTAAACATTAAAACCTATTTAATGCCTGACTTGTCTTTTAAAGTTTACCAGTTAAAGTAATAAGTTACATTTGTCCATGGGGTTTTAAAACCGTAGTAAACATGGTAACATATATATACTAATTTTGTCTTGTCTGCATTCAAATAAGAGCAGATTACCTTTAATTTTAAAGTACAAAATTAGTATTTCTGCCATGTTGTCTGCACTGATGCTTCAAAATGTATCAAACTTAATTTTTTTTCCCATGTGATATTGACTGCATTCTTGACAAATGATACATTTTGAGATTCTTTGGATAAAAAAAAATAGCTTTCAGCTAAATTATGTAATTTCGAGCCAGTAACCTGCAATTGATTTAGTATTTTTGTATCGTTGATTTTTGTTTCCTCATTTTTGAAGCCTTGCCTTAAGTTAAACATCAATAGAGAACAGATATCATCGAATTTCTGTGTACCAATATAAGTTTTGTTTTAAAGGAAAAGGTTTTAGTATGCAGTATTTTTTTTTTTTTTGTCTGAACATGGCATAAAAGTATGCGTTGATAAACATGAAGTGAAATGATGTTATACTTTTTAAGACAAATTGGGTGCAATCCCAGTGTAATTTTATACGCAATTTAACATCAAGCTGCCAGTCAAGCCGGTGCAGTAAAATGTGAGTTGCACTAATTTACCGATCAAAGCTTAATTTTTCTAGCTAATAAATATCCAAGTCATAAATGTTGAATGAATTTGAGTTCCTAAAACAAAACTCCTTTTGTTGAACTCATTAACAAAACGTTTGCATACCTGCCTTTGAGATAAACATTTACTATTGGCTAGTCTAGATGGTACTGAAATAACACAATGATGCATTTCTTGTGCTGGATACCAATGATCTAACCACATGTTAACATTTTTTAATGATTTTTCCTTACTTTTTATTTTTATACATGTAATTATTACATGATATTATTCCATGTAATTATAGTTATGTCTTTTAAATCAAGGAAATCAAGAGATTTTTACTCAGGAAACTGAAAAAAGCTCCATAACATTACTACACGTTGCTACATGTAACATTACTACACGTTGCTACATGTAACATTACTACACGTTACCCTGACTGGCAGCAGGATTGTTTTTGTTTCTGTTCACTGAAGCATTTCCTCATGTTTATCTGTCTAATGATCAGTCCCAAGTACCCTATAATAAATATGTTAGAGTTAAAATGAACACAGAAATAGATGAGTCACATTTTTGTATTTTTGTAGCTATAATTTCAAAGGCCCCCCAGTCACCTGGTCATGTTGACACAGAAATTCATGTCTTCATGTTTAATCCCCAGTCCAGTTGACGTGGACAGGTGCATGTTATTATTATTTTATTTTTATTTTTTTATTAATTTTTTTCCATGGGGGTGTGTGGGGTGAGCATGTGTGGCCATTTTTCTCTGTCCTACTTTCATTTTAGCTTTGTGTTTCTATGGTTTCGTTTTGGTTTTTCCCCATTTCTCACAGCTGTTTTTAGTATGTCGCGTTGCTCATCTGCCCATCATCTGGAAAAAAATCACACTCCTGTTTTTCCACTTACATCTTGTTCCGCATGAATTTTTGGTGGTGAACTATTTTTTCTTCTTTTTTTCTTTGACGTATCTGTTCCACAGGCTTGTATTAAACATTCCCATTTTTTGATTAACAAAGCAAAGAAAAAAAAAAAAAGAAAAAAAAAAAAAAAAAAAAAAAAAAAAATTTTTTTATAAAAAAACAAAAAAAAAAAAAAAAAAAAAAAAAAAAAAAAAAAAAAACGGCAACAAAATCTTTTCTTGCCATCACCCCTTTTAGCCTTCTGTGGGCAATCCTATTGTCTCAAGAAAGTTGTGTGAGAAACTATGACCCCCCCACCCCAACATCTCCTTCCCCGTATCTCCCATCACCCCCAGCCGTTCTGCATTCAGTTTTTTTTTTTTTTTAAGCAGATGGCATAAAAAGAATTTTATTGCCACAAAGTATATCTGTTTTTCTATTTTATTTGTTGATCCTAAACAGTCATATGTGGCATGCAATAATTGTAGCTTCTGCTAAACTAACAAACTAAGAGCCGCTCACTGGTGTTTTCCATCGGCTAGTGCATGGACTGTGACTGCCGCCATTTTCTTGTGCAAAACCTCTGCGTTTAGGCCAGCCATGCTGATTTGTGTTGTGTCTCTGCTCCAAGCTTGGCATCCTTTAGAATAGCGATGACTTCTGCTGTCTTCCTCTTCGCTGCGTCTGTGTCCATCTGTTTTGTCCATGTTGGTGTGTTTTCTCAGTCTTCGTCTTGATTAGTTGTACTTTGACACTGTTTCTCTGTCTGTAAAATTGTTGAATTTCTCCCTTTGACCCTAAAAAAGGTTGTCCATAAGAGGGCTATAAAAACAAATATTTCACACAAAAAAACACCAAGACAGCTCAATCATTTCTTAAGTCACATGTTATATGTTAACAGTAATCAAAATCTTATTAATGAATTGACTAATTAGTTTGCACTTAGATCTATAATTGAATAACCTAACACACGCAAACACACACACACACACACACACACACACACACATATATATATATAAATGACAATTATGACTTTTGTATATATAAATAATAATTTTTAATCCAGATAATTTTTTTATTTTCCATTATGCACAAAACATCAAAAAGATCATATCTCCTTGGTGATATAAAATAAGGTCAGTTCTTTAAAATGACATGGCTTTGTTAGAGCTTTTCATTACAATGAATAAAACAAATGTTGTTTTGTATTTAATTACGTTTTAAAATATGTCTGCAAGTTGTTTTGTCCTGGCAGCATTGGTCCCATAATCGTTCACACTGCCACATGTTTAAACTCAGGCTACGTATGCCAAACATGTTTGGTATGCTCAGAACATCGAAATTCGGATCACTGAGAAATTCTGTGGATGTGTTTTGTATGGAAATGCCAGGGTAGAAGGAAATTACACAGCCATCACCTTTGATGTTGGTGGAAGCTAAAAGTGGAGATAACTGGGTCTAACTCACAGGCTGATGCTCTTTGTGATCTGGGAAGCCATGGCAATCCATATAATGGCAGCCTCTGGATCCATGATTTAAGCTCTTGTGTTACCCGCTGCATTGCATTTGGGTTCACTGAGAACCACTCCTCTGGTAGCGTATTGCATGTGACAGGCTGCTTTTGTTTTGGGCGTGGGGGGGACGGTGTGGCAGGCAGATAATATCATATGGAAAAGTCGCGAAGTAACACGCATCTAGATAAATGGCTGATAAATAACTACTGCAAGCAGTGGAGGGAAAAGAAGAAAAACAAGCCAAAGGCTAAATTCGTCGCTGTCGGAGTTCAT
The DNA here is from genome assembly GCA_025773905.1 of Chitala chitala. NCBI lineage: Eukaryota > Metazoa > Chordata > Actinopteri > Osteoglossiformes > Notopteridae > Chitala > Chitala chitala. The sequence continues at coordinate 5,489,616 of JABJVR010000034.1, read as the reverse complement.
TTGCTATATTAGGCTGACTGTGGTTGAAATGCCGTCCCTCGCTCTTACTTCCCTTTCCTCAAATGAAGCACGACCACAGGGAGAAATAAGGTAATGTTGGTCTACGCGAAAGTATCTTCTTCAAAGCAGGAGAGAGGGAGTTTTGGATTGCAGATATGACATCTGACATGAGGGAAAAACAAAGTGTATCGAAACAGTCCTAATGGATGGGCGGCCCCTAAGAGGGCCTGTCTCCTTAGAAGGGGGTTTTAGATAAGCCTACTCAACACACACGTGTCACATTCTCTTTGCTTAGCTGTCATTTCATAACATGCAGGATTCTCAGGCTAACAGCCCAAGGCTGCTACTTTAGAGCCAACATTACAACAAAATTTCTGTCATTTCACATGGCAGCACATTCAAAGCAGATGTATTCCTATAGCAATGTGCACATATCTAGTGTGATCTGTTTCATTAAGACATAAAGCTGTTTAAACATATGAACATGTACAAATGCGAAGCCATGCTATCAGTTTTGTTTTGCTGACATGCTTCATAATAATCGTATTCAGTTTATTATATTATTGAATTTTGTGATCTCTTAGCATGTCATTCCAAAGGCTTTTGCACACACACACGGTGGCATGTGAAGGGAGGGGACACTGGACTCTTTATCACAACACAGTTTTTGTTCGCCCATGCCAGTTTGCCAACTAACATTTAAAACTGCTAAAACTTAAGATAGATGGCAGGCATTCTCACTGGAGAGTTTGGGAAATTTATATGCCAAATATTGAATACTTTGCCTTTTTTACACATGGTTATACATATGGCTTTTGAACATATTGGTAATAAATTTAAGTACTTATCTTTTGTGTTTTAGACACTGTTATTGTTATAATTCCATTCTGGTTCCAATCTTTGTGTGTCCTGTGGCAATTTATAACTGATCTGATAATAAATGGAACAGTGTTAAGTCTCACTAGGAATACCATCACTTTTATTGAGCCCATAAAAAACTGATGGTATTTGTTCAGATGCAATGAAACATTCTGGAGGCTGTAAAAGAGAGGCAGAGAGATAGAAAGGGAGAGAGGAACATAATCTCCAAATCTGCATCTCTTGACATGTCCCAGGACCAAACTGCCTTGTTTGCTTAGCGGGCACACTAAGGTCCATTGAGCGAAAAAGCAATTAGACGTCTCGAAGATCATGCCACACAAAGGGCGCGACTGCAAGGGCGTTTGCAGAGATAAAAGGACGTTCTGTTGAGGCCATTCATTCACGCCTCAGAGGGAAGCGATGTGTAGTAGGCATGAGCTGGCTGAATTCTGCTGAAAAATAAGCCCGGCTGTCGATCGATAGCGGAGAAGATGGACTCACGTGCGCTGTGTGTCCTGCCGGTTACACACACGCACAGGTGATGTCCGTTTGGCAGAGTACACCAGCTGTACTGTGTGTAAGTACCTACACTTTCATCAAGTAGGGATTACGTTCCAATAGAGTTTGCTGTGGTCCCTTAGCTGTGGATTCACAATGGAGCTGAAGAAGCTAATCATGTTCCCCACTGGGCGTTTAAGCAAACCTCAGCTGAGGACATGATCCACAGCTTTGCTTTAGTGTTTTAGCTGCATGCTAAAGGCAGTAAAATGGAGGCTCCATGTCCTGCTCCTGACCGGTTTCCACTGAGCATTTAGTTCATCACATCATGTGTTAGTCAAATGCTAATTACAACGTACTCCCTAAAAAGTATATATGGTTCTGACCCACAAGGACCAAGGCTGGACACCTCTGAAGTAAACACTAGCCTTTAATATTACAGTAGGCAAACATAATTAGTATAGGTGTCTGATGCATCACATAATTAGTATAGGTATATAAACTATACAGTCTTTGTCAGGCAGCCTCATTTTCCATGTACATCTTCAAGAACGTTCTTGGTTTTGATTATTTGTGCATTTATGTATTTCAGGCCTGAACTGTCTTAGAAAATGTGACACTTAAATTGAGCAAGAAGAAGGTTTTAATTCTGATCTAAGTTGGCAGACAAACCACACAGCAGAAAATGTAAGTGTTATACCAATGCTGAGAGTTTAAAAAAGAAAACAATTAAGTAAGTGGCCTGCTTTGACATGCTGTTCTCACAAAGTCCTCAGGCTTTTTCCAGTAAAAGCAGTCCAGCTGTGTTCCACTACATTATTATGTCGCTTCATTTGCTACCCACGAGCACAGTAATTGCATGAATTATCAAAACTTTTAAATGCAAAATTAAAGTTAATTAACACATCTAGAAATCATACATAATACATGTGTAGATTATTTGACTACAACAGCTGGCTTTGTCTGCTACAGAAGCTTCTTTCATTGCCAACACACTTACTGTAAAATGAGCTCAGTTATGGTAGTAAGAGAGGAATGTTTTTTAATTCTGCCAGCTCTGTAGCCCTGTAGGAGGCGATCTCTTTGCCTTCAGCCAATATAGTTTGGCTAATTTGGACTCCGGCCCATGGCCTAACAGCATCCTTATTTCCTCCTAATGGAAAACAGCAGGCTGTAATTGCTGGATTTCACAATTCAGACTAATTCAGAGCTAAATGAAATATTAACTATAGTCCAGCTATGAAGAATTCCTCATAGTGACCTTCTGACACTGGCAGTTAATAAGTATAATTCTGCTGGTAGCTTGATTGTTAAGAAATATCATGGCTCAAACACTAAGCACAAATGTTTTTCAAGCCCTTGAATATCTGTTCATACACAATAAAAGTATAGGTTTTCATTTCCAGTCATAGGTATGAAAAGTAATGATTTAAACATTTTGGCAGATCTCTTTGTATCTAATACAAAAAATAAATAGGACACTAGTCAAGTGATAAGATCGTGGAAATATTTTAGATTTCTTTTTAATATTGTGTTAAATATTTGAACGAAATGAGAGTGACTCAAATTAATGGGTTTAAGATAAACCTTTCGTATCTCATCAAATTTCTTTTTCATTTCTCAACTGCATTCCATTTTTCACAAAGATATATCAATCTCACAGGAATGTTTAGTTTTATGGCTCTAAAACAACAAAATGATGTGCCCATCAGTAATCCCTGCTATGGATTCTTACATAAAAAAGGCAGAGACAGGGTAAGTGACCAATGCATTAAAATACGAAACATGAAGGTCCTTGAGAAATGGGTGTTAAGAAGAACCACAGGACCTTTGCCAGTCAGATATCAAGCCATTTAGTCCGTCCTTTGATTCCTGGAATTGACAGGAGATACATTAACACTGTGTGCCCTCTTGTGGAGTTCCTACAAATAATTTCGGATGAGCTGTTCAACTAAAGGCATAAAGTAGCACGTTAAAAGTAGAAACCGCAACCCAGTCATGGTGTCAAGGAATTCAGAGACTGGTATATAACCTGTTGTATACAGTAAAAACAACACTGATATTAAAGAGCTGATCTCATCTTCCTTTTATCTTGGTATCTTATTGAGGTAGCTATTAAACCCCGTTGCCCTTGGTTGAACATCTCTGACCTTTAATAACTGTTGCCAACCTCCGTACCCCAGCTTGCCGTAGCGTTCTTCTACTTTCCCTAAATGCAACTTACTTAAAGCATGCATTAACCTCTTGCAGTACAAATTTACCCATTTTCAACCAATTTTCTTCTCCGACGTACACCCAGACTGCACGCCTGTTACATGTTTCAGAATACTAATAAAAGTATATTAAAAACTACTAATCACAGATATATTTGTCCTTGAAACACATGAACGAGGTGACAGTTACCAGCCAACTGTCTCTCCTGACTGTGCCTCTTATATAATGTGTGCCATCTGGATGTTCTTTTATTATATTGTGTGTAAATTTATAATTGCTTTGTTCCTTATTGCCTTGGAGTTTTCTTTATGTTGTTTTATACATTGTACATACATACATATGTATTATATATACTATATGTATATAATGCATATTTATGTTGTCATTATTTCCTAAATTGACAATCTGTTTGATATTGTTTAAAAATGTCTGAAAAGCTGGAAAATTACACTGAAAATTATCTAATGAAAACTATTTCCTTCTTTTGATTATTTCTTTTTATGAATTTGAAACTACTTCATCGACTCCTGTGAGTTAAGGTGCTAATTGGAGAGCCCATTCGAACATCCAGAGATCCCGGGTTTAAAAAGCCTAATTTGTCTTCCAATTGGACGACCAAAAGATGCGCAAACAGCTCACGATGCTGTCGGTGAAGGAGTTCCAGATGTGTCTTTGTGTTGATCTTTTATCCCATTGATTTAAAAACAAATAAGTAATCTTGAAAGCTGTTTGAATTAAGTGAAACCTTGAAGAAACGATTAATCTGCATGGCGAATAAGTTGCAGTTTAGGGTCTGTGAGATTGTCAGTGTTAGAGTTATGTTCTTTTTTTCGTAGATGGGCATGTATATGCTCATTGTCTGTGTATTCCCATCCCTTCCTTACAGCTAAAAGCTCTAATGCCGCCCGACCGCTTGGTACTGCCCATACATGGACATGGCAACTGATTTACACATTCACCCCCCTCATTATCATTTCCTATGTAGTCTGTTTGTAGGCCAAGACCGTACCATCCCAACCCCCCCTCCTTTAGTAGTGTTACAATATGTACAGCCATCCTGTCCTTTAACACAAAAGAACAAATGAAATTAAATCTTATTTAAAAAAGCTAAAAGGCTGCAGATATTTATTAAGAAAAAGAGCTAATCTATCTAAGCAAACGTTAGAGATTTTTTGTAAGAATTAAGTTATTTACAAAAAAGAAAATAATTTTAAAAAATGGTGAAATTTATTTTTCATGTCATGTGGTGTGGATGTGTGTTATTGCCTCCCTATACCATATTGTCTAAAACAATATATTAAATGAGAGATACAATTGCACCAGTTTAATTATATTTGTCCAAGAGCATTCTTACACAACTTTCTTTTTGTAAATTTTTTTCTTCATGCCAAAAACATGCGGGCAATTTGTTGATGTAAGTTGATGAAGACCCTGTTATGCTTCCTTTCTTTCCATAACTATTTTCGTAGGCTGCTATGAGTTTTCAAGCTGATTTCTCTTTATTTATTTATTTTTGAAGTGGTTTTTTTTTTTTTGTAAAATTACTAATCCCTTTTTTGAACAAACCTAACTGTGCCTTTGGTTTGCGAATGTCTAACGTTTGCTGTAATGTTGTGAGTATGGAATAATATTTGCAATGTTTGCATAACGTTTTTGTTGATTTGATTATTTTTCCTTCTCCTTGTTTTAAATTGCATCGTTGTTTAGTGTCCTCTTTTGCAGTATGTAGTCGGCCACCATGGTGGACTATTTCAGCAGTTTCAAGTCACCCGAATGTTTAACAGCCAGTTATAAAAAGTAAAGTAATTAGCATTCTCATAAAACATCTGTGTAAAGGAGAATTTCAGGCACTAACACATTTATTATAAATATATAATAAATAATTTTGAAGCACATATAATGTGCTTCAAAAGAAAATTGTATTACGTACATGTAAAACGAGGAGCTGCATATGAACAAACTAATGTTGCTTTTTTGGAATGAAATACAAAAGTAATAATTATTAGTGCACAGAAAATTAAGTTTTTATTATTTCTGACATATATTATTTGTTATGGTTATATACTTTATGTGCTATGTTTATATAAGGTTTTTCTAAATTCATATATTCATTAAAATAATTCTTCCTGTTCCATACTGTTTTTGAGTTTTAGCCCAGCTTTTCCTTCAAAAGCTAAAAACTATACCAAATTCTCACTGGGAAGATGCAAATTAGGAGTTTTTGTCATGCTTTGCTCAAAAAAAAACGTAAAAATTTTTTAAAAGTCTAAAATCAAGTGCAGCTTAATTTTATTTTGATAATGTACTGTTTTATTCAATAACAAAATCTCATTGTAATTACAAAACAAGAAAAAATTAATACTTGAATTTACGTGGTTCGCCCCTTTAATGCTAGCTATCCCCTTTAAATCATAAAAATAAAGATGCTTTGTTCTTAATATTTGGGGGAAAAAAACTATTGCATATAAATAGTTTTATGTATGAATTATACACCATACAGACAATAAAAATTTAAGAAACAATGATATTTGCCATATTTAAGAGTTACCTAAGAGAGAATGTATTGTTAGTTTTGTTGGGTGTAACTTTGATGTTGTTGCTTTGGCTGACGTTGTACAACATGCAGAGTGAACAGAACAGGAGACAGAAAGACCCACAAACAGGTGAAGCTGTACTAGTGCTAAGAGCATCATTTACACTTGCGTGTTCAACTTGTTTTTTGGAAATGCTCTGAATAAATCTTATTGTTATGAGATTGTGGTTGTATCAGTTGGCATATCGAGGTAATTGGTGAATAATAAAATTATTCTATCAAAATTCATTAACCAAGTGGAAAAAAAAACATTAAAATATAAATCGTAAACTAGGGGATTGCTGTACTTGATACATGTAATTCACAATGGTTGGATATTAATGTTCTGCACTTCTCAAGTGACCATTTATCTCTTTCGTGACTACAGTATTTGTCAAAGATAGCATGTAAAATTTCACAATTTACAAAATATTAGTATTATCCTGCATTATGTTTTAAATACAAATATTACACCAATGTTCACATTAGCCAGAGCTCACACCTTTAGGGTTCTCAGGCAAACACTGGCTGTTAAAGATTGAACATTCAGTTGCCATTGAACTGCTTAACAACATCCTGCCATTTTGGTAGCTGTATAAAAATAGAAAAACAAAAAAGAAAAACAGTCAAAAGGCAAAAGCTCAGGGGTTTCTGGGGAGCCGGTTCAGGGACAGGTGTACAAATGAGAGACTCTTGGTATCGCATGTCTTTTTTCCTCTCCACCAATCACCACTTACTGTCAACATGAGATTGTCACTTTTTTCCCATCCAACAACCTTAGCATAGTTATCAGACTGTAAGCGATTAATTAGCGAATGCATGCATGCACATGACTAAGGCCATACCCTTGTATATACTGTAGGTATGTAACAGGATGGAGAAAGTTAGTGTCACCCCAAGAACTTGGCTCCCCCTGACATAGACCTTGAAGCCTTTTGATGCAATCAGTTTATGTTTGTTTGACCTTATTTTCTTTTGAGTATTGTTTGTTTTTTTTTTTTTAAACATGGTTTTTGTTATATAGATATATATGCAGTTTTTATGTGCTTTATCTTTTTTGTGGTATATACTTCTACACCAGCGTTGCAATGCTTGGTTCTAACATCTCCTCTTTTGTGTTTTTCAACCCTAGGAGGGGAGTTAGTCATCCCCATACTTGTGGAAGACCCCATAGCGATCCCCCCTTTAGTTACTCATGCACCCCCCATGTCCTTTTCCCCAACCCTACACCCACTCCTTACCATTATTGAGAGCACCAAAGAGTCCCTGTCCACGACCACTGAGGCGGGGTTACCTTGCTTGTTGGACCAAGGCAGCGATGATTGTGATGATGATGATAATGATGATGATGATGGTGATGATGATGATGATGCCTTGGTGATATCGGGGTTTGGCTCTGGGGAGGCATTCGACTCTAGCCTGCCCCCTCCCGATGATGAGGATCTTTACACCACCTTCTCCCTGGTCACAGATAAGACCTTGTCCACGTCGGCTTTTGAAGGTGGCTACAAAGCTCACGCGCCCAAGTGGGAATCAAAGGACTTTAGACCTAGCAAGGCATCTGAAACAGGCAGGACTAGCACCACGGCCCAATACCCTGCACTGGGCAGTGCCACTGTTCGCTCCTCCACACCCCGGGCACCACCCAAACTGCCTGCAGGGAAAATGAACAACCGAGAGCTAAAACCCCAGCCGGACGTGGTCCTGCTCCCGCTACCCACCTCCTTCGAGCCGGACAGCACAAAACCAAGGGGTCCGCTGAGCACCTCCCCCATGTTCCGCAATGTGCCCACTGCCAGCCCCACCGAGCCGGGCATCCGGCGGGTCCCAGGGGCCTCTGAGGTGGTGCGCGAGTCCAGCAGTACCACCGGGATGGTAGTGGGAATAGTGTCAGCAGCTGCCCTTTGTATCCTCATCCTCCTCTACGCCATGTACAAATACAGAAACAGGGACGAGGGCTCCTACCAGGTGGATGAAACGAGAAACTACATAAGCAACTCTGCGCAAACCAATGGCACGGTAGTGAAGGACAAGCAGCCAAGCGCTAAAAGTGGAAGTAAGAAACCGAAAGACAAAGACAAAGAGTATTATGTGTAAAATTTTAACAAAGACCTAAAAAACTAACTGTATTCTGAAACTTTCACTGTATTGGAAGTTGAAATTAACGTTGAAAATAAACTGCTTGTTCAGTGGACAATAAACTGTACTGTAATATAAAGCACACTTCCTATTGTTAGCATATCAAGAAGGGTAAGAGCAACACTGGTGACATTGTTCTTCTGTCCGGTCGGAGGAGTTATCAGTGTAGATAATTCACTGCTACATCATTATCCTAAGTGACTCTGAAAGGTATGTGATCCTTGGAGTAATCCTTGTTCATTGTAACCCTGTAAAAGAGAATTTCGGCCATTCTGAGCATGTATGTGACATTTTGCTGGTGTCTTTACAAGAATGGGGCAGAAAAAAGATCACTGTAACACTACAAGAGAAACGTTACTTTTGCCATAAAAAAATGACAACTTTGCATCGTTTCTTCATAACAACTTGTGATGTCATCTTTTTTTTTTGTTCTCTGCAAAAAAAGCTCAATGTATACAATGAAGATGAAGAGAGTGGAAGAGTGTGTGAGGATAGTTTGTGATTATCTTGTTGCCTGACTTTAGTAGCTGTGACCGTCCAGTTATGGAGAGGAGCTTTCATTTATTCTCTCATCTCGGAAAAGCATCCAATTCTAATGCATGCTGTCCAGATGCTACTCAGTGTTTGACCTTGCTTGACCAGACGTACCAGGCCAAACTGACCATCATCAGAGCAACCTTAGTTTTGTTTTCTTTATATGTTTATTAGTTTGTTTTCTTATTTATTTATGTTGACAATGATGAAAGGTCCCAGGCAGATTAAAATAGGCAGAGTACTTTCCATGATTGACAACATTTTTTCAGTCTTTTTTATTGAGCTGCTAAGAGAGAAAATCCATTGTCTGATGAAAGACTGATGAAGTTCTTTAACACTCTTACCAATGTTTAAATGGAAATAAATATAATGTGAAAAGTGTGAACTTGATCTTTTGTCACAGTCAGCTGTGTCAAACAACCAATTTGTTTACATATTTTATTGCATTATAGCTGTTGTACTTTGTAGGCTGATAATGTACATAACATTTAAGTTGTTTTGTAGTTTTTCTGTACAGACTGATCATTTGGTTAATTGGTGTATCTCAAAAAGATTGTCTAAACTGTTCTGTGAGATGAAGACAGGAACAACAGAACCATATATACATTTTGTAAAGGGGGGGCTGCTTTTAGGTTAGAACTTGAACCTTCCTCACTAATATAAATCGCATGAATATTTGAATACTGGAAGTGGTCGATTAAGTACAAAACACCCTTTTCAAGTATAGCTGGGGCTTCCTTTTTATCGGTGCATTTTATGGTTTCATTTTTGTTTTATTTTCAGTTTGAAATGGATTCAAAAATCCTACAATAAAAAGAGATTGTGACGAATGGCAGAACACAACTCGAACAACTTGCAGGATATTAGAGCGATTTTACCTGTAGTTTCCAACACAGATCACATTCACAGCTGTCCTTTGACTCTCTTCTTGTTTAATCCGTTTCATTTGATTAACTGTTCATTTGGATATTTGTCCTTTGTTTTAATGCCGTCTCATTTTGCTCCTATGATTTTGATCAGTGTGTGCAGACTGTTACTTAGCTTTTATTTAATTTCTTTGTTTTATGTTTCTGTTGTTTCTCAATCAAATTTGAATTCTTGTGTATATTTATTTCGGTTTAGTGTTGTTACCCTTTTACATTTAGCTTTCATGGGTTGAAGTTATGCTTAGCAATAAAGTGTCTTCCCAGTGTTTTCAGCAGTAGCGTATGGTGGGCTGTTTGTACGTCTTAAATTCCATACGGCACAGAGTGATTTGACGATGCAACGTGTGAAACAGAAGTTTTAAATGCAAACTATATGTAGCAGGAAAAATTTTTTTATAAGCTTTTAAGAATTCAAGAGTGAAACATTTAAGGGCTTAATTGGGATTTTTGATGGAGCACATTTAAAAGTGTTGCAACATGAAATTGTATATGTGGGTGAAAAAATCACTGAAGAAACCCAAACTGATCTAAGTATTGTTAATTATATTTATGGTATGCAAATGAACTCTGCAGCCTTGTCCGGGATAAGTTTTTGTTAAATTAATGAATGTAGATGAATTAGCCTATTGTCACATTATTAAATTTACAGTATGCATATATTTGCACTTCATGAATGTAACACAGCAGGAAAGCAAGTGAAAACTGACAATTTTCATAAGGTGGCAAAATTCTTACAGTAAAGGAAAATATTGAGTTTTTAAATAATTATTGGTTCCTTATCTGTCTCAGTCCATACATTTTCTCGTATTCCTTAATGCTAGGTGCATTTTTTAATTCACTTGAAGGTGTTAAATTTGGAGATGCAAACTCAAACTCACTTTGATGAGTCCGTCTTGCCTGTCACCCGTCGTACTTCTCAGTGGGAGCTACATTAGCAAAATGGTGGCCATGCTGAATCCATGCTAGTTTTTTTTTATTATAACGACAGACTCTTTTTTTGTGGTTGAAATGTTTGTTTTCAGTCATAACATATTTTTTTGCATGGCTTTGAACAATGACTAATGGGGTTGTTAATGGGGCCACTGGGTGACCATGCTCAAATAGGGTCCAAACAAAAAAAACATCTGATCATTTTTATTTTGAAGAAGCCTTTTTTAGTTATGTTGTGATTGTTTTATTTCTCTTAATGTTGTTCTATATGTAGTCAATTGTTTTCCATTTCTGTGCATTGCAGACTAAACCAGACTGATACATGTTAAGGAGAGCAATGTCACTGAGGCAGGTTAAAAGTTATGTATGTATTAAATTTATGGTAATATGTAAGACATTTTGATACACATGCACAGTCCCATTTAACAAAAAGACAACTCTTTATTATAATTTGCAATTCTCTATATTTCTGTCATGTACCACACTGTGCGGAGCTCAGGTTTCTGTTGAATTGTCAGCATATTTCTGATGGATAAAGAGAAAATAGAACATATAAACAAGTGGACAAGAAAATAAAATGGTAAGACATTGTAATGTAGCATATATAATTTTGAGTGTGCTTTACTCCTGCAGGAGACATCTCATTGGCATAAACCAGCTTTTGTTATCCTTGACAAAGAGTTTAACAGAGGCAACTGAAGAAGTATGTGTACACTGAGTCCAATAGCAACTAATGGGCACCAACTGTGGAACCAAATGTTGTGTAGTCAAGCAAGATAATGAGTTTGGTAAATGTACAGCTAAAATTAAGAGATTATAAAACTGTAAAACACGTGCCTAGTGTAAAAGTGTGGGTTAAATGGTGGAGTTTAATAATGATAACCTAAGCTCTGAATGAAATACAGGCCTGTCCTACATGAAGGCTCATTTAATTGTGAGTGGCCATCACTCCCTGCCTCCGCCCCACCTGAAAAGAACAGCACTCCCCACCATCCTCCCCCCTCCACCTGAAAAGAACAGCACTCCCCACCATCCTCCCC
>JABJVR010000034.1:5465023-5477802 GCA_025773905.1 Chitala chitala | reverse complement strand
CTGTGGGAGGAAACCGGAGCACCCGGAGAAAACCCACCAAGCACAGGGAGAACATGCAAACTCCACACACACAGACCGAAGGCAGGAATTGAACCCCAGGCCTGGAGGTGCGCGGCGACAGTGCTAACCACCACGCCACCGTGCTGCCCATTTAGAGTATGATATATGAAAATCATATCATACTTGATATCAAAATGGTCGTCTTTCAAGATATCGCTTGTTAACCAAGTTAAATTTTATTTAAAATTTTTGCTCGTTTCGCAAAGCACTCGTAAAGGACGTTACTCGCAATCCAGGGTTCCACTGACATACAGACCATGGGTGACAGGAGGGGTGGCGTCCTGATCAGTGCTGGCTTGGGATAAGCGTCATCACGCATCTCAAACAATGAGAGCATTTGGGCTGGCCCTATGACTGCTGCGGCGCTCACAGCAACCGGAGAAGAAAAGAACTGGCGGATAAACAAAAATAGAGAAAGGTACCGAACTTTTACATGGACATTTTCATTTTAAATCTCTTCCAGACCGCGGAGTCGATAGAACCAAAGTTATTTCTAACCATTGCAAAGTTGAATTTTCTTATCACCGGAGTACTTTGAGTCTGAAATATCACTTAAATGCAATACACACGGGTGATGCCGGCAAATCGCTGACCCAAACAAACAGTGGAGGGAGGCTTCGGCAGACTACGTTAGAGGCAGTGTGTGGGAGAAGTAAAGATAAACAAAAGCTAGACAAGCTCAAAATTTTTTTGACTGAGATTCTCCAAAGGAAATCTAGTATAAACATGGACTTCTCAGACTAAAACGTCCCCTGCACGGTAACTTCCAGCTGTGTACGTTTTTGTGCTTGACCATTTCACCTCAGTCTAACAGTCTAACGTTTGCTACTGAACATAGACTGTTTATGCTGCTCCCCGATAAAAGAAACATGTTTTTGCTGGTATCTGTTTAGGGGAATTTTTTAATATAAATAATAACTTGCTGTTGCCTAAAAAGTGCCTGTCATAATGTTATGATCGTGGCTCTGGGCTCTGTGGGTAACTTGTTTTTATATAACAAACAGGATAAAACGTTAATGCCCTGGGAGTGGCAAATAGCTTTGGTTTTATATTTGATTTGATTACATTAATGTTTAAGATGAGATTTACAATAAATATTTTATTTAACTGGTACTGTGCAAAGGAAATACTGCTGTTAAAAAGCACATTAATTGTTTAAAGTGTTTACACACCAAATGGTATTGCACTTTTGGTTATATAGCAGTACTTTTAAAATAAAAGTGTGCTATAGATGACTTATGAAATCATTATTGAATTTTGCACATTGTGCGATTAATCGGATTAATCACAGGGAAATCGTGATTAATTGTGAATTTTAATCGTTGCCCGGCAGTGATATATTATATGTATGTATTACATATGTATAGCAACAAATATGCAGCACAATACTTACCCCATCCTCCCACACACACACACACACACACACACACACACACACACTCTGTCCTATACATGGGGACCACTTAAAGTTCTGTCCGGTTTATGGACTCAAAGTGTTTGGCAATCCCTTGCAGCAGGTTATTTGGGAAAAACTTAATGACTAATTTTATTATTTACCAGTACAGTTGAAGTTGACATTTACAATCAATCCCAGAACAACAGCAAAGAACCTTGTGAAGACACTGGAGGAAACAGATTGTATATTCACAGTAAAATGAGTCCTTATTGATATAACCTGAAAGGTTGCTCAACAAGGAAGAAGCCACTGCTCCAAAACAGCTATAAAAAAGCCAGACAATGGTTTTTAGGTCCATAGGGGGACAAAGAACATACTTTTAGGACTGTCCTGTGGTCTGATGAAAAACAAAAATTGAACTGTTTGGCTTTAATGACCATCATTATGTGTGAACGACAAAGAGGGAGGCTTGCAAGCCGAAGAGCACCGTGCCAATCGTGAAGCGGGGGGTGGCTGCATCATGCTGTGTGGTGCCTTGCTGCAGGAGGGACTGGTACACTTCACAAAATAGATGGCATCATGTGGAAGGAAGTTTATGTGGATATATTAAAGCAACATCTCAAGATATTAGCCAGGAAGGTAAAGCCTGATCACAAATGGGTCTTGCACATGGACAATGACCCCAAGCATACTTCCAAAGTTGTTGCAAAATGGTGTAAAGACAACAAAGTTGGGGTATTGGAGTGGCAATCACAAAGCGCTGACCTCAATCCATTAGAAAATTTTTGGGCAGAACTGATAAACCATCTGTGAGGAAGAAGGCCTACAAACCTGCCTCAGATACACCAGTTCTGTCAGGAGGGATGGGCTGAAATTCCAGCAATTTTTTGTAAAAAGCTTGTGGAAGGTTACCTGAAATGTGTGAGACTAGGCGTATGTAAACGTACATGTGACCCACTGACAATATCATGAAAGAAATAAAAGCTGAAATAAATATTTTTCTTCACTATTATTCACATTCTTAAGTAGTGATCCTAACTGACATAAGAGAGGGAATGTTCACTAGGATTAAACGTCAGGAATTGTGAAAAACTGACTTTAAGTGGCTACGGTGTATGTGAACTTCTGACTTCAACTGTAGATGGCAAAAAAAGTGTAAAAGAGAAAACACATCATTTGTGGTTCACACTCTGAATTTAACTAAAACATGAAAGTGTAGCAATAGCTTTCAAGACATAAATAAGCCTAACTATGTTTTGGATTTTTGTAACGGATTTTCAAAACCGACAGTTCGCTTTCTTGGTTCTGCTCAGTAATGTTACCTCATTACCCCTGAAAACGGTACTTGTTCTAGATTTTATCTATACTTCTAGGGAGCAACTTTCATAGCTCTAGGATAAAAAAGGTTTAGTGTCGTTTCTGCAGAGATAGCGTACGGTTAAAGGCTATGAACTGTTCACTTGAAAGCTTTTTGTTTAAATCCCAAAAGGGACTTGTGGACTTACTCCACTAGTCCTAAAAATGTACTTAATCTGAACCATTCCCTTAAAATATGTAGCAGCATAAATTTGCAAAACTGAGTCACTTTCTGAGGGTTGTCAGTACAAGTCCCTGAAGACCTTTACGCCTTTAGTCTTGTGAAAGGTACCACTTATACTGCTGTAATGTTGTATGGATAAAACTGTGAGCAACTTATGTTAATGTAGGGCTAATCAACTACAGTAAATTCAGGGGCCACAAAACTCCCCTGGTCCAGGGGGCACATCCCTAAGTTTCATATACACTCACCAAGCACTTAATTAGAAACACAGTACACCTGCTAATTCATGCCAGTATTTAATCAGACAATCATGTGGCAACAGCATAATTGCATAAAATCATGGAGATACAGGTCAGGAGCTTCAGGTAATGTTCACACCAAACACCAGAATGGGGAAAAATATGGCTTCTCAGTTATTTTTTTACTGTGGCGTGATTGTTGGTGCCAGACGGGCTGGTCTGAGTATTTCTGTAATTGCTAATCTTCTAGGACTTTTACACGTAACAGTCTCTACAGTTCACTCATAGTGTTGCAGTTAGCACTAGTTTTTCTGACAAAAATGCTTTGTTCATCAGAGGGGTCAGTGAGCAATGACCAATGTTGAACATTGAGGTGGATGGGCTACAACAGCAGGAAACCATGTCAGGTTCCAGTCCTGTCAGCCAAGAACAGAAAGTTAAAGCTGCAGTGAGCTGAGGCTCACCAAAACTGGACAGTTAAAGGGTGGAAATTCATAGTCTGCTCTGATGAACCTTGATTTTTGGTGAGGCACACAGATGGCAGGGTCAGAAATAGGCATCAACAGCATGAAACCATGGACCCAACCTGCCTTGCATCAACAGTCCAGGCTGGTGGTGTGATGGTGTGAGGTTTCTTGGCACACCTGGGCCCATTAATACCAATCATTGCTTGAATGCCACAGAATATCTGAGTATTGTTGCTGACCATGTGCATCCCTGCATGGTAAAAATGTACCCGTCTCTAATGGCTGTGTCCAGCATGATAATGTACCATGTGAAAAAGCAAAAGTCATCTCAGACTGGTTTCTTGAACATGACGGTGTTTTTCTGTGGCTTTCCCAGCCATCATATCTGACTGGGAAGGCTGCTGAAGCTGTATTGTAGACTCCCCGGTGCCCTAGTATTCCCAGATGTCCCTAGGGTACAGCCCATTCTCTCAGGATCAGCCTCAAGGTTGCTTTAACAGGTATTCATTTGTTGACCTAAAGTTGGTTCTGCGACTTTCACAAACTCTAGCTGTGCACCACATTAATTCATTTTAGGAGGTGTTTTGAACTTCTGTTCGTATTTCTGTAGTCATGATTTTTTAATGGTAATGGGGTTGCTAGCATCAAGACCAACCCTGCTCACAGCTGGACTTAGAGCAATCCATGGCAGAGTTTTATATTTTAGTGTGTAATGTCAAATGCCTTAGACCCCTGTCCTTATTAGATGCAACAGTGTTCCAAATGAGCAGGATCCAGTGTTTAAACAATATTGCTAACAGTCGCATAGTGGTGCCAAAAGGTGTGGATATCTGAACAAACTTTAAGTGTACAATGGTAACTCTTTTGGTATGCCTAGTAGAAGAGACACATCACTGGTAGAAGAGACACACCAGTTTATTTAATTTATGTATTCATTTACCAGATGCCTTTGTCCAAAGAGACATAGAAATGTAAGAGGATGTGCATTTCAACAATAAGGCAGTGCATTATATTTACTTTATTTTAGTTTATTTCTCATTTTAAAAGCAAATTTTCCTTTCAAAAATTTTTGGAAACTCTTGTGTTCATCACACATTTTACAACTGAATATTATTTATTTAGTTAGTTAGTTATTTTATTTGTTACTTTATTAAATGTGCACAAAGGGCTAAAATGGTATTATCTCCCTCTTCAGGTGTGGATGTGTAAATGTGGATTTGTGTTAAATGTTTCTCAAAAGAAAGTTTTGTCATGACAATATTTGTAACCTAAAGAAAAGAACGATCAGAACTGCATGAGCCATGACTTGAAAAACACAAGGGTTTCATCTAGTGTCCCTGAAGGAAGTGCTCTCATGGTTAGAAACCCCAGGTTGTCAGGTCAAGAGTCACATTAGTCCCCTGAATGAGTGTCTCAGGTCTTGGCTCAGTTGGCTAATCCTCTTGTCTGGGCTCTGGCTGTGTGGTTTTGAGTCCTGGCAGAGCTGTCCCCTTTACATTAGCGATCCAACAGCAAACACATGTTTACAGCAAGTAGTTTTCTTTTTATAACACTGCCTGTACTGCTTCACTTCCTTAGCCATGTCATCATGTTGTACTGGCTAGCTATACTTGTGTATTGGGAGTTTACTTTGACCTTTCAGCTTTAGCTATCAATGAAGTTCACAAAATTTCAACGTACAAATAAAGGTGCTTGGTCTACCATTATAAAAGAAAAAGCAAACAATCAAACTATTACATGGAAATAAAAAATATAAAATGAGAAAATAAAATTTGTATACATCTACCCTCCACCTGTATTAGATTAATTCTGCTGTAGGAACTCAATATTCAGCAAGAAAGCAAGGCCCCGCATTCTCCCAACCAATAAAAACACTCCAAACTATGTGCAATGAAAAACAAAAGTAAAATACATGCACACATAATAATAACATGAACTCTGTTACACTTGCACCTCAAGAAGTATACATGGTTATACAAATTTCACTGCATGTTTTTTGGCTATGACAATAAATGTGAACCTTCTTTGTTCGTTTAAAATTAAAGCAAAAGAACGTAATGGTGAGCATTCCATATAGATGGCAGAGAGAGTTACCTTTTTATGCTTGGCATTTTAACAGCATTTAATCACTAGATTTACAGAGAGAGGCCAGAGTGTTAATGTGCCAGAATCCTGGAATGCCTAATAGATGTCGATGTGGGTAGAGCCTTTCTCCCACACGATTTATTATTAAGCACTTTCACTTTGTGTGCTTTATAACGATCAGACGGATAATGTTAGAGTTATCAATTTTTAGAATAAAATAATTGTGTAAAAGTATACACCAAAACGATGATGAAACTAGCAGATCGTAGGTGACTGATGAGAATATATTTTATAGTATGGAAAAAACAAACATATTAACACAGTTTACTTGTTTTGCAGTTAGTTGGGCCATAGTTATTTCCCCAGTAGGCACGTGACTTTGTGAAAGGCTGGTATATGAAGTGGTGGAGTTGGCTGTGACACTGAAATGTGAGCTCCCGGTTGCTCTCCCCTCTCATGTGAAGTCCTCCTCTCCAGCTGTTACTTGTTTAAATAAGTGATGGCAGCCTTTTCTTCCCAAAATCACAGAAGACATTTGCCCAGCATCCTGTAGCCGTCTGATTAAGTGGCTCTCATTCAGGCCCAGCTGTGTGATGCCAGCGGTGCTGTTCTTCCTGGCACCTGCGGCTGCCGGTTCCCGTGACACCGCCTCTGGGCCCGTGGCCTGTGTTGGCCCACAGTGAGACTGCAGAGCTTGGTTCAGACTTCAGTGCTTGGCTAAGGTGCGAGTGCCTTTCTGTAGGCACCATTCGGGGTGGGTTCGTATGTATGTGTGTGTGTGTGTGTGTGTGTGTGTGTGTGCGCGTGTGTGTGCGTGTGTGTGTGTGTGTTGTGGAGGTAGGGCTGGAACTGGCTATGGAAAAGTCAGACATATTAAGCTTGTTTAGGAATTGAAGTTAGAGGAAACGGATCCTTCCCAAATGTCTGTTCATTCATTATATATCATTCTGGCAATTTATCCCTCTCATTAACCTACTTTCACTTCAGTTAGAGTGCTGGAAGTTCTCCTTCTCCCAGTGTTTGTTCCCCCAAATCTGTATTTTTTCCTCTCACACATTTCAGACAGTACTGACATAGTAAATAAGTTCAAAGGAAGAAGCAGGCTGTGCTACTTCAGCATCTCTATTTTGTGCAGATCAGGAACCATTATAGAAGACACCAGGAGAGGCTGAAATTCAAATAACACCTTATCCACCATCACCAACAGTTTCTGACCACATAAAGAGTTGCTGTACCTTTTGAAGGAGACAAATTCCAGTCTCTGCCATCTGCTGGGATGTTTCATTTCAAGAGTGCATCCCCCCTTCTTTTTCTGTGTGTCATACAGAAAGGCCATAGCCACACAAAGCCTTATGTTTGCATGTGGTCACAGACTGCCGGTGGAGCTGTGTCACAGAATGAAAGTGGATCTGAAAAATGCACAGTGCGAGCAGAGCCAGCGGAGTCTGTCCTACATCCTGACTACATAATGACCGTGTGAGTCCTGCAGCCTCAGGTCCTGACCACACTGTTTGAGCAGAGCCAACACAGTCTGTCCTACATCCTGACTACATAATGACCGTGTGAGTCCTGCAGCCTCAGGTCCTGACCACACTGTTTGAGCAGAGCCAACACAGTCTGTCCTACATCCTGACTACATGATGACTGTGTGAGTCCTGCAGCCTCAGGTCCTGACCACACTGTTTGAGCAGAGCCAACACAGTCTGTCCTACATCATGACTATATAATGACCGTGTCAGTTCTGTAGCCACAGGTCCTGAGTACACAGTGTGAGCAGAGGCAGCACAGTCTGTGCTACATCCTGACGACATAATGACCTTATGAGTCTCATAGCTGCAGCCGCTGACCCAGACATGCCACCTCATCTCAATAAGATTCAATTAAGAAAGAGCCAGTCAATCACCCCTCTGTGTCAGGAAATATAGATCTAAAAAGAAGACTAAAGGCCATATGACTTTCCCTGGGGGGTAATAGGGAATAAACCATCCAATATATCACCGTGTTCACACAGACAGTTTTAAACACAGACAAAGTGATGTCCATCAATGTAGGTAATCTTCTGCTGTAAACCAGATGCAATTAAAATGTCAATATTCAGCACAACATTTCCTCTAGGGTTACGTTATTTTTATTGTTATTTTAATTACTAACAAATAACAATGTTAAGCTACGCCTTCTTGAGACAGCTTCCCTATTGGTTTTAAGTCTGACACCATCTTTCCCATTCCCAGGACAACACACGTGAAGGGCCTAAATGATCACCACCCAGTTGTCCTCACTTCTACAATCATGAAGTGCTTTGAGCAGGTTGTCTCCAGACACAACAAATCCAGCCTCCTCCATACATGAGACCCACTCCGGTTTGATGTACCTCCCCGACCGATCCGCAGAGGATGTGATCTCCACTGTGCTCCACACAGCACTGACCCACCTAAAGTAAACACTTATGTCAGGCTGTTCTCTCTGGATTTCAGCTCTGCTTTTAATACCATCATCATACCATCATGGGTTGATAGAGAAACTGTCTCTGTCCTGCTTTAACACACCACCCTGCCACTCGATTGTAGACTTCAATGTTAATTTTAATTTATTTTGATGTAGCGCCTTTCACAACAAGCTGTCTCAAAGCACTTCACAGAAAGAAATTATATGTAATAAAAAATTAACAGCAGGTGGTTGATTAAGGTAAAAGATGAACATAAAACCAGATAAGGAGAGGAACCAAAAACTCCACAGTGTGGAAAAATAAACTTCAGACTGCCCAGGGTTGACTGGTTGCCCAGCCCCACCTGACTGACAGACAACAGGTGGTGAAGGTTTGTAACAGCCCCTGTGATGTCACTGGGCTGAGCACTGGTTGCCCCCAGGGCTGGGTGCTCAGCGCTCTGTTATTCACCCTGATGACCCACTGCTGTCGTTCTAGGTATAGCGCTAACAAAATTGTAAAGTTTGCTGGTGATACAACAGTGAATGAGGAATGAGAAATCTGTACACAGGAGATACATGAAGGAGTTGGTGACCTGGTGCAACTCAAATACCCTGGTACTCAACATTGACAATACCAAAGAAATGGTGGTGGATTTGACATGACCAAAGAAGACCTGCCCTCATTATATGTTGGGGACACCATGGTGAAGAGAACGGCTAGTGCCAGGTTTCTAAGTGTACATCTGAGTGAGGACCTTAGCTGAGGCTGCCACATTACCTTTACCAATGCCTCTACTTCGTTCGGCACCCGAAATGAGCATGTGTCCCATCCTCCATCCTCAGCACCTTCTACCAGGCACCACTAAGAGTGTGCTTTTGAGCTACATCTCTGCTTGGCTTGGGTCCTGCACAGAGGAAGACTGCAAGGCAGTGGAACAGGTAAAAAAATGCAGAGCACATCATCAGTTCCCTTCACTGCAGTTCAGGACATTCACAGGAAAAGCTACCTTCACGGAGGAATAACATGGTGATGGACAGATACCACCTCTGCCACAACCTCTTCACCCTTCTCCCATCCAGCAAGAGGCTTTGCTGCCTAAAAAGTAACCTACTACCATAATAGTTTTATTTCCCACAAGCCGTGACATTCTTAAACACCTTGCTTGCCCCCAACAGGACATCCGTCAGCCACTCATACAGAAACTTTCCCCCCGTACAATATCTTCCCTTGTGTCTCAACAACCCTTCTCAACCAGGTACGGCTACACCAGTCTGCTGCTGGGCAGACACACATAAAAACACACATCCACGCTCTCTTTGACAGCCCACTTGCACATTACCTGAATTGGTTTTAATGGACCGAACTAGTATTTACTTGTATTATTTGTATTGGGTGTTTTATTTTGTCTGTGGTTTTTAGCAAGTCTGCTACAATCCCAGAGAAATGAAATTGTATCTACATCTTAGGGGTAGTGGACTTTTAATATAATATGATGACTATCATTGTGTCCTTATTTGGGGTTAGACAGAGTTTATCTTAGACACTGAGGTATTTATTTTTACTTTTATCTTCTTCAACGCCTTTGAACACTCAGTTTAAATGCACATGAATTTAATTGCTATATTTATTTTCTTTTTTGTAACACTGCTGCTATATTCTAGGTTAAATGTTTTGAGGAAATTTGGTATATTGCTATAAAACAGGAAGGCAACTTCAGCGTGACGTTTCTAACTGTAATGTGTTGACATATCTATGGAGTGAGTAGGTGTGTGTAGTGTATTCCAGCACTCCAATACACCGATGTGTAAAACACTGGATAAACAGAAGTCACAAAATATTTTGACATATGTTTTTACTTTGGAAAGTTATCTGGTTATAAATATGATGGTGGTAATACTAATTTGTAAAAACAAGATGTTTTCCAGTTGTTAATTAGCTCTGATTCTTGTTTACTGTTGTAAACGAACAATATTTAAGATAGTATAAAATGTATATATAGCTTGTTATAAATCCAGCAAAATTAGGGTTACTAGATACCTGCACATAAACGCACGTTTTAAATAAGAGCATGTTTTCATGTGTTTTTAAACAATAATTTAATGTTTCCAGTAGCATTTACCAGATTAAATATGCTGAATGCATAGTTCTCCATTTTGTTAAAATAAATTAGTTTTTAAGCCTACGCTTTTAGGACATGTTATGCATAATACATTACAGTAGAATTTGCTAATATTTAATAACATGGGACAACACTTCTAATGTGTAACATTGGAGGCCTCACTAACACACATGCAATGTCCTTTCAGTTTAATTGTTGTTGCTATTATTTTCATTCAAATTGACTTGTTTTAAATATCACTGGAACAGCTGGATAATTTTTCCAGGAGCTAATCAGCACAACACTCCACGTGACCCATCAACCTTTTCCCAAAAAGAAGGGCTTACACACTGTCTAGTCTGCATCACGTGTGTGGTGAAATGGATAGAAATTTCATATATACAGAACTTTCTATCCAGAGATGACAAAGGTACAGGTGGTGACCTTTTAGAGAGAAGAATTAGACTTTCTTTTCCCAGGGGCTGTGTGCAAGCCCCTCGTGAAAACACAGATGCTGCCTTCCCTTCAGGGTAGGAGGGGAACCCTCGTGAGGAAAACCAAGGTCATTAGCACAGTGGAGTGTGACAAAGAGAAGCCACCGAAGGGAACCTGTCGCAGCGTCACCATTATGGAACATTAATTTTACAGCCAGCTCATTTGTGGAGGAAAGCTGATAAATACTGCAGTGTTGGAGGAAGGAGAGAGAGACACAGGAAGAGAAAGAAATGTGAAACATAATCTGGTGAACGAATTTCAGACATAGGGAAACAAAGAGGAAAATGAGATCCGAGTGCTTGCGTGTTTTGGTGCACCTTTGTGAGAGCCGCTCATAGACGTGCCAGAATTACTACCATCCAAAGGCTGTTATAAGCTAAGGTAGGTATATTGCTCTTTTCTGAAGTCTCAGTCATGGTCTGAAAGGTCCCATTATAATGGAAAACGAGGCTGTCCCTATTTATGGCCCTGAAGAAACTTTGAAGGGCATTGACTGCAAAAAAGTACATTGTCTGAAACTCCTCTTTTCTCAGGGTGAAATTTCTGTCATATGATTTTCTTTTTTTCAAAACTGTTTTCAAAATTGACTATGGAGTTTTGTGACAAATCCGTAACTGCATATGTAAAGCATTATATGTATAAACATTGAATATTATACAAACCTTCGTGTCCATACTCAACTTCGCCTGCTTATATGAGAAACTATAGGAATTGTTGGGTAGTAAACATTTTGCTGGAGGTAAAAAGACATTATACTTCTATCAGAAGAAGAAATGAGCTACAGGGATATGGGTAACAAAGGCGCAAAGTTCCCTTGGCACAAAAAGTTGCAGTGTTTGAACTTTCACTGAAAGTTCTGTTTGCAATGCTGAACCTAAAGACTTTTGACAACTGCAGGTGCATATGAATATTCATTTTTTGAGAGGCCATCATTTAGTTGGTTCTGATTCTAATCACTGATGATGTGCCCTGCCTTTTTTCACAAGTGTGGTTCAATCAGAAACACCATATGTATGCCTGCTTGCTGAAAGATATTCATTTAGTGGCCAGGAGCTTACCAGCAAATAAACTTATTGTTCATTTCCCGTCCTGACGTACTGCATGCACCTTTCTTGATTTGACAGACTTACAGATTGCAGTAAACCAGTATGCTCATCAAAGACTGAGAAAGTAGTATTTTTCCAATCCTTCACTCTTGCCTCTATGCAAATAACCCAGAACACAAAGATACATCAATTTTCAAATTTATTCCAGCTATGAGTGGCTAATGCTTTTGGCTTTGCTTAATCTGCTAGTGTTTGCATCTGACTTCTAAGGGCTGCTTTAATTTAAAAGGTTGTGCATAAAATATTTTTGTTACTTATTACCCTTCTATGTTTTCTGTCCCCTGGGTTACTGATTTGCGTTGGAAACAAACCCCCACACCACCCCCTTGGAGGCAAAGATAAATACGAGTTACTGGGGGCTTCTTTTTCCCATCCTGTCCATGTACTTACATCTCTGCAGAGACTTGTCATAACCTCCCGACTTTAAATGACATTTTCAAACATGCTGGGTCCCCTTATCACGATGTTCACATTTTTTCTGGTTATTTTGACTGAATAATGTCTTCAGAACAACTTTGTGGTGAACTCCAAGGGACAGTAGAAAGAAAAGCATGAGATAACATTTAAAAGAGGCACTGTTACATATGCTAGTCTGGCAGAAAGGCCATTAGGAAATGTATGTGAATTTGCCATGTAGCCTAGGAGGTATTCATGTGCTGTGAAGGCTAAGGTGAATGTGCTATGTAGTCTAGGATGTATTCATGTGCTGTGAAGGCCAAGGTGAATTTGCCATGTAGCCTAGGAGGTATTCATGTGCTGTGAAGGCTAAGGTGAATGTGCCATGTAGCCTAGGAGGTATTCATGTGCTGTGAAGGCTAAGGTGAATGTGCCATGTAGTCTAGGAGGTATTCATGTGCTGTGAAGG
>JABJVR010000034.1:5436293-5456751 GCA_025773905.1 Chitala chitala | reverse complement strand
GCCCTATGTGCTCTGGGATGGGCTCCAGGTTTCCCCGCGACCCTCACCAGGAATAAGCGGTTAAGATAATGGATGGAGGAAGGCATTTTTTAGGTTATGACGTTAACAGCAAGTGAAGGATCTAGCCCAGTCAGGTGACCTTTAGAAGGCGATGGCCAACCAAATATTTCCCCTGGGTTTTCACTACAAACCTGTCATCACTTCGATGTGAGTGTAGCTGTCTGCAGTTCTGAGCTGTGATCGGGGTGTTCATCCCATTATTGAAGACTAATATGTTTTGACTAGTGTGCCTGAGGCTACTGTAACACGAGGGGTGACAGAAGTCCAGGAAGTCAATCAAACCTCCGTGTGAGGTCTTCATTCCAACCATCAGTTCTTTGTTTTCAAGAGAGATAAAAAGATTCCCGAAATGGTCATAACATAATGACCCATAATCGACCATTACAATATAAAACAGTAAGAAATAAAGCTGTGAACTCAGGAGTTGTGAGGAAACAGTTATTTTTAAACAAATCAGTTTAATGTTAAAATACCCGTTTTCAAAAAAATTAAAAATAATCTCCAAAGCTGTGTTTGCGGTCTGTCAGTTTTGAAAAGTTACATACAGTATATTTTTCCAGTACATACACTACATCTTAAAGCAACATGGATGCAATTATGAAAATGTTCATTTAGAGACAATCTGACAACTCAAATGGTGGTGTTCTCACAATTCACTGTGTCATACTCGTGACATACACTAATAACTCCTTGTCCAGTTAGCTCATCTAAATTTATAAATACACTTAATGAAGTTGCTTTTTTTTTTATAGCTGTCAAGTCGTTTGAACAGATGCACATACAGCAATTTGTGATTTTTGGTTCATATTATAAAATAAATGTTCAACTATAAAAGAGGCCTTGTGATGACTCATAGTAAGATGTGGTGGCAGTCTCTGTATTTGGCAAAGCCGCTATTTAGAACAAAACTTCTTCAGCTGAAGCTGCAGTCACCAGTATAAAATAGCAGCATTTTTTTTCCAAAACAATACCAGATATTTAGCTTCTTTTCAGAAGGCTGTTGAGGACAGATTTTATTGGCTTCTTGTAAAAGCAGGCCTTTATGTTTCCCAAGATGTTGAGCTAAATATCATTGCGCAGACCTCTATGTGGGCCACATGCCTGTTTATATTCCAAATGCACATATGTTTGGCGTCAGATTACAATGGAGGTATGTGCTTCTAAGCGCAACGCATGCTTGTGACAGAATACCTTAGTCTTTTTATATGCATGAAAGAGAACTGAACAAAAATGTAAACAGGGATTTCTTAACGCTTATAAACATAAATGTGCTCATGAAACAAAAGAGACGTAGAAGCTGCACTGAAGCCGACCACTGGCTGAAGCCGAAACATTTACACTTTTGTAAACATTGCAGGAATTTATAGAAATGACAGAAATGTTTACAGCACATCCCAAAACCTGTCTAGAGAAAAAAAAGCCATCAAAAGCAAACTGTTTCTGGACATGTGGACTCACCCCACCCGTGGCAGCACCAGAATTTAAACCTCTCTTGGGTTCCAACTTTCTGGGTGAACCTGTTATAGAGGAGTATACCTCGTTTTAATTACCCACGATAAAATATGTAGTCAGCCACTTACACCTTACACCACTGTAGTGGAATGTTCTTACTTCATTGTAATAAATGAAAATGTTAGCAAAAGAAACAAGTCCCACGTACAGGACGTAGGTGAAAAAACACAGTACAATGGAGTACAGCACAAATTTATGAGCAATACACAGACTTACAGTGGAATGTGCATAGTCCCCAGTTGCATAAAATATCTCATGACAGTAATCAACAAACTATGTGAGTATAAGGTGCTTGTAGAAGTAGACCCCATCACAAGCTTCATATCACCATAAATAACGTGCGGTTGAACTAGCCACAGTGCACGAAATTAAGCACACGCCTGTCAGCAGCTTTCAAGTGTGCTAACCTGCACATGCTAAGCATGACTGAGCCTAGTTAGGACCTGGATGGGAGACTTCCTGGGAAGGCTGTGGGTGCTGCTGGAAGGGTGTTAGCGGGACCAGCGGGAGGTGCTCGCCCTCCAGTCTGTGTGGGTCCTAACACCCAGTATACTGACAGGGACAAGGTCCTGACTCTCTGTGGTCATTAAAGATCCCAGAGTGTTCTTTGTGTAAAGCAGCATGCTCCCTGGTGTCCTTGCTAGATTTCTCCAGTGGGCATTATCATTCATGGTCTCCTAATGATCTCCATGTGTGAACTGGCTGCATCACTCTCGGCTCCCCACCTACGGCTGGTGTGTGGTGAGCTTTCTGGTGCACTAGGGTTGATTCTTCATTCTTTTACCCTGTCTCAAGAATATACTCTGTTTTGTTTTCCAGAAAACATGGCCACTTCCAGCTGCACACACTCCTCCCAAAAATACACTGGGGTACAAGACTCTTGTGTGACACGAAGGTGTTGTGTCACGTGGCAATGAAGAGTGTATTAACACTATGGACATCAGTGATCCCTTTATGAAGTTAAAGCCATTTGCTCCTCCAGCTGCTGTAGCGAATCTTAGACCAGAGTGGTCTGAGAAATGAGGTATACCTTTAACTCATACCCTGTGTATTGGTCACAATGTATATACATACAGTACTCTGAAAGTTTAATCTTAGGAGTCAGAAACAAGTTCTTTGCACAGAAGAAATAAAAACATGCAGTCCACGTTCTTACACTAGTGATCCACTTAGGATCCAAAGGCTATCTTTAGAAACATGAGGGCAAAGTTGGGTTTCACTTTAAAGTAGATGGGATGTCAGTTGAGCAAAAATCTTTACCTATGCTTTTTGATACCACATAATAGTAATTTTTGCTGTATTCAGTATTTATTATAGTTATGAAAACATAAACAATGGTATGTAATTCAGAGAAGGACTATATTACCATGTGACTGATAAAAGCAATGTGGACTTTAATTAGTTTTACTGGAGAGGTGAACAGAAAAGGAGTGTGGACCATGACACCTTGGAGCTGATGTTGAAGGCTGCCTCTGACGTGGTGAGATA
Organism: Chitala chitala; assembly: GCA_025773905.1. NCBI lineage: Eukaryota > Metazoa > Chordata > Actinopteri > Osteoglossiformes > Notopteridae > Chitala > Chitala chitala. Next base: position 5,453,691 of record JABJVR010000034.1, on the reverse strand, counting down.
CAGTACCTACAGGGGAGACACTGTCCTGATGTGCAAGGAGCACCTGTCAGGACTGGACATCAAAGCCTGACAGCCCTCAAGAAGGACCAATCAGCAGCTTCTCTGACACAACAGCTGGCATAATTATTTGCTTAAAAACTCCTATTTTGAGACTGGCCACATACGAAAGCCTGTCTCCTTCAGGCCCAGAGGAGCTCACGGCAGAACCGGAGGCTAACGTTTTGCAAGTGGAATGCCTGCATGGCTGGAGGGAACACATTTCTGCTGGGCCCCTAGCCGTATAGCATAATGCTGATTTTCCAGGACAACAAAAACACACTTAACTAACAAATTCTGTGCACTATAATTAAGGTTCTGGAGGACGCTATGTTAATTGTTGTGACACTTCTTTCATTGTTTTCATCCTTTATTTCTGTCCTTTTACAAGGACTGGCTCGACAGTGATGCTAAGTTACTTCACAATGTTACATTATTCTATGTCAGGAAACAAATTGGATGCTGGAAATATGTGTGTCTGTGTGAGTGTGTGTCTGTGTGTGTGTGTGTGTGTGTGTGTGTGTGTGTGTGTGTGTGTGTGTGTGTTTACCCACTTATACCTGACCTTAACTTGCCCGTGAACTTACTCATCCTGCCATTATGCAATTAGCACTGGGAAATGCAGGGTAGAATTTCACACCAAGTAAAAGATAAGTTTACATTCATGAGTAAAACACACAAACTGATCATTCATAACATTATGACCACCCACCTAATATTGAGTAGGTCCCCTTTTTGTGCCAAAACAGCTCTGATCCATCGAGGCATGGACTCCACTAGACCTCTGAAGGTATGCTGTGGTTTCTGGCACCAAGCCGTCACTAGCAGATCCTTTAGGTCCTGTAAGTTGCAACGTGGGGCTGCCAGGGATTAGAATCATTTTTCCAGCACATCCCACAACTGGACTGAGATCTGGACAATTTGGAGGCCAAGTCAACACCTCAAACTCATGTTCCTTAAATCGTTCTTGAACCATTGTTGCAGGATGTCAGGGTACATTATCCTGCTGAAAGAGCCCACTGCCATCAGGGAATACTATTTCCATGAAGTGGTGTACTTGGTCAGTGACAAAGTTACATCCACATGAATGGCAGGACTTGATGGTTCCCCAGAAGAACACTGCCCAAAGCATCACACTGCCTCTGCCAGCTTTCCTTCTTCCCATAGTGCATCCTAGTGCCATCTCTTCTCCAGGTAAGAGATGCACGCACAACGCACTCGGCCATCCATGTCATGTAAAAGCAAGCATGATTCATGAGACCAGGTCACCTTCTTCCATTGTTCCGTTGTCCAGTTCAGATGCTCACGTGCCCATTGTAGGAGCTTTTAGCAGTGGACACGGGTCAGCTTGGGCACCCTGACTGATCTGCAGCTATACAGCCCCATACCCAACAAACCGTGATGCTCTGTGTGTTCTGACACCTTTCTGTCTGAACCAGCATGAACATTTTCCCCAATGTGAACTACAGTAGCTCTTCTATCAGATCTGCCTACACAGGCTAGCCTGCGCCCCCCAGGTGCATCAATGAGCCTTGAACACCCCTGAGCCTGTCATCGGTTCACTGGTTTTCCTTCTTTGGACCGTTTTGGTAGGTTCTGACCACTGCAGACTGGGAACATTCCACAAGTGCTGCAGTTTTTGTGATGCTCTGTCCCAGTCGTCTAGCCATTACAGTTTGGCACTTGTCAAAGCTGCTCAAATCCTTACGCTTGCCCGTTTATTCTGCTTCCACCACATCAACTTCAGGGACTAAATGTTCACTTGCTGCCTAATGCATCCCACCCACATTCCAGTGTCATTATAACAAGATAACCAGTGTTATTCACTTCATATGAATGTTATGGCTGATCGGTGTATATATGTGTATACACACACACACACACACACACACACACACACACACAAACACACACACACAAACAAAGAGAACATATATGACTAGAGAAGGATCCATCATACATTTAATTTCAGCATGCCCATACTCAAAAAAAAACACACAGCTCACGTGCACATGTGCACACTGTTGATAAAAAGGCAGTGCCTGATACCCTGTGTGTGTGTGTGTGTGTGTGTGTGTGTGTGTGTGTGTGTGCCAACGGCAAATATTTTCCACGGCTACATTTGTTGCTTAGAATTGCTTCCAAATGAAAGATACTCTGTGGAACAATAAGCTTACAATCTACAGCTAAACAGCACTGAATCACAATTTACATTTGGAGAAAGAAAACATGAATCCCCTGTTTTGGAAAACCATTTTGAAATGCAACTGTTAAAAAAATAAAAAAAATCTGTTATTCTATAAAAGAATAAAAAAAACTCAGTAGTACATCCTTTTATTTTCAAGAGCATTGTATAAATATTCATTAAATATCTGCTCTGTTCCTAAAAGTTACAGAATGAAAGTGTGTTTGGGAGTCAGAATGGTTCATTTTCATGGCATTTTATATGTGTGTGTGTGTGTGTGTGTGTGTGTGTGTGTGTGCAGACTATGTAGTTTTCATGTTAACTTTGTATATATGTGTTTCAAAGAAAATACAAAAGATCTGCTTTTCATGTGGACTGACAGCTTCGCATTGGCCCTGCCACTGCAGACTGACGCAGTTCAGCCAGTTAACAAGCACACCGGCCTACTTTATTGGTTTATTGGTTTATTTGGTAGCACCTGGGCAGTTTGCCTGAAAAGATCATTGGCCTGAGTGTTTAGGTTGAGTCAAATAAAGGTGTGGTTTGTCAGTAATTAGATTCACCTTGAGGGTTAGCGACAGCTGCTGTGTGACAAAGTGTGTGCGTGCGCCTTATCTTGAGTTGGGGCCCTGTCTAGTTTACACACTCACAGGGTCTTGTCACATAAAATAGGCCCAAAGACTTTTGTTACCCTCATAAATGGTTTGCAAACACATACAACATATTTATATATAATACTTGCCTATGAAACAAACGTGCTCTACAAACAGTACTCAGTCATTCAGGTGTGGGGGTAACATAAAAAAAAAAAAAATAGTACAACTTTCAGAATGTCCTTAATGTTCCCAATGGACATAACCAATAATTTTTATCCATATGATAATGGCCAAAAATAAAGCGGGAGCAGGCTTGTGACTGTCCATAGCTGTCCAACACTGTTTACTGTACTATACTTTTTGGAGCTCAGGTTCACTACATAATTCATTATATTTTATAAATTTTAGAAATACAAATAATAAAAAACATATTTTTACAGACAAAAGCATGTAGTTTAAAACATAAAAACTATTTTCAAAAACCTGGTTTTAACCTAGAGTGCATGCATACATATCTATAGAGATCAAGAGATAAACAGCTATGGACAAATACAAGCAGATTATAGCCAGAGATCGTGATCCCTATGAATCTGTGACAAAGACCTAATTTAAGAATCTGCCAAAACCTGTAATTTATGCCTGTGCTGTGTGCTTATGCACTGATAGAATAAAAGAAACCCACTGAAGGTTTCAGATACAGAAACATCATCATTTAACATTTCTATTCCCATTATAAAGGCTGTCTAACCCTGAAAGTGATCCTATAATTTTCTGTAACTACAGAATAGAACAGGCAGTCAATTCACTCCAGATAGTGAAAGAAATGTGGGTAATGCTTGTACACACATGCGTGTGTTTGTGCGTGTGTGTGTGTGTGTGTGTGTGTATGTGTACACGTGCGCGTGGAAGTATGCAAGGTTGTAGATGTATTTACATACCCTTGAGCAGACTTTTAACCTATTTCTGTGTATGGAAGCAAAAGCGCATTTCTGTACCTCTGCTGGGGAAAAAAAAAACAACAACATGGCCTGATTTGGCCCTCCAGTTTATGGGATTCGTTTCTATTTATTTTGATTGGACCAATGTTAAAAATGAGCTTCAGGCTGACCTTACTGCAAAACACTTCCAATAGAGGCCTATTTAAAATTAATCTGCCAAAGAAAAGGGACCTTGAGTTGTCATCTCAAATAATTCACGCATCTGCTGATTTATATGAAGATGGACAAAAGCAGGTACAAAACCGCCTGAATCAGGCTCCAAGCCATCTGCTGTTGCTATGGAGAGTTACGCGTTGCCAGGGCAATGGCGCTAATGGCCTGTCCTTTTGCCAGGCAACAAATAGCCTCGTGATGCAACTGCACCTGTCTCTGCTCATGTGTTGCCATGGAGGCATTTTGGTTGCCATGACAATGTTCACGCTAATCTGCTTGAGAGGGCAAACGTGTGGTGGCCTCCCAGGCCCAGCTGTTGATGTTAATCCTAGACTCCCCCTTATACCCCCACCCTCTGATCCAGATGTGGTTTCAGTGTGGAGGAATGTGCATGGTCTCCATTTACTCTAACACCAATCCAACTGTAGCTCCACCCCTGAATCAAAGGCCCTCCAGCAGTTTTGTATAGGAGCTTGGATTTCATTTGCTGACAGGGGACCACCTTAAGACTGTAATAAAACACTCCAATAATGTTAGCTATAGACGACTGTTAATGCCTTAAACCAACATAACCAAACCCTCCTCCTCATGCTTTAGTCTAATTCTAGCCCTGCTTTGTGAAGATGATGTGTTTTCCTGCTTACATGCCATGCCCCAGCACATAACTGGCCATTGCGTGATTTAGAGGGGCCACAAAGAAACTGCAAGGGGAATGTGTTTTGCAAGGAGGTGACTAAGTAAAAAGACATCGTGGCTCTGTCACTGGGGAGATGATACCCCTCTCGCTTGCACAATGCCGTGTTGATGGACAGTTAATAGAGTCCAAACCCTGAGGGCTCACTTAAGGAACTGTCAAGGGCGCCGAGTAGCCTGTGACTTCATCACTCAGGCACAAACGGGAGACGCCTTCTGTGCCGGACAGCCAACTTCCTGAGCAGCTGCAGTAAACAAATCTCCTGCATTGCACCAAGCGACGCAGGCCTGCACAGCCCCGACGTGGACAGCACAGTTTCATTTCTCTTTTGTTTTCATTAATTTTTTATCGCATCACAATTCAATGACAGCTAACATGTCAGATGTATCATACAGTGGTGAATGTTGAAAAAGAGATAAAAATAATGCTTATGCACAGTGTGAGCAACAGAGAGCCTCTAAGGCCCAGACTGGAGCAGCTGCTGCTCCTGTTAAGCTTCTTTTACATGTTTTAGCCCCCTGATCCTCCACCTCTGCACTTCCACATTCCTATAGCTCCAAGACTTCTGCCAGACGCTCGCTCCTGTTTTTAGTTTTATTACTTAAGGATGTGTGCTTGTCAATGTTATATGATCAAGTCAGATGCCCAAACGCCCACACCGAGGCTCTTTCAACTGGGTGGGCACAGTCCTCTAAACAAGATAAGTGGGACTTTTAGCACAGGAGGAAGAGGTTCAGTGTAACAGAAAACCGAACGTGCCCTGCTCACCTTTGATATGCCTGAGGAGAAGCGTGAGGTGTGCTGAACACCTGGGAGTAGGGATGATACGGGGTCTTCTTCAGGGCCTGGATGAGGTTCTGTCTGTACTCTGGATCTATGCACCACAGCGAGCCCTTCCCAATGTTCTGCAGAGAGACAATAAGATAGTGGGGCAGACTTTAACATGACAGTGTGGACAAACCGTAGGGAGACTGACCCCAAAACGTCTGGGGAAAAAGGGGAGTTTAAATAAGAAGCATCATCATGTTATGGTGTGATGGGCATGTGAAGATGGGCAAGTGGAGATTTTTGTTAACATAACCCTGTTGTGTCACTGACCTATAATGTTTGCTAACCTTTCGTATCGTGCCAGTCCATCTCCCGGGCTTATAAACTTCAGCTTCACTACCTCAGTGTTGACTGCAGGGATCTTTACAAACATCTCAAGACACCTTCAGAAACCTGAACGCATGAGTCAGCTTTTTACAACAGTACAAAATAGCACAGCTTCCAAAGCCACGTTTTGTCTCTGGCATCTATTTAGCAAAATGGCTTAATTGCATTACAGAACGGGTTCAAATTATTTGTAGCGAAAGTTTCTGATGAACTTCTACTGCAATTGCTTCAGCGTGAAATAAAAATCGATGAAAGAACTTAGGACTGCTTTTGTTTCTGCTAAGTCATCTACTAATAGCACACAATATGCACTGTAGGTTTGAATTAATATCTCCTTTATGCAGTAAAGCATGAAATTATTTGATTCAACATTCAGATGCTTTGGCCTCACTGCTTGGATTTTGTACTGAATACAGGAAAATTGTCCAGAAAGAGGCTGCAGCTGATAGCATTAAGTTCCTGCACAAAGAAACCTGTAGAGAATAACCAGGACAAATTGAGCAGCCAACCTTGATTGAGACTCAATAGGAACAATCATACAGGGGACTCTCTGATTATTCATTTCCTCTCTTACCACTTCAGTCGTCCAAAGATGCTCCAATAATTGCGCGTGTACACCCTTCCCAGCACAGCCCATGATAAGCACAGAACTCTCCTTTCGTCTGCGACAATGATTCCCCAGTTGTGCCCCCCCATCTTTCCCACCCACCTCTGAGACACAAGAAGCCGGTGGAAGTGATTTGATGCGCACCACCTCACAAAAGGCTTCAAATGACCTTCTGAACATCACCAAGCACCACCCATCCATTAGGCAGAATGGCTCCGTTAATTATTTGCATCTGCAGAAAGATAAGGCAGATCCTGCTTAATTTGCTGTTGCAGAAGGAAGGCAGACATGGACTGCTTACCTTGCCCTTTAAAATTGCAGGTATAGATTTTAATATGAGGAGTAAAATGGAGTAGAAAACAAACAAAAAAAAAAATGTCCTGGCCACGAAGACGTGATGGTACCCGAATACAAGTCCATCGAGACTGAATCATACGTGCAGTCGAATAACAGACAAGCCGTTATTCTCTGCTCACGTCATGGGTAGTAAAACAAGAACCAACAATAAGTGTTGATGAGTGCTGAACACACTTTTAAAATAATCAGAAACATCTCATTTCATTTTCACAAACATCGCATCTAATGTAGAGTTGGCAGGTTGTTTACAAGTTTCCTGAACTGCAAATAAGGGAATCCGAAGTCATATTAAATATCAGAATTTTCAAAAAGTGCATATCCAGGTTGTGGTCATGAGTAAGGTGGAGCTTAAATAAGGGAACCACTGAACAGAATGCAAGTCTAATCTCTAACACACACATATGCGCGCACACATAGATGCAGGCACGCACAAACAAACACACACACACACACACACACACACACACACACACACACACACACACACACACACACACACACACCAGGCAGTAACCGGTCAGACTGTCATAATCAGAAGTGTGTGTACTTCTCAAATGCCAGTTGATAATACTCAACATTCAAAATCTTATTACATAAAAATGCAAATACAGTACAGTAAACAGTTTTAAAACTTGCTAGAAAAAGAAGGGGAAAAAAAGGAATTAAAGCCATTTTTGCCACATGTCTAAATTATTACTGCTCTCTGACTGGGGTTCAGTGATTAACACTTTTTGTATACAATTTGAAACACAAGCCTAAGTGGTCTCTGCCAATGATGAAAAATTAAGAAATTAAAATGCAACAAAACTGAAACAGAAAATATTTTTTGAGCATGTCAAAATTAACTGAATGTGTGAAGGAATTTATTTATACATCTAACAAGTCAGTACTGAAAATTAAGCTGCCAACACCATATGATATTGTTCAGGATTGAGAGGAATAACAATATTCAGCGGAGTTCATACCTACATGATGTCAACTCTGGTTGCATTCATTCACAATTATTTACAACAACAGTCTGAAAACATTTTTGACATTCAGAAACTGGCAAACTATTTACTTTGATTTAAAGAATGACCAGCAGTGAACACAGCACCTGTAGGTGTGTAGATGTCACAGTGTCAAACAAACATGAAACGGAACTTACAGCAAACATTTTCCCATTGAACTGAGTACCAATGTGATGTTTTCCTGTCTGCAAGCCCATGTGCGTGTGTGTGTGTGTGTGTGTTTGTACATATTGGAGCAGATGAATAATGCTGAATGTGAATGTGTGTATGGTTAACACATAGGGATATGAAAACTGTGTGTGTGTCTGTGTGTGTGTGTGTGTGTGTGTGTGTGCGCACTGACAAACAGAAAGAGAAAAGAAGGGAAAGAAACAGAAAAAGAAAATGAGAGAGAGAGAGAGAGAGAGAGAGAGAGAGAGAGAGAGAGAGAGAGAGAGAGTGAGGGTGAGGCCACACCTCTGAAAGGGACTGCTCAGGGTGGAACAGCCATGCCATGGGATCAATCATATTTCTCCTCCTACGAGGTGACCCTGCCGGTCTAAATTTTCAAATGCACTGTAATCAGGGAAAATCAATAGGGCTCACAGCACTTTCTTGGTGATGTATTTCCACGTCTCAGTGCCCTGACTGTCGGTTCGGAGATGGGAGTCGATAGCTTCCAATCATGGGAGTGGAGATATGGGGTGGGAGGGTAAAAGCACCTGATTTAGGCTGGTCGCCTAGGCAACAGGCAACAGAGGATTCTGAAAAGGCTGTCTGATCGTCTTGGCCAGGGGAGCTTTCATCCACTCTAAGATCTGTGTGTCTCTGAGGATGCCGTACTCCATCGCAGTGAAAATGGTTAATCCTTCAGTACAAAAACACAAAGTCCCGCCACGGTAAGCCCCCCATACCCCCAGGCTTCTCTCTCACAGACAGTCAAATGTGAAATTGGCAGACAACAGTGTAAGGCTCATCATCAGAGCAGTGTAGGAGCTGCATTAGAAACCCTTAATCATGTCATTTATTTAGCAGCTTGCCTGTCAGCGTGTGGAAATGGCTCTTCTCCATATATGCATTTTGAGCTGTAATTCAACACATATTTTTAGGTACTCCACTGGCACTTTTAGATATATTTCAGCACAGAAGGGGAACAGCCGTTTGAAAATGAATTAGAAACGCTCAAGGTGACTTAAAGGACAGCGTCAGTGAAACCTGTAAGCCCAGCTGCTATCCACATGCATCTCCTGGGCTAAGATCTCCCAGGGTTAGCTTCATGAAACACGAATGTAGGAGGGCACTGGCAGTGATTTCTCTGTCTGCAGAAAGGAAGACTGAGACAGAGTCCTTTTGGAGTGAGGTACAGGGTTAGCCATTAGCCCCTCACCTCGAGCCCTGGGAGCTCCTTCCACAATCTCGCCCCATTAGTGTCTTGTTGATACACAGCAGTGCTGACTGGTGATGGTGATGGGCTGAGGGGGAGGGGGGGGGGGTCAAGAGAGGCCTTCCCCTCTGCACATGCCCCACAAGAGAGACAGGCTATCTGTTTGGGTTTATTTCAGATTGACTGACTGGTTGATTGACTGACTGAGACTTCCTTGGCACATGCTCACTACAGTCCCTCCTTCCAGTTCTGAGCTGCTAAGGGAAGTACTGACATTATTCTACTAGATTAAAGTCTTCTTCCTTTGCAACAGATTAAAAAGCATCAAAATATAATCGCACCTAGGGGGGGATCAAAAGCCCTGCAGCTAAGCATGCTCATCTCAAACCTCTTCACCTCCACTAAGTTGTTATCAGGAAACACAACCCCCCCCCCCCTCCCCATCCCATCCACGAACGCCGTACAGGCCTGACTGGAATCATTTTCATGATTTACCTTTTGTGGCAAATAAGACACCAAAAGTACAAAAAACATCAAATCATCAGCATCATCAAAGAATGTGAAACAACCATTAGAGAATCTAATTACCTAAACGAATACATAAGTGTCAAGTTAAATATAAGCTTTTCAGATTGTGAAATGCAAGCAAAAATGCCCAAAGCCACAGAATTTTGCAACAGGACATTAACCATTCACAACATACCGATTTACACATTCTTACCCAAATCCACAAACATGGTCAAAACATATAAATCCTGTAAATCAGCTAAACAGTCTGATCTACATCAAGTTAGCCTAAACATGCAAACAGGCAAAGAAGCTTGATGGTAAAATATACACACAGATTTATGATCAGAGTCTTGAGGCTCAAACTAGATGTTTGCATTTGGTTTGTATTATTTACAACGCAGTTCTGTTAGCTGCTGGGAATTCATTCTACCACTGGGTGGCACTTTGGGACAGTAGACAGTTTCCCAGAACACACTGGGGTTTGGAGTTGTGGGTCTGATATGATGAGAAGACAACAGTACTGATGACAGAGGGCAAGTTTTGACATAAGACATTAAAATAATAATCAACGTTATGAGTCCAGTGTTTAAAAGGGGATTACAGTTCAATATGTGTGTTTGAAGTAAATGTAGGGCACCGTGGTTGTTGTCTTGACTCTACCCTAAGATCTTTATGTGTGGTTTGCCATATTCTCCCAAGACTCTAGCTGCCTTGGGGTCCTTCTGTATTCTATATAGTTTGACAATTTGACAACAGCAATTTTGCACTGAAGTTTGTGAACTTGTGTGCATATGTGTGTGTTTTCTTGTTTTTGTTTGCACACCATGTGTGTGATGGGCCAACGTCCAGGAACGCTAAATGGGAATGTATGTTGCAAGTAGCTATTACATGCTTATTACATGCTTATTACATACTGTATATATACATACAAGTAAAAACCAAATTATAAATTGCCAAGCAGTCCTTTAAGTCCTTGTATTATGGCCTTTTTGAATAGTTACTATAGAAAATTGTTAATCTGACCCCAAAAGAAAGCCAAACAATTAAATTACAAACCAACAGCAAAGGAAGAAAACACACAACAAAGAGTGGAGCAGAAAACAAACATGACAGGGATGGGCACAGACAGTACGCAGTGCAGTGTGATATTCATTACATTTTTGATGAGCTGGCAAATTCGCTTCCAGCTAGAACATCACCATGAAAAGCGTGTGCATAGCAAACCGAAAGCCACCAGTGCCCCTCTCCCGCTCTTGCTCCAAGACAGGACAGCTTCCACGTGCAAGCCCACTGCATTTTTGACTCAGCCATTTCAGGGCTGAGGGCTGACCATCTGGCTTTTCACACACTGGGTTAAGGTCATCACCCGCAGGTAGGAGAGAAGCACTACTGGATGTGAAAAGAAGAGGTGTCTATGAAATATGCAAACCTTTGCTAGTAAAAAAGTCATAGTAACAATAATAAGACCATAAAGTCTGACCTAGAAGGTTAAAGGCAGCATACTAGGAATTCATTGGATGGGTGTGAGAGAGGGAAGCCTGAGCACTGGCACAGTGGACATGTTTCCTGCTGCCTCATGGTGCTGTAATCATCAGATAAACAATGGAGAAGTAGATCGGAGTCTTTGTAACTCTTGGTAATTTCACCTCACAGCCTAGGCCTCCTGTCTGAGAGAAGCCCCCATTTCTCCACAAATCAAACAAAAATAAACAAATACACAGATCAACCTAAAGATGACATCCACAAACACAAACAACACCCATAGAGAGTTTGCAAGTGTGGCGTGCGTGTTCTGCTTTCGTGGACCGCTGTGGAGAAGAGTGCTGCTGTTTCGTGTTGCCTTCCTCACACGTGCGCACACGCACACCTGACCTGGCGGTGACCTGTGAACACTCTCATCCGTGCCACCGATTCCCCGATTACAGACAGCACAGTGCCCGCTCTTCTTATCGCTCAGCCTGGCTGCTCTCTCAGCTCACTTCCCAGTGCTGATAAGAACTTACCGGAGCAGGAGGATCTCTGTCCTTTGTCATCAATGTCAAGGCATGTCCATTTTGGCCATTTTGTAAATCTGAATATTTGCCTTGTCGTACAGTTTGATGTTTTACCAAAGCAATTCCAGTGAAAGTTTCTTTAATTTGAAATATGTAAGCATCAAAGCACTACATCAAGTGCTGTAGTGGTCAGTCTTCACATTCTAGCTGTTCTCGTGATTTTGGACCTCCCATACTCCCAGAGGTCTTCCTTCTACATTCAATCTACATTTCAGTAAAAGAAAAGTAACCAGAAGGAGAAGTTCCCCTTTCTTGGAGAAGCCATTGGAGATGACTACTCTGGAATATGCAGCTCCATACATAAATCTGAAAACGATCCCTTCCTCTGTGTTCATGTTAGCAGCCCAAGAGAAGAACCCCAGGGAGTGAAGAAAAAGTGTATGACATCATGCAGTCATATTGAGAGACAAGGCCTTAATGGAGATGTCAATGTCCTGTATGACATATTATCAGCAGGTCAATATCAAGCACTATACTTTGATTATTAATAATGCATAATCTATTTTTGTTAAGGGAAACCTTCTAACATTCAGCTCTCCAGTTATGTTCCAACAGTTCATGGTACTTAATTCAACCCATATTTTTCCTCAACATGATCTGCACCCATCGATACAAAAAAGAAACATGGTTAAAGTTATTACGTTCTTTGTCTTTCATTCACCGGTATAAAAACTGGCGAGAGTGAGGCATCTCAAGGCGGGAGATGCGCACATCCCGGCAACATCCCAAAGTATTGAACCGCATATGCACAAAAACTTAAAATATTTTTACAATTTTGTCATATTGCTATCGTCACTGTGAACCATCGAACCATCGTAACTCAGGGACCATCTATATGTGTGGGCTTGTTGATAAACACGTTTTAGCTCAGAGAAAACTCCATAAAAGGTACTGCTCCATGGTGCAGTATTAACTTCACTATGCCCTGTCATTTCAAAATTCAAGATTCTTTATTGTCTCTACAAGGTACAGCAAAATTAGAGCATTTCTCCCTCTGTTAAAGGTGTCTATTTTCTTAATAAAAATTGGACAACACAAAACAAATCATGAAACGCACAAATCCACTTTGCAGTGTACAATTTGAGCATATACAAATTTGAGTTGAACAAGTTGTGATCTGCAGTGCAACAGGGTTGTGTTTCAGTACCTAAAGGACAGAAAAAGCAGACATTTGCCATGAAATTGACTACTTGATCGATGGATCTCCGCTCTGAAATATAAAATAATGCTGACATAATGTATTGGAAAATATGTACATATGTATTTGGTACTATAAAGCATTTCCAATGGAAATGACACAATAACTATACACTTCATATGCCTGAAGACCTCTTGCAAATGCTCAAAGTTTTAACATGGCCCTTACGTTTACATTGGATGGTGTTTAAACTCAACAGCTAAGAATACTAATGATGTCACAAATACAAATGTAAAAATAAATGCTGGCCTGTAATGGAAATATGACTGAGTGCAATAAAAAGCCAGTCAATGGTTTCCATCACCAAATCCCTGAAAGAGGCTGTACTTTATTAGCATTTTTTCATTCATTTTCCAAACTGTGACGACACTGACTTATCAAGAATAGTTCCCTTTCTGTACGTTTTCACTGAGTGAAGCATGCATGCTAATTGTCTGGAAATTACAAACTCATCCACTTAATTAAAATCTGCCCAACTAAACCAGGAGAGACACTTTTAGTCAGAACACTTCATTACTACATTTAATGAAAGATTACGTTTTGTTATGACTATTAACATGTTTATGTTTAATCAACTTTGTCATAAGAAACCGGTTTCATGAAGTTGTACAATTAGTACAAATCAATTCTTGGCAACAGAATGTGATATCCAAAGGCTGATGGCTCTTCAATGTAACCACACCGAAAACTAACTGACGTACAGAACTGGAATAATAATGTCCAATGATGCAATACTGTCTGTGCCCATACTCTATATCAAAATAAGCTTAAAGGCAACTGGACATCTTTGGCATAAATTAAAACTGCACAGCTCTTGAGGTGCAGTGATAAAATCAGAGAACTTGTTTCTAGTTACTGAGCCCGTGTCCATAATTTCTATGTGACAGGCTGACATGTCACCCAGCAATCATTTGGAACTGCTAAGAACCTCTGCAATGCCTCATGAACGTGTCTCTTTAATTAAAAAGAGTTGCTTTAAACTCATCTACAATTAAGGGCCACGCTCGCATTGCTGCACACACTGTCACTTGGTGATTCTTCTATTGCCTCTCATTGGCTGTGTTGATCCAAACTAAAGATCAACAGACAGACAGACAGCTGGTATGCCATCACACACACACGCCTTGAAACTCTTGAAACAAAACAGCCTTAGCAACAAAACCAGATGAACAAAACCAAATAAACCTTTAAATGAGAGATGGTTTATCCCCAACATCTCTAAAAAATGGGTTTTAGACTAAGCCATCTTGCCTACAACTTGTGCAAGATGTCTCCACTGGAGATCATAGGTTGTGGCATTTACTCCAATGTGTTGAGTTGGCAGGGGTTCGGGGGGGAGTGGGGGGTGGTAGAAACACGAGACAATTCCACCCACCATGCTGCCCGGATTTAATGGCCCAGCAGACAGCACGGAACCCTGGTGTGCACATCAGTTTTCACTGTTGCTACAGCAACCGCTTGCTTTCCATGTCAACTGTAGTCTGGTTGCTATGGGGACATGTATACAGAAAAAAAAATACTTTATGAAGTAGCCACGGACCAGGTGGCAGCGAACCGTGAGAGTCACATTGAACAACTGCTCATACACAAACACACATTTGCAGACATGCATACCAGCCATAACATATACAGTACAGGAATAATTGCAACGCTCACATTCGTACTGGTCAAACTGCTGCAGAAAGACAAGCCCAAATATACTGAATTACAAAGGCCAGGCACTTTATTCACAAGCACCAAAACAATACTGACAGACACAAAATGCCAAAACAGCTGCACACGCGCACATGCGCGCACAGTTAATCACACGTGTGTGTGTATGTACACACATGTAAACACCACTTTTGAATTCTGCTTTTGTGAGTGACCTGGGCTATCCTGGGTAAGGATATGCAGTTCTTTGAGCTTCATGGTTTCTCAGCCTCTACCCTAAGCTCAGTTGGTTCTCCCATAGTTGAAAACGAGAATTAAGGTAAATATTTGAAAGCTGATTCCATAGCAATAAACACATCTGAAAGTGCCTGGCAACTGGTTCATTTTGATTATGCAATAAAGCATACACATAACTACAGAGGCACGGCAGGGGAATCACACGCACATTCGCTTCACTCTTCTGGCAAAGAGCACTCAGAAGTTCTAAGTCACCTTGAGCTCCACCTCACACTAACACTACCAAAGTAACATGACTCACATCCTCTTTCATTCGTTTTGAAATCTTGGTGAAATAGCAGCCATGTAACAATAAACATGATATTACAAAAATTACACAATGTACAGATGTGTCAAACAAAAAACATGCCCAGCTGTCAGTGTTCTGCTGAATGCCAAACACCTAATAGATTGTAACTGGTCACAGAAAACACTAGTGTAACTTCACAGTAAAATTTAAACTGCGTAGTTCTTGTTAAAAACAAACACACCTGTTAACGTGTTTGATTTAGTATGTTGCACGTGGCACGCCCGTACCTGGCTCCTGTCCTTGTCCACCTTCTTGAAGCATTTGTTGAGCGACAGGTTGTGTCTGACGGAGTTCTTCCACCCAGTGGGGGCGCTGGCGAAGTAGGGGAAGTGCTCTAAGATCCAGTTATAGATGTCCTTGACGGGCAGCCGCTTGGAGGGGGCGTCCTCGATGGCCATGAAGATCAGACAGCTGAAGGAGTAGGGCGGCTTGCCGTTGGGGTCGCGGCGCAGGTCACCGGGTGGGTCCGAGGGCACGGGGGAGGGTGGCAGGCGGCGGGCCATGTCCTGCACGGGGCTGACGCTGCGCAGCACGGCATCGCCTCCGAAGCTGTTCAGCAGGTCGGCCGTCTCGTGGAGCCAGTTTAGGTTGGTGAGCTCCTCATCCTCGGGCTTGAGAGCAGGGGGGGGTGGGAGTCCCAGGGCAGTGGCCTCCTGCAGAGCCTCACCCAGAGACCCAGAGCGGCAGAAGGGGCTCAGCCCGCGGGCTACACTTATGCCAGGGCCCTCCGGCTTTTTACTGGGGGGCATGACGGGGCCCATCAAGGCCAAGACTGCTGAGGAGAAAGAGAAAGGGCAGATAAAGGCATGGGTGGGTAAGAAGGGGTGCTGAGCTGGTGTACCTGTTAATCTGAAGGGGCACTTACAACACTCACACATGCAGTACTTAGCTGTGCAGCAGACACCTTAATTAGTGACATGCCTGACAGTTTTTATATATACAAATATCGGGTTTTAACTGCACCAGTTAGGTACATATGTGGGTAGGAAGAAGTGCACAAATTGTGATTCAGAAACTTTACAGGTATAGTTCATTATCCTCAACCATTATTAAGTCCAGGATACTTCCTTTCAGTTCTAACACTAGGAAGCCTTCAATTCTGATGACTAACTCAAGTCTAAAGGAAAAAATGGAGGCATTATTATGTATTATGTCCCCAAGTACAACATGACCTCTTAAAATGTCTGTACAGTTCGGAATATAAACACGTGCTCAGCACATCCGTAACCACAAAATGCAAAGTGCCACCACACCCAGCACTAATGCACAGACACAATCACTTAAACACACACACAACACACACACACACACACACACACACACACACACACACACACACACACACACACTGACTTGTGTGGAGGTGTGAACATTGAGGGTGACTTACATACAAGGCTTAGATGAAGCCTGTCTCAATGGGATGTTGCATATATATATATATATATATATATATATATATATATTCACAGCCCCCATTGTCTGTCATTAAACATAATTATTGTTTGGACAAAAAAACCAGATGAAGATGTTTCCTTTGGGAGAAGATCCCAAAATATTTGATTCTCAGATTTTGTTCCATTGTTGCAACATGTCTCCACAAAGACAAAAAATCCATAACAAATAAGGTAAATATCCCTACACCAATGCAGCAACGACACTCACACACATACATGCGCGTGCGCACACACACGGTGCGTGTGACGTACAGCAGCCTTATCAGTTTACACCCACCTTGTCACACTGGGCATGCATTAATATCCATGGAACAGCTAATACAATTTTACATTCAATGATCCCCGCTAAACACGACAGCATCCAGTGGGGATGCAGGGCAATATCTTTTAGTCCAGAGTGAAACTGAGATTTGAACATGTTACAAAACCATGCAATTATCTTCTAATCCACCTTCAATTTGATTGATTTATTTGCAGCTGTCGCTGGCTGTAATGCGATGCTGTCACTGGCTGTAAGGCACCGCAAAGCATTTTTTCCTATGTATCTAATTAAGTTAACTGTCATGTTTTTCTGCCTTAATCCCTTGTTTTAGAAGCTGCTGTGATCCCGTGTGCGGAGTGAGAATATTGGCCTGTGATATTGCTAACAGCAGACTTCCTCAGGACTCGGGCAGTGTCAGAGCATCTGTTTGCGAACAGACCAAATGTCAAGTTTGTATCTCCCAACAGTGGAGCCCTGGAACACACAGAAATGTGTGTTCCTCACACACACACACACACACACACACA
>JABJVR010000034.1:5412674-5425325 GCA_025773905.1 Chitala chitala | reverse complement strand
CATGCTATGTTGCAGAGGCGTGTCAGCCAAGACAGCCCAACAACATCCAGAGACTTAAGATACTCAGGGCGGATTTCATCCACCCCTGGTGCTCTGCCACCGAGGAGCTTTCTGACTACCTCAAGTTTGATGCATCTATGTGAATTCAGGTGATTTATGGTCTAGCCGTGAGGTTCCCTTTATTTATTTATTGTGCTTTTGCAACAGCTTTGATCACCCAATAACGTTAAATACCAGAACAGTTATATAAGAAGAACGGTAAATCTTGTGTCCTTTTCTTAACCCCTTTCGTCTGTCTGTATCGTCTAGCTCTGTAACTAGTTTTGTGGTGCAGGCAAAGACTGATAGATGTTAAATGTGGGTGTTTTTTTCATGGTCATTTTACATGTAATTAATGTATCTGTTAGTTTCCTTAGTCCAAAGGGTGTGCAGTTATTTTCTGTGTGTAAGTGTGTTTGAGGAAGGAATATTATCTGACCACCGACAGTGTGGAGTGTGTTCTCTTGCGTCACCTCCCATAGTGATGTGCTTTCAGAACAGGTTGACTCGTGATTGTAGACTCTTACTAAACTGTGTAACACTGGTTAACTAACTAACTGGTTTCTACTAAGATTGCCTCTTGCCTTGCAGACATCTTGAGATGGATGGATGATAATCACATGCAGCTGAAAAAAAACTGAGCTGTTGATCATCTCGCCCAAGAACTCCATTCCCTGCAAACTGTTTCTGAACCTTGGCACATCATCCATAACTTCTACCACATCAGTGAAGGACCTCGGATTGGTGACGGACAGCAATCTGATTTTCTCCGAACACATTGTTACCATCTGCAGGGCTTGCAGATTTGCCCTCTACAACATCAGGAAGCTCAGACCATGTCTTACAGAATTCGACTCAGCTCCGGGTCCAAGCATTAGTCTTCTCAAGATTGGACTATTGCAATTCACACCTGGCTGGCCTCAAAGCCTCTGCTATGTATCCTCTCCAGAGGATCCAGAATGCAGCAGCATGTCTCATCATCAATGTTCCCAAACGGACAGACGTCACTGCCCTGCTCATCTCGCTGCATTGGCGTCCAGTCCAGGCATGCATCAAATACAAGACCCTAATTCTTACGTACAAGTCCATCAATGGGACTGCTCCAGGTTACCTCCAGTCCTATATCAAGAACAATGTATCCTTCCATTCTATGCGAAGAGACTGGTTGTACCCCTGCTGAAGACTGGTAAACCTAGGCTCTTCTCATCTCTGGTGCCTATATGCTGGAATGAGCTTCCTCTTGCTTTGAAAACTTCATCGTCCCTGTCCACATTCCGAGAACAACTGAAGACTCATCTCTTCTGCACCTCAGAACTTAAAACCTCAGAACTTAAAACCTCACCTTTATCATCTCTGCTTCCTTTTACTCAGTTGTTGTAAGGCTGTTTGTTTGCAAATGTTTTTCTAGTTTATACAAGACATTCATTTTATATGTTCATGCTTCCCCTTTACTTGTATGACCTGTGTGAGAATTGCTTGACTTAATCGTGTGCACTTTGACTATAAGACAGCACTTGCTGTTAGTTAGATTCTCTGATACTGATATAGTACAGAAAACAGTTGTTTCACTTGTCATAGTTCTATGGCGCTGACACGGATCAGGGGTGTTCAGTTACATGTCTTTAACATTAGCATATTGTTTTGTATGGCTGTGTTGAGGTCCTAAGCGGCTACTTATTTTGCTTTTGCCTAGAACCAGCACTGCCCAGGATGCTCTGGTTTTCACACACAATCCAAACACATGCTGATCAATTTTATTGGATATCCTAAATTGCCTTTAGGGTGTGTGTACTTTTGTGCCCTGTAATGAGTTGGTTCCCTGGCCAAAGTGTACCCTGCCTTTTGCCCAGGGTTTCTTGGCCTAGGCTGCAGGCCACCCCTGACCCTGCAGAGAATAAGTGGTATAGGAATGAATAGCCTTCAGCTAACAGCTTTCCAATCCGCTTGAACAATATTCTAATGGTAGCCAGCTGAAGACTTTACTTGTGTTTATAGTTAGCAAAATGTGTGTGCTGTTTTGTAAACGTGGAGGAAGGTGTACCAAAATTTCCTGGGATTTTCCATGTATCTATTCTTATGTGTGAATTTATGTTTCCAAAATACATTCAGCATTTCAATGAAACTGCATGATAATGATACACTTTAATACTTAAGTGTAATTTTTTTTTAGCACAAATTAACAAATCAAAACATAGTTTATGATTGAGTCCATTAAACCTGGGATGAGTTCACCTTTAGATACCTCAGAAACATAACTATAGTGATAAGAGCCTCTTTAGTGCTTGCTGGTATCATTTAGAGGGGGCTAATTGAGCCAAGCTCACTGTACCATAGACTTCAACACTCACTAATCTGTTTGTGCTTTTAATTAGCATTCGCTGAGTGAACTCTCAGCCACTGGGGGAAGCAGGAAAAGTGCAAGGAAATGAGAGGTGCGTGAGGTCCTTCTGACAGGGAATGGAAAAGCCATGCTGGGTTGTGTTGGCATGCACATGAACTCTATGAATATGGACCAGTAGAAGTCTGCCTGCGCTTCTGATATGAAGGACAGGTTGTTGTGCGTTGTGAGTCTGAGAACAAAAGTGACAGGAGAACAGTAGGCCTTAACATGTACTTCCTGACACCAGTCATCATCATATCATGCATGTTGACATGCCCGCTTGTCTAGTGTGCCCCAAATAAACCGAGGTACGAGTTGGCCTGCAGCTTGATAACAGCACTAAGGGGAGTGTGTGTCGTCACCATGGAGGAAACAGCCATCCAGGAAAGAGTCCCCACGACAACTAGGATACCGCCTGCCGCTGTCTCAAACTGAGACCGTCGCCACTGTGACTCACAAACAGATCCAATGATGAAACAGTGTTGACAGTTATTAAGGCAGCTCTCAAACTTACAAATAAATATCTATCTACTAACTTCCACATTGTCCACACATTCTTATAGGGATCCATTATTTGTGCACATGCCACAGTCATTCACGAGATGTACAAATAAAATATTACCAATTAATCATTTTGACTCATTAGAACACTGACAGCAATATTTATACCCATTTGCAATTATCATATGTAGATGCCAGATGTTTTAGACTGTTCAGCAAAGAATAATAATCCAAATAAACACAAAAATGTTTCACTTCAGGTAACACATTCCTACAATCATGACATGACTTTATAGCATGGAAATGTCATTTCCAGATATGTAGATCAATTCAGAAGTTATAGAGGAAAGAAAACAGTGTGGTTCTGGCAGAACAGCTGTAGAATCAGTTAATGAACAGCATATAGCGAGCATGTCCTTTAAATCAAATTGATACAAGAGATCCAAATCCTTTTGCTTTGTTTTGAAGAAATCACATACAAAAGATTGCATTCATCAGCCTCCCACATATTCTGTACCTGCACCTTCTGACAAGTTGAAATGCATTTGAAATGGATTTTATATTGGTATGTAAGAATCAAAGTGATATTGTTAAGACCCTCCGTTTCTTAGCTTTTGTACTGGGTAATACACTTTTACAAGAGGCATATTGATGCAATTTTACCAAATAATAAATTAAATTTACCTGCCAATTTCTTTAATCTGTTTGGTCAGTGTTGCTAAATCCACTCAGAAGTTCTGTTTCTGGTGTTGTTTATGAATCTGTGTCATTGTATTGTAATGATATGCAGCCAGAGGAAAAATGCCAATAAAATTTGCTTCTTCTTGGCATTTTTGCAACTACGCATTTCTCATTGCATGAATTCGTAAAACAGTAAAAAATGTACATTTCAGAAGATACCTTACCCATAACTCTTAAAGCTAATTACCTTAATCATTGCTCAGTCGACCTTGGGGCCCTTGCAGGGTCGTTCACGGAACTGAAGAACTGCATTTTTGCAATCTGATTGTCATAAAATGAAAAAAATAAATCCATTGACTTTAAGTTGCATATTGCCGGCTATAATTATACTATAATAATATAAATATTTATTTCACAAAAGTGTTTGTCTTCTATTCCCGTGGTCAGTTACACAGAAGCAATATAAACAACAAAACAGTAACTTATACTGTACGTTTATGCTGTAAAACTCATTGTAAGGCTGTAACAGAAACGCCAAACTGTTACAGACGTTGTCGAGTAGCAGTGCGAATCTACAACAAAGACCCAAGTGGTCCTTGACAAATCAGACCGTAAATCGGACTCCACTCCTTCCCGTTGCATCTGGGTGCTCACATGGCTAAACTGGGCTTAAGGGTGAGGGAATGCGAAGTGCCATTGAATTACATTTAACGGACCCCCTGCTGGAAAATCAATACCCTGTGCTTACACTTTTCATTCATCATTGAAAACTGGCTTCTGTGTGGGTTTTTTTCTTGTATTCTGAGCTGTATATTTCCAAGTCTCGGCAGTTGACTTCCTGCGGAAAAAACAAGTAACGGCACACGAGGGCCCGCGAGTTTCCACTGTGAGCAGCCCGAAGCTGTTGGCCCAACTCCAGAAATGTCGTCGAGCTGGATGTTTGCCATGTCTTAATGTTCCTACCTGAAGATGACTGGGACTTGAGGGGACAGCAAATGTAAATCAGGCTTGATATAATGAAACTGTCACATTGTGCACAAAGAGCCATTTACAATGCTTGGCATTATAACATCCGAGCACACTGTAAATCTGTGAGTAACAAGCAGCTCCTGTATCTAACGCTTGCGTCTTTCCTTTTTGCAGATTGCTACTAGGTACAGCATGTAATTTCTGTGATTATATGGTTAAAAAAAACCTGTGATCTCCATGGTAATGTTTATATCATTAAGTCAGACTTGTGTTCTCTATGGTAATGATTATGTCAGCGAGGAAACCTGTGATCACTGGTGTATTTATGTTAGTGAATGGAGTATGATCTCTGTGGTAATGTGTTAAATGACATAACTTTTCAAAAAAGAACATAAGGAGGTCTATCAAAATCACTCACTTGTCAAAAAGTACGGAGGACAACAGGATGCCGAGCAAGGGCAGATATGTTTATTTAACAGGATAATTGAAAGCTCTAATTGGTTAAAAACAGTCTTGTGTCAGGTGAATGGGGCTGTAGGAAACAGGATTGAAGGGTGTCTTTTCTAGACAGCAGGATCTGTAGCAACAGAGCGAGTGGAGCAAGGAGCAGGCCAACGCATTTGTATCTGCCATACCTGATTAATGACATTTCATCCCTTTGCTGCAGCCCCTCCCAAACCCAACCTCTCACAGGCTCATTTCCATAAAAAGGCAGCGAGCTCCAGACATTCAGGACCAAGAGAAGCTGGTGTAGCGTGGCCTGGCAACAAACTGGGCAGCACTGCCAATGTCATTACTCCCCCCCCCCCCATCACCACCTCTGCTGCCACCAGCACCACCTGTGTATCACTGCACGTGCCCAGTTGGACCACTGCAAACTGGCGTGCTGCAGTTCATGGGGTTCAAGCTGAGTCAAGTGGCCGATTTCCAGTGTAGGGTAGGTAAAACTGAGCAGGACAGGAAAGTAAACCCCATTCATTACCACTGGCTGCTCATCAGATCCTTTTAACCAAATCTGCAGCCAAACTGAAAGTTTCACACAATTATACACCTGGATGCTGTGCCAAAGTTAGATATACTCTTCACCTGAAGGGCACAAAATGGACAGTCCAGGACCAAAATAAGTAACTTTTACAGATGGTTCATTCATGGTATCTGCCATACCATCATAGGACAAGCAAAGCCACTGTTATTTTACATCAATATTGTTTCATTATTCTACCCATTAATGTAACAATAGCTTGCTATTATACCTAATATTAAAACTTTTCTATGGTATTACAGTGTTAATTGTGGTTTACATGCTTTGGTTTTAAACATTAAGTAATTAAAGAAATTCAAAGTTGTGGATGCTGATGTGGGCATAACTGGGGTGAGCTGTAAGCGTTTGAGCGTTACAGCAATGCCGCCTCGCCAAAACGATGCCTTTTGTCCCATGCATCCCAGCCCGGGGGGCACGTTGTCTGCTTCTGCTCAAAATGAAATTTCCCTCTTTAGAATACAATTGCTCAACGGCGGGTCTCCAGTAATCTGGTTTCAGGGCACGGGCTGGAGATTAAAATAGCTTGTCTCCATTCATTTTGTGAGCTAGCCGTCCCTCAAAAGAGCGGGCCTGTGCATGGATTAACGTGCATGCACTTGATTACAGGAGTATTTGATTATTTCCACTGAGCCCTGCTGAGGCCGTTTGCTGTCGCATTGCCTTTCGAGCCCGGAAACAGATTTACAGGTGGTACGCTTGTTCATCGCTGCAAAGACGGAGACTCTGGCTGATTACAAAAACAAATTAATCTTTATTCAGATGGGACCGCCACAAATCTCTCAAAACACAAACAAGTATTTACAGCTCCATAATCATTGGCAACAAGAGAAAACTTGGAAATCCCTCTGAATAACACACCAGGGTCCTTTGATATGCTGTTGTCGGGCAGGGGTGGGAGGGAGGGTGTTGTGGAGAACTGATTAAAAAGAGAACTATCTTTTGCCAGGCAAGTCCTACTTTTGAAACAGTCCTGGATCATTTTGATGTGGCAACAGGTGAGCGGATAATTAAAAAACACTCAATTAGGAGTAGTCTTTACAGCTTAGTGTGTTTAACGACAAACAACTGCTCAGACTAAAAACCCCCAGGTTTAGGGGATAGGATGAAATGACATCACCAGCGTCTTCATCTAGTTAACTTGGCGTCGTCAGACCTGGATTACCCACAGTACAGCTTGTCAGGCGTGTATTTTCCTTCTAAATTGCTGAACCGAGACAAAAAAGGGAAAGGGGCCGCACAGGCGGGGGTGCGGAGCGACTGCGATAACGTTGCTCATTTGCAGCGTAATGCGAGAATTACACTCATTATACAGTAGGAGCACCATATCCTGCTCCTGCAGGACCACAGTGCTCCGCAGTTCAGTCTAAATTACTATCCCCCTGAGAGGCGAGAAAGCGCTTAAATTGGCTCAATGAAAACCGTGATTAGCTGAATTGGGCCTCTAAGTGGTTAGGCCAGACAGCGATGCTCATATGCCGCTGCCCTCCTGTACCGGAAACTGACGGCCCCCGCGGCGTAATTACCGCGCTACTGACATTGCTGCACAAATAAGGGGCCTTTAATACGAGTGCTGCTGGGACCCCCCCCCTCATTCGGTGCTGGTAACAAACGGCGAGTACTTTCTCCACTGAGCCGGCTGCCTCCTTCTCAGGGAAGCGAGTGGCGCCGTTGAGAGCTGACGCCTGACTGGCACTTTCGAGACCGCAGGCTCACCTCTCCAGGTGGCATGCGCGAGGCGTCATTTGAGGGAGCGTGTACGGGACAGCTTGGTGGGGATGGCGTCCCTTGCCGCAGGCCACGTCACCATCTGTCATTCTCCTGCCACACTTCACACCAAGCCTCGCTGTCCCTGGTGCTGACCACGTGCTGCGCCTCGCTGCATTTCGTGTGAGATCCTCGCTCTTTCTCAGCGAAGGATGGGTGCCGCTGTTCAGGAGGAGCCAGGCAGCTCAAGCAGGCACCATTTGCATGCAGGCTCCTACTTGCCCAGGTGATGCAAAGCAGGACAGGGAGAAAAGGGAATGCAGCAAAGCTATATTGTTCTCAGCACAGAGCATCCATCATTTTCACTGCGCGGCATCCAGATCTTATCTCGATCCATGTTTGCGTTCTGTTTTTGTAGATGAGCAGGCTTTTGTTAAGATAAGGACATCAGCAGTGGGAGAGTCCTTACCCCCACAGAGAAATGGGGCGCCAGAGAAACACTGATTGGGCCAGCACAGTTACATAAGGGCTGAAACATCCTTAGCGTGTTTTCTGAAAATTTGCTTTGTTTTCTAAAAAATATGGATATTCTACTTTTCAGGGTGCAGGGTATTTGTTTTGGTGAAACACAGCTTGAAAATGTCATTAGTGAAGTGGTCAATTCCATTATAATTGAAGGTTTCAACTTAAAATGAGGAATTTAAGAAAGTGTCTTTTGAACTGGCCTTTGCAATAAAAAATAAATAACAATGTGGAGCTTTTTTGTTCTTCTAGGATTACTGAAACATATTGAATTGCTCAAATTAGCTATTGGGCTTTTATGACAGACCACTGAAGTGTCTGTGTCACTGTCTATGATCCATTTGCACTTCTGGGTAATTGAACCAGTATCTGTCACAGCTGCAGTTTCCTGACTAGTAGTCAGTTTTTTTTTCTGTCCTCAGTTCTGTGCATAGTAATATGGAAACTTACAGCTAGAAACTGTTTCCCCCAAATTTTTCCACAGAAATTACAATTTAATCTGAGTGAAGCATGAGTCATGGAGGACCACAATGGAGGATGAAAGGCAGTGTGAGCTAATAGCATCATGGCTGCGATACAGACAGGAAATGGCATTGGACAATGCAGAGGACACGGCCATTCAGCTCTGTGAGTGTCTCATGTTTCCCTTCATTGACTCCAGTGTCAATGTGACTCGATTCCACAAATCTCTTAAATCTCTTTCTTAGTGTTTTATTTTAATCTGCACCATGTGGTTTTTGTGTTAAGCATTTGAAAAGATTAACAGTAGAGAGACTGCAGCTAAGAGTCAATTTTTAGGAAGATGTTACAGACAATGGTGGGGAAAGATGGAGAGAATTGAAGGAAACAGACATTGTCATTCTGGCCTCTTTCCATGTCTTGAAGTGATTTTTCCTCAGATTTTTTTTGTCTTGCCAACTTCTGTCCTTATTTTGCACATTTCTGTCTGGCTTGTCTTGTCTAGTGTTCATCTCTTAGTCATTTTACTGTAATAATGCAAACCACCCCAGTTTATTCTTTTGTTGCATGGTTGTATCACTTCATGTGGATTTTTAGTAGTTATGTCAGAAGGGTTCTCTTTCATAGTGTATAATTCCATTTTACTTATCTTACTGTTGCACTTCTCCAGCCTGTGCTCCTATCTGTCTTACTGTCGCACTTCTCCAGCCTGTGCTTCCCCGTCTCACTTCCAGTCCTGTTCCTCAAGCTGACATGCCACAAACACAGCAGATGCTTACAATTGGGTGGAGAATTAAAACAACATTAGGCATCCAACAACTAGGAAAGCAGAGCTGCGTATCTTGAGCAGCTGTGCTCTGTTTAAACAGCCACAGGGCAGGGCGCCGAGGATGCACTGGGATAATTTCGCTCTGTGCTCGCTACACAGCTTGGACACACATTCCTGCTGACTTTAAGCCCCACTTCGTTATCTTGCAGTTTACTGCTCACTATTCTCAAGAAGAGTGGAGGGGTAGCCTTTTAGTGTGATGTAGGGAAAATAAAAAAAATTAATATGTGTGATCTGCTTGTACCTCAAGAACCACCAATCAGGAAGCATTGACTAAGCTGTCATGACGAAGTCAGTGGTAATCAACAGCATGCCATTTATTGTAATCATGTTTCGATAATACCTTATATGAAAGTATTGATGGAGGTTAATATAGACCAGTTGGCTAATTACAGCCTTTGAGTAGAAAGTGGGTATTTGTTAGAAAAGTGGAATTTGCGTGAGAGGAAGCCTGTGCTCACTTGGGCCTGGATCAAGGGAGGAGCTTATTATGGGACAAGGTTATCGCCATTCTGTTGCACCACGAGCTCCACCACTTATGCCCTGGTACGCTTTAATGTAATTTAAGTTACAACTTTTCCTGGAGTCCTGTCAGGATGTCGAGCCTCTTGTTTTAAGTGCAGCCTCAGAGGTTTTCACATGCTGTTTCTGGATTTTCACTTTAGTTTCACTCTTTTGTTACCGCTGTAGTTTTGTTGTTTGGAATTTATTTTGTGTGCTTCAAGCTACTGCCTCTGTTTTTAGTAGGGCTGAGTGTTCTGAGTGTGCCTATGTTTTGCTTCAGCTTTCTGCAAGTTCCTCACCTCAAGTTTTTGGACTTTTTGTTTTGGATTAATCTGCCACACTATTTGGTGTTTATAACTGCTTTTTTTCCTCAACAATTTCTACATCTGGTTGAAGTTTACTTGTCTCCTCTAATGTAACTCCTGCATCTTCAACCACATAAAAAATGCAACAGAAGAATGTCAGGGAGGGTCAGCCAGGATTCCAGATCTCTGAACTCAAGTGTGAGGAAAACGGTAGGATTATTGCAGCAGATGTATAGACAAGGACTTGGGGAATGCATCGTGACCTCTCATTGTGCACATATGGCTACAAGATGTGGCCCATCTGGACCAATAGTCAACAAGCGACATTCATGCTGGTTTGAATCGGCTCATCATACTATGGTTAGCGGCTTATCTATATGAATACCCCACATAGCAGTAGACATCTGGAGCACATCAACAGGTTGTGGCCTCCTCAGAGGGACAGCAGCTGTTGAGGTTGTGGGTAAATGTGGGCAGCATTTGGTTGGTGAGGAGGTGGGAGATGTGCTGGTCTCATCATCTTACTCCAGCTTGCAGTGTAACTGAACTGAGAACTGAAAGTCTCCATTTGGTTACAAGGCTCAGAGGAATCATGCAGTCAGTTATTACCACAGTAACTATCTCTAACCAAATATGGAGTTACTGCCAACGATGGATAATTCAAATGACAGCTGTAAAGTGGAGTGTACTTTTTTTTGTTGTGCATGGCTCAGAAGCTGTTGCTTGTCAACAGACGCCCTTAGCAGTAAAGAACTAAATACAATAAAGGAGGGCTTACTTATGGCTTTCAAACTCTATCAGAAACTCAATCCTACAATGCGAGATGATGGTACCAGTGCTGTACACCCATAACAATTGACACTACTCTAGCCTTTGTCAAGCTTGAAGGATGTCAGAACTGCAAAACTGTTGGAAAAACATCTTAGAAAAAATTGAAGTGAATTGTGTTCAGTGTTTACTTTTTTGTCCTTATTAGCTGATATGGTGACATGGATAACTGAAGGTTGATGGCACATCCAGGAGTCTCAGGCTGGCATTTGTCTGGTCTGATGAGGGACCAGAGAAGATGCAATTAACAAGGGAGCAGAGAACGTAGTCTGTAAGGCAAGCTGGTTGTCTTGCTCATGAAATCACTAAACGCTTCAGGCAAATACAAGTCAGAGGGGAAAAAAACAATAACAACTAAGATATAAGAACACGAGTTGCTTGTCTAAAATGACATGCACTTGGCACTTAACTGAACACCCATCCCAGTCCCCTCCTCCCACTATGCCCAAGTCCCCAAATATGTCACAGGATCCCACAAGACCTCAGTAGCCCTGTAGAAGGTGGGGGCACTACAAGAGCTGTGGCAGCCGACCTACAGCATCCACGCTGCAGGGAAGGTGTCACGCCGGCAGCACCGTCCCTATTAAGTGTAAATCATGTCTATTAAAAGAACTGGTGCCTCGCTGCCATGGCAACAGAGAAAGCCTCCACGGAAGGCTTGAAACAACGTGCTGCCCTCTCTCTCCCTTCCTCCCTCTCCCTCTCTCTCTCCCTGTGGTGCAGTCTGGCAGGATTCCTTGGCAGCCGCGCCCGTGGTGATGCCTTTACTTGTGACGGACCGAGCCAGCACATACATGCACATCTCCAGTGCAATCATAAGCCCACACTTTTTGCTTTAGACCATCAAACACATTTGTTGGCATATGATAATTTAAATGAACCTTCCATGTTACTTATTAAAATATGTAATTTATTGTAATTGTTTTCTTTTGATGAATTTAAAGTTATGAAGGACAACTCTAATATGCATTTGAACTATCTTCTGCATTTAAATACAAACACTATACACAAATAATATCCCCACATTGTGAACATACACACAGGCATTCACAGACATATGCATATACATACACATATGCAAACCACCAATGAAGTGTCTATTTTTGGCAGGGGCACTTTAGGGGGACAATGTCACGCCATCCTGCACCATAGTACAGTTTCCCTAGGCAACCCCACAACACCTCCTCTGGGAAACCAGCATGCCAAACATCACGCCTGCTACCAAGCGCCAGCCAGAATGGGACAGGAAAGTAGAAAGCACCCTCCCTCCTCAACCCCTGTGTGCATACAAACTGGTTAACACTCAGCTCTGTCACCTGACAGCCAATCAGATGTGCCTCCACTTTCCCATCTCATTAATGCTGAAGGTGCCAGCTGGGAAGGAGAAAAAAAAAAAAACAACATAAAACAACATCCAATCAGACAGGCTCCACTCAGCCGTCTCATCCTTTAGTTAATGCAGAAGGGAAGCAAACTGGAGGAAAAAAACAGCCAATTACATTTTCACCACCTGCTGCTCGTGCACACAGAAAGAAGTGCTCCTTCAAAAGGAGCCGGTCTGTCAGGGCTTTGACAGTGCCAAAGTCAAGACATTGTTTCTTACAGTGAAGATGCTACCTTCTGAAAATTAGAGAGCACGTTTTCACAGGCTCGATGATTGATGCGTATTCTAGTTTCATCTTACGATTTCCTCAGTTTAACTAATGCTGTTTTGTACTGACATTGACATATTGGCACTTTCAAAAACTACTGAAGCAGATATTGCTTTAAAGAGAATTAAAAAAGACATTTGCAAAACGGACCAAATTTGTACGTGTGTGTGTGTGTGTGTGTGTGTGTGTCAGTGTGGGGGGCACTGAGTTGACTGGTACTTCTATTTCCTTGCCTG
>JABJVR010000034.1:5394743-5408420 GCA_025773905.1 Chitala chitala | reverse complement strand
GAACCAAAAACTCCGCAGTATGGAGAAAAAAAAACCTCTGGGGGCCCAAGGTTGAATGGCTGCCCAGCCCCTCCTGGAAGAGATTTCCAATCTGCCAATCAGCACTGGAGCCCATCACAGCACTTCACTGAAACGGGTTTAAAAGTGGAGCGAAGCTGATGGCCACACCCACAGCACAAGGAATGGCCCGAGGGAGAACAGCTGCCAACAAGGTCCGGGCAGCCATATTGCAGAAGCCCCAAGAGGCTCATAGGTGCAAAAAAAAAACTGTCCGCACGAATGAAGGGCCTGAAGTTCTCTGCTGTCACACAGCACCTGGTTGGCTCCACCGCTCTGTGATATGAATGAAACTCTCAAGCACCCGAACTACACTTACGCCATTCATCACTAAACTCCCAGGCCCCTCGGGTGTACAAAAGTGTGGCTTTAAAAGTAGATCAGGTTAAACAGCATTAATGTCTGTGTTCAGGAAATAAAGAAGAAATATTGAGGTGTCTGCCTTCATATCCTACACTGATTCAGTTTTGACTCAATTTGCCCCGGACTACTTAGCAAATGCGCATCTGGGAACACAGGACAAGACAGGAGACAAACAGGGCAAGACCGGAGACAAACAGGGCAAAACAGACACAGGCGTCCATCTGACTAGGACCTGAATGACCGATTAGTTTCATGAACCAAGCAAAATCCAGAGGCAGAACAAAAAATTCCAAATATCTAAGCCTCAAAATTGTCAGGAGGGCAAGCGGCTCCACGGTAGCCTCTTTTACATGTCAGTTGGGTCAAACCCACAGACGGAAGTCTTCCTAAACCACTAACAGATCCGCGGGTGTCTAAAATTGGATGAAACATCTCCATTTTTTGTACTGCGGCATGGAGAACTGAGTTTAAAAAAAGCAAGAGCCTGTTTGAAACGTAATTTCCTTGCTAATGGGATCCAGCTTTCTTATTGAATTGGGAGCTTTCAGTCAAAATCTGCCATTTACAGGGGGCATTTACAGGGGGCACTCAAAAATTGTAACTTTCAATCTACCTGGCAGCTGTAATTTACGTGGCGCAGTGAAATATCTTTATCACCACAGTATTCTTGGATCACCTAGGTAAAAGTATGTTTTTGGGAAACAAATCTAACAGAAGATTACAGAATCCCTCTCTTAGCACTGCACCCCATTGCTGTCAGAATGAGAGATGTTTATTTTGTGTTCCTATCTTATCAGATTGTTAAATCCAGCCACATAGCTACAGGCCTTTCCTTACAGTAAATGTATTAAGAGTCACTTAATTCAATCAATGTTCTATCAGACGTTCCGTCCCACAAGATGAGCAACTTGCAGAATTTGCATTCTGCTTTTCCCTTGTACACTCTGGAAAAATTTCTATTGATTCACAAGCATTGGTCAGTAATTCTAAATGGACATCACACCATACTTTGATAACCTTTTGCACAAAGGATACCATGAAAGCATAATGGATTCTTAGTCAGGAAGGTTGGGTACAATTATAGGTTGAGCACATGCATCTGACTTATTTATATGAGAAATAAAAAAAGAGGAATGACAATATCTGTCAGGATAAAGAAGAACCAGACAGGCCGAGCCATCTTCTACATTTACCGAAGACCTCCCCTAAGCACCTCTACAACCCTGCCCCTGTTGTGACCATCAGGTGTTTGAGTTCTCACCAATGGGTGGGTACAGAGGCATTCTCAGACATCCACCTTCTTTGTTCTCCATGAACTCAAAATCAGAAGGAACCAATAGTCCTTTAAAAGGTAAATCAAACCATGGTGTTTAGCAGGTTAAAATCTGTTAGAAACTAATAATCACCTCAGATGAGGTATCTACACCCATTTGGAACTTGATTTATTATATGATCAGGAGGACACAGATATGGTAATTGTTTAATCCTCACATAACCTAGAACTGATTTTGATATTTAAGGCATTCCAACTCCAGCACACCAGAAACACTACAAGTACTACAAAGGCAACCAACATAGATGCACATATTTGACCTAGGAAGAGAACATGACTGTCTTTGCATCTCTTTGGTGGTGTCTGAGAGATTAATCTAATAGGGGAAAAAATGTGGCAGATCGGTAAGGTGCCCTAAGGATAAATATACGATGCAAAGGTTGTAGGGTCTCCGAGTTATTTTTGGAGCGAGAGAACGGGAGAGAGAGAAAGCAACAGATCTCTTTATAACGGGGCTGTATCATTGCTTTGCTGTGACTCGTGACGATGGCTGAGGAACTTACCCATGGAGAGTCCATCTGCCTTGGTATAAAGTGACACAGGAGGGGACCGCGGGGTGTCATAAAAAAACACACACAGCGACCGACACCATGTCACAAAGACAGATGGAGTGATGAAAATACCTCATGGGTGCCATGGCGCCAGCTCATTTTTCGCAGGGGGGCTAATTTAGCGTCCTCTGCCGCAAGAGTGCTTGACGTCCCCTCTGAACCTCGAGCCTTTTTGAGATGAAGCACCTCTTTCCACATCTTCGTAGGTCCTTGTCCTGAGCGTAGGCCTGTAGGGTTCCAGAAGAGGCCTCTTCTTCTCCTGAGCCTTGTGTCAGGAAGGCAGATGACAAATGGCAGGGAACTAGACTGCAGGACTCACCCTTTGTCCCTGTCCCTGCTCGCTATGTTGGCTTTATGAGCATGTGTTGCCAGTTCACTGTCTTTTCTGGAATGAAAGTTTTGCATCTAAAGAGATTAAATTATACTTTTTACCAGGAAGATGTGCAAAACAATGACGGTAATGAAAAAATGTAATGTGCCATTAAATTTCAGTGTCGATAGTAACCACCTGGCAAAAAACAAGTAAAAGCCAATCACAGGGGAGACTATAACATTTGACCACAGAAGGGATGACCTATAGGAGGAATAGATATTTTCAGCATTTCAGCACTTCATCTGACTTTCTAGTTACTTTCATGACAACCTGCATGTCAAGAGGAAAAGAATTGGATTAAAATGCTTGCAACCTGCAAAGACCTTTTGTCTAGCCAAAGCTGGTTTCATTCCCGATTTTATGCAACAATAGTCAGTTTTATTTTCAACCACAAGGCCATTTTTGAAAAGGTCTGGACTCAGATCTAGTTTTTTTCTCTTTAGGACATCCTGCAGACAGATCTGCTGTTAAGGGCAAAGTGGGTGCCAGAACTTTTGGTTTAATAATGTTCAGTCATCACACAGAGGCCTAGCCTCTCTCTGCCATTCACTCACTCATTTACAGCAGCTTTCCATGGCTATGCTCTGCAACCAACATGCCGGTGAAATGTCATACTTTACTATGCTGCCTAGGATTCTCCTTGCATGAATGCATCAGTGCAATAACAGAAAGCCTCGAAGCATTCCCTATCTGCGGACCTCTTTGGGAGACCAGAAGTTATCAGACCAGGACTTTAAGCCCTTTTTTATTTCATTTTGCAAAGTGGAGGTCACAGCATTCCGTTTTTGCTCCGGAGCACATCCTACTAGAAAGATGCTGATAGAGCTCCTTTAGAAGCACTAGTTCCTGGACCATATGTGGTGCCCCCTCCCCCTTCTGACAAACCTCCACTCCTGGGGGAACTTGCAGATGCTGTCTTATTATATACCTTTTGCTAGCTGTGGAGCTGGTCAAATTTGGGCAGCCACAATGGGGAGGTGGGAAGAGCTGGGCTGTGGTAACAGCTTGAATCATTGCGGTCCCAGTGGAGCCGCCTACTTTCTGCAGGCCCTGATTATTCCAATGGGGTTGATGCACAAAATATTTAGGAATCCAGGTGTGCATATGAAGAAGTTCCAGTGTCCGGCCCACTGGGAAAAGAGGAACGCTGTGTGGCTCAGGTGGTCCCAGTGCTATAACTCAGGTGGGCATCGCAGAGAAAAAAGCCAAAGTGGGCAATTTGAAGCCCGCCTTTCTGCTTCAGGGACATTCCCACATTGGCAGGGGCACCATAAGCGCACGAACCCAGTGTGATGGGGGTGGGTGGTGTACCTTACGCTTCGCGCGTCCTCCTTCCCTCTCAAGGCTTACTGTCTCAGCAGCTTTGCGAGATGGATTAATTATGTGCGTTTGTCTCTATGTTCAAGTAGCGGAACAGCAGCATGCAGATAAGAACATAAGGGGGCGGCCCTCTTGTAGGGTCTTTTATACCCTTTAACTGCCGTGAGAGAGATTGTCAATAGCTTGCCGAAGGGGCTCTGCTCTTTTTACATTACCTTAATTAGCTGTCAAGCAGGGTGACATTTAATTTTACACTGTTTGTAGAGCTAGACATTTTCTGAAGCAATTCTGGTTACGTTAGGTCACATTACCTCTGGTTACATGCATTGCTCAGTCATCCCTCCTATAAATCAAGCCTGAAACCACACATGTTCCAGCTTGCTAACGGCTCCTGCAATTGCCCCTTCTTTGACTGCCCTCATGCTCCACCAGTCTCTGACATTTTTGCTCTGGGTCCTGGGGACTCCTTACTCACCCCAGTGACATGCCTGGCCCTGAGGACCCCCCCCCCCCATTGGGGCGTAACTACTTCTCAAAGACACTGTGTCTTTAGCTAGACATCAACCATGCCATCAAAATTCATCTTTCAGAATGTACTTGCAGAGAAAAAAGGAGGAAAAAACTGTTTCTATAACTCCCTTTTTCCAGCTCAGGGGACCATGAACAAACAGAGAGTGGCTAGGAGAGCAAAATGTAATGTTTGCTTTTACAGGTTTATATTTAGAGACAGCGATGGTCTGAATATATTGCTGAAAATCATTTTAAAATTTTTTACACATAAACTGTTCCCAGGATCACCTTAAAGTCATTTCTTTCTGTTACAATTACTTGCATGTTTCTTATGTAGCACTCGCCAACCTCCATTTGTCTAAACTGTAGTGAATTTCTGATTTTTTAATATATGCATATATCATTTAAAAAGATCACAGAATACAAAAATAGAGGTTGGTCAGTTAGTATTTGCTCCCACAAAAATAAGGATGGACGAGTGCTCATGTCCCTCCGTGCATGTAAATTTTAATTACACAGACAGTAAACAGTGAAGCAATGTGACATGTTTATTAACTACAGTTCATGAAAACTTTATTTGAAAACCAGACAATTATATTAACCTACTTACCAGGTGTACTTGCATGCAATGTTTGGATATGATTTATGTTAACGATACAATCAGTACAAGCCAATATATGAAGTAAGATGAGCAAATGCTGTATTAATTCAACACAACAT
The DNA here is from genome assembly GCA_025773905.1 of Chitala chitala. Taxonomy (NCBI): domain Eukaryota; kingdom Metazoa; phylum Chordata; class Actinopteri; order Osteoglossiformes; family Notopteridae; genus Chitala; species Chitala chitala. The sequence continues at coordinate 5,403,193 of JABJVR010000034.1, read as the reverse complement.
AACAACACTGAACATTACGTTTACACAACACTGAACATTACGTTTACATAACACTGAACATTACGTTTACATAACACTGAACATTACGTTTACATAACACTGAACATTACGTTTACATGCGATTTTTTTTTTCTTTTTTAAGGTAACAATCCGCAGTATTTTAACAGAATAGAGCATTCATATTGACCAATTTAAATTTATATACTTACTATAATATATAGTTTGCTGGGGTCATGTGACTTCCTTCTCTCTGGAAAAAAATAGTTTGTTAAACTAAATTTAACTCCATTAATCCAAGTGATTTGGCATCTCCCATTGTGAGGAAACCAAAGTAAAAAAATAAAATAAAATTTAACAAATAAAATAAAATTTAAAAATCACTAAAACAGACAAATCTGATGCTCAGTTGCAGTCAGGTGAAAAAATAAAAAAGGGAAAATACACAAAATTGATAAATTCTTTAGCTCTTCAAACAAAGTTCATCTTCTCACCTTGCATTTCACACTCATTCCATTTTAGATTGTAAAATACAAATTATATAATAATGTTAACGTTTTCGTATAGTGTAAAATTCGATACAAAAAATAAAATTTTTACTGAACATAATATTAACTCACATTTTCGCTCATAATCCGTTTCTCTCACCGTTCCTGTAACTGTCACCTCAGCCTCTCAACTCATCTTCCAAAAGACATTTTTAAGCTGTATCTAATACACACATTTTGACCACAGTGTGCATGCATCTAATGTACTTCTGCAGACCAGGACTAACGTGATCAACTTTGAGCTTAAGCAGCTGAGAGAGGAACTGGATCTTGGGGGAGCAGGACAAAAACCCCTGCCCCACTCAAACCTGAGCTCAAAAACTGTATATATTATTGGGTCAATAAGAGGGAGAAAAAACAGATTCCAAATGTATCTAGCAGGATGCTGTCCTCAGCACAAAACCTGTTCAACATGATAACAATGTAACTCTAACGGTCTCATGAGTACTGCTGTCGAAACTCAAGATGGTCATGATACCAAAAACGTAAGTATACTTAATACACACATTTCAGTTTCTTACCTTAGTTTCACAGATTTACAGATTAAAAAACTAAATCTGAGAAGTGGTCCTTAAGATTTGCCATACAGCTGAAGAGATCCATAGCACAAAACAACTGAGGAGCCCATGATATTTTCTGTCAGTGTATTCTTTAAAATCCTGGAGATATCATGTAATAAATTAAAAGCAGGGTGTTTGTCAAAGATTCCAAGGTTCTATATTATGTCTATTCTATGTAAACTGGATATTTTTATTTTTCTGTACTGGGTAACACTAAAATTAAACACCTGTAATATTAATATACTGTTGCAAAGGGAGGCATTTGACCCAAAGTTTAAATTGTGTTATTTCTGCTTTTCTTGACACTTTCTCCACATTAAACGGTACAACTCAGTTTTATATCCAGGCCTCAGTTACAGTGTTGGTGTCTTGCTGTGCCTTGCCGTAGTGTCATTGTTATGATGCCAAGTGAAGGCTTATCCTTTAACTATAGCTGTGCCACTGCATGTAATATATGCTTGTTTCACAATTTAAAAAAATACATGTCAAAATTCTTATAATCAAAATGTTATACTCTGTTATTGTGTGTGTACGTGTGTGTGTGTGTGTGTGTGTGTGTGTGTGTGTGTGTGAGTGAGAGATAGAGAGAGAGTGAGAAAGAGAACGAGAAATCACATGAATAAAATGACATTAACGGTAAACTTTTGAGAACGGATTTTCAAGTTTTAAACATTGTGGATATTTTGAGAATATACTGTATGCTAAATGAGATGTTTTAAATTGCTCTGTACCTGCTCAGTAAGCAGGCATTCTGGTAGCAACAGAGGCGCGAACTAGAACATTTACTTTACAACTAAGACCTAATAATTGCAGACCCATATGTTTTCCAAATGTGATTACTTTTTTGTTTTTATTAATTCCCTCCTGTGCAGATTTGTGACATTTACTCGTTTGGGTGCAGCTCTGTGAACATGTTTGTTTGAACTTAGTGACCATTTGGTCACCCCCTAGAACGACACCGCTGTTTCTTTTACACATTTGGGAAGCAGGGGCCAAGGCTAGAACAAATGTCTGGGTAGGCTTGTGGAAAATGTGGGTAGATCAAGTGTACAGGCAATTGCACAGCCTCTCACATGCGCACGGGTGACAATGTGTTTTGTTGTTCTGTACCAATATAAAACAAATTCATGCTATCCAACTTCTTTTAAAATTTATTGTCAAAAGAAAGTAATTATCTCTACCTACAACATAAATACAAGTGCACCACACAACAAAACACAAGTTAAACATGTCTAAAAATGACTTTCTGTGGCAGCTTGCTTCATCCAGTGTTTCTCCCATCAAATCAAACAATTACAAACGAACAAACAAAACAAACAAAAATGTACACTCATTGTCTCATTACCAATTTCTTCCAGTAATCATACACTTACGAAGACAAGCTTTGGAAAAGCTTTACACAATACATGTTGTGTGTGTCAAGACTGAGAACCGTCTTATTATAAACAACCTGCAGAAGAATGATATTTCCTGCCAGCTAATAGTGAAAAAAACTGCAATACTTGACTCCACATTGACTACTACTACTACTACTAATAATAATAATAATAAGGCTTTTAATAAGACTTCAGCAGTATGGCAAATCTTAAGGACCACTTCTCAGATTTAGTTTTTTAATCTGTAAATCTGTGAAACTAAGGTAAGAAACTGAAATGTATGTAAGGCTTGTGCACATTAAATACCGTTGCACTTCTAAAGAAATGGACAAAAGTCAGGTTACATTTGCTCTGTAATATTTGTTAAGTGACAAAATTAAGGTTAAGAACATATGGAGACAGCAACCCCTTCTACAAAGGTGGTGCCTACACCAACCACCAAGAGTGTGGGGCAGGAGGGCACTAGCAGAAATGACCAAAGGAAGGGTTAAAGGTCTTCTTATGGAACCCATTTCCTCTCCTCTGGTTCATAGCTCTTCTAATAAAACTACCTACTGCAAGTCATCGCTGACCCGTCAGGAATATAGAAATTGATTGACTGCATAAATGGATCCATCACCTATGGTGTAAGACAGAGAAAATGACAGCAGAGAAGCTTGGGTTAGATGTGTAATGAGATTTAGCAGAGACGTGAAATGAGGGTGACATCTTGCTAAACAATAAGGGGCCGGCTGGGTACGGCAGAGTGACACGCCCGGGTCAGCAATGCAGGGGACATATACTGAGCATATTCTGATGATAACGGCATGGAGAGATGACCGTACTCTATAGCCTATCAAATACCAAAACACTATTTGTGAGTCTCTATTTCTATTTATGTGCCTCTTGTTGGTTGCTTATGGATGATGAAAACAATGATAGTTCTGCATCCAGACTCAGAAACTAAGCTTGATCCAGTCACTTATTATATGAACATATGAATACATTTTACATTTACATTTTATTCATTTGGCAGACGCTTTTATCCAAAGCGACTTACATTACACATATGGGTTACAATGGGCTAGTGTTGGGTGTCTTGCTCAACTATGGGCTGTTAACCAAACAGAATAGGAACTGATAACCTAAGAACCTAAACAAAGCAAGAAAGTGACTGGTGGAAGAATGGAGTAGGTACTCTTGTGCGTATTATTCTCCAAAAATACACTTATTTAAGTTCTGTGGAAGGGTAAATACTTTTGTACATAAGTGTTGCTGGATATATTGATTTGTTCTTGTGCTTTGGCATTAGATTTTGTATAGTATCTAGGTAATTAAACCTACTAGTTTCTAGTTGCACACAAAAGGCCCTGCTACACTGCGAAATGAACTGAGGGCCTGTGTTCATAGCAATATCTGCTGGTGTCCTGCACAACAGGGTTTGGGAACCTCTGGGTCACAGATCACCTGTAATCACCCATCAACATTAAACAGCATTTGGCTGTTTCTTTTGTGAAAATTTCTCACTGGAGACATTCCTATTTTAAATAATGATCTGTACTCAATACAAAACAATACAAAGACATGGATTATGAAAGTGTTTCAAAGCAGTGTACTGCTTTTTTAATGTTAAAATAACTCAATTAGATATAATATTTAAAGACAAGTTTCATTTAAGTCATAGTAGCTTGCTGTAGTATAACATTGTTAATGTGGCCTTAGATGGAAAAAAAAACATTCTCCCCTGCTTAAAACACTGAAAACTTAGAAGAAAAGATTAGCAATTTCCATAAGAGAGAGAAATTTGTAAAGAGGAACAAATCAGCAAGATAAAAAAACATATTAACCACGTCAAGCGTGACAGCATGTCCTTCGGAGTCCAGTGGGTCAGAGATGATGTCAAGTGAAAGATGGATCCATAGTCTGTGGACTGTAGGCAATGCTTACATTAATCTGGCTAAATGCATATGGTAAAATGTGTGCTGCACACTAGTGAAACATTACTGAACAAAAGGGTGAATGTCTCTGGATAAGATGGGGCACCCAAAGTGCTGAAATGGGAAAGCAGTGGTACCGGCCCATCCTTTATGTTCTACAAAACGGCACTGTGGATTCAGTCTATGAGCTTATGATGGAAACAAAAAGGTACATAAATCTCCCCTGGAGAGGTATGAGGAGCAGGTCAGAAATGACGAGCCGCTATTCTGATAATGGCCATTATGGGTCACTGCAATGTGCCTATTATTCTGGAGTGAGGAATGACATACACCAGGGTTGGTTCCCTAGGGGTTTGAGTCGGCTGTTTGGTAAAACCATCTGCCTTGGCATTCTGGGGTTTTGTGTTATATGTTGTACAGAAATCAAACCGAGTGAAAAATAAAGCCTGTGGTGCTTGCCAAGAATTAAACATTTAGCCATTCTGAGAAATTGTAGAGTTTAGCTGGTTGAAGCATAATTGGAGCGCAGCGCCTTCTAACAAATATTTCCATTCTTCCAATGATAGCTTCATGGAAATTCATAAAGTTAATGTTACAGTCACTGTCTGAGTTAGTGAGATGATTTGAATAATATGAACAGGATGTAGTTTTGGTGTTGTGCCTTACCATTGAGCAAGGGTGACTCCTACACCAATCTCAGAAGCGTCTACATTTACAACAAAAGAAAAGGAAAGATTAGGACAATGGAGCCAAGTGCCATTCTAAATTTGACTTTTAAGATGTTGAATACTTTGTACTTTAACCACCCATGCAATGCATCTTCCTCTGCCCCTCAGTAGGTGGTGTAGAGGACCTGCTACCACACTGAACCCATGAATAAAGTGGAGGTAGAAATTTGTGATGCCTATAAATCTCTGCAATTCCTTAGTGGTTGTGTGTGCTAGATAATCTACTGCCTTTTCGTTCTGTGCGTTCATTTGAATTTTGAAGGACATAATGAGAGTTCCCAAAAAAGAAACTGATGTAACATGGAGCTCACATCTTTCTAATTTATTCTCTAGTTGATCGCTAACAGACGAGCGACAACAGCTTGGACATGCTGGATAGGGTCAGTTTGATGGACAATATGAATATGTCTTCTAAACAGACAATCACAAAGCAATTGAGCGTCTTGTAATTGGCATCAGCGAATGAATGACTGAAAGTCTGACGTGGCACTGAATGGTGTGCAACTGTCATAACGTTTGGTGGGAGGGAAATTTGTAATAAGAAGAAGGCGATTAACCTACCTTGAAGGTAGGTGAATCGCCTTCTTCTTATTACAAACTTCAGTGAGGTCCTGATACAGCACAGGAAATTGAGGATCTGATTTATAGCTGCTCCTCCCTGCATTAGGGAACCCCAGGAAGACAAGGTAACAGGACTGGAGACAATGTTTACTCCACACAAGCAGCTCCCTCACTAACTAGAGATTAAACAGGTCATGAGTCATCAACCATGGTAAGCCTAGAATTAATATATTACGCAATTAATTACAAAAAATTCTAAATGTTTGTGGTACAAAAACTGAATTGCAGGATAACAATTTAGTTTCATATATAATCTTATCTCCTCATAAAGGCATTCTTTCCATGGTGTGTACTTTTAATTTACAAGATCAAAGGCCTGTGGGTACAGCTACATGACCTAACAAATTCCGCATTAATAAAGATGCCTTTGGTATTGGAGTCAATGAACACACCATTTACTTCTGGTCACCCCAGTGCAGGTATTCCATTAGTTGGTATTGTCTTGCAGAGGTTAGGGGGATACAGAATTCACCTAGCATGACCGACCAGCGTCTTAGTGAGCCACACGTTTTAACAACTTTACAGTACAGCTGAGGTGCTGTTCAGGGGTGCTCGGGCTGTTTGAGATTATGGTGATGTGGATCAACAGCCTGGACCGGCAGCTTGCATAGAATCTCTTCTGAAAGTTCTACTGCCATGGAGAGGTCTATGTCTTTCTGTGCCACTTCAGTTGATCTGTGAGCTCCTGAAAGTTAATGGTTCTCCTAATACTCACACAAAAACCTATTTAGAGGTACAAGACATAAGACATAGGCAGTGCATATTCAACACCTCTAGGTGACTCCTTCCCCTACCCATCACCCTGTAAACCGAAGAGGGTTTACAGCTTAAATGACTGGCCACAAATTGAAGAACTTTGCATGACTTCAGGATTGTGGTGAAAAAAGTGCATTTTTTAAAATAAAATCTTAAATCTTGTGTTAAATTGTGCTTAATTTATGTCACAAATTTTAATGTATCACAAACATTTGCATTTGTGTGTATTAAGTATTAATATGTAATGTCCATATGCCCAAAACATTTATAAGTAATGGGTATATGTAATTGTGTCAATCCTAACAAAATACATCATATTGTTTTGGGTACGACAAACCCATGACACTTTCAAGCAATTTATGAAAAGATTTACATAATCTCTGAATGACATTTGTTAGATAGTCGTATTGTTAGCTCAGACACAGATATGAATGCATAAAGATATACAATCAAGTCTCAAAGTATTTACACAGTGACATTATTTTCATAATTTTGACTTCTTTACACCTCCAGATGTGCTTTAAATGTATACTTTCAGCTATAAAGATTTTGTTAAGATTTTGTTAAAACAATTGTATGAACCATGTAGAAATTATAACCGTTTTATGCATAACAATCCAAAAATTTTAGGGGCCCAAAAATAATTGAACAAACTGCATTACTATAAATTCTCAATAATACTTAGCTGCACGTTCTTTACAGTGGATTCCTACCCAAAGCCAGGAGCCCACAGACATCAGCAGATTTTGGGTTTCTTCCCTGGTGATACTCTGCCACACCTTCAGTGCAGCTCCTGCTGTTATTTGGGCATTTCAGTTTTGCCTTTCAGCAAGTGAACTGCATGCATAGTTTGATTCAGATCAGCTGATTCACCTGGTCATCACAGATAATTCCACTTTTTTGGTTTATTAACGTCTCGGGATGTGTTTGCAGTAGCTTGAAGTCCCTGTGTCCATCTGTGAAGCACTGTGCAAGGACGTATGGCGATTAAGTGGTGTGTTTCAAATCACTAGCAGTTTTGCCCCTTCCTCATATGCTTCTTTTTGCATCATTTGGTTTAAATTGATGTTTGTCTCGTCACTCCATAAGATGTTTTCCAGTAGACTTTTTAAATGTTTCTTGACAAATTGTAATCTTGTCTGCCTGTTTTTGAGACTTACCAATGGTTCACATCCTTTAGTACACTGTCTGTATTTGCTTTGGTGAAGTCTTCTCTTTACTGTTGACTTTAATCTAAATATATTTTCCTCCTGGAAGGTGTTCTTGATCTGACCAACTGTTGTGAGGGAGATTTTCTTCAGCAGGGAAAGAGCTTTTCTGTCATCCACCGCAGCTGCCATCAGAGGTCTTCCAGGCCTTTTAGCCCACCAGTACATTCTTCATTTTTACAAATGCACCAAATAGTTGATTTGGCCACACCTAATGTTTTCGCCATCTGTCCGATGATGGCTTATTTTACTGGCAATGACAGCTCTTTGGACGCAATATTGAGAGTCAATAACAGATTCCAAATGCAGATACAATACCTTAAGTCATCTCTACACCTTTAATCTTCTAACTTGTAAATTAGATAACGAGAGGATAACACACACCTTGACCTTGAAGAGATAAACAGAAAATTGTTCAATTACTTTTGGTCTTTTAAAATAGAGGAGCATATACAAAAAGTCTGTGGTGGGTTGGCACCCTGCCCTGGGTGTCCCCTGCTGGGATGGGTTCCAGGCTTCCTGTGACCCTGCATTGGACAAGCGGTATAGAGAATGGATGGATTCAATTCAATTCAATTTATTTTTATATAGCGCCTTTTGCAGCAACGTGCCTCAAAGCGCTTTACACAGAAAATTACAGATATCAAAGAATTAATACAAATTAATGAAGCCAGACAACAACAGAGGAGAGGAACCAAAAACTCCACAGTGTGGAGAAAAAAAACCTCTGGGGGCCCAAG
>JABJVR010000034.1:5382352-5394643 GCA_025773905.1 Chitala chitala | reverse complement strand
GTGAAACTGCATTAACATGAGTGCCAAAAGTGAGTTTTGAATCTATAATGACACCTAAGTTGTGCACAGAGTCACTAATAGAGAAACAAGGGTCAGCAGCACTGAGGGCTGACCTGAAAGGGCTCCTGGCAAGATTGCTACGTCCAACTAACAAGATTTCAGTTTTATCTGTATTTAGTGCTAAGCAGTTTGTGTTCATCCATGTTTCAATGTCCCTGGGACTTTTAACTAAGGTGTGAATTGATGCAGTGTCATTCGGTTTAACCACAAGATATATCATTGGCGTACGTATGACAGCTCAGATTATACTGCCGTATAATGTTATCCAAAGGTAACATGTAGATTGAAAAGAGAACTGGGCCTAGTACAGACCCCTGTGGTACTCCACATCTAAGTGGGGACATGGATGAGGGTATGCTGTCATTCAACATTTGAACATAATAGTAATGATTTGTAAGATAAGAACAAAACCACCTAAGAAAACAGTTCCATGAAGGTCCACACTTTGAAGCCGATTTATAAGGATGGAGTATCAAATGCAGCACTAATATCCAACAGAACAAGAGCTGTCATGATGGATGGATGGATATACAAAAATTGCTGTAATTCCTAAATCGCTCACCCATACTGCTGAACCCTATAAGACAAGATACACTTTGCATCATCTTGGTTGTTGTATAATTGCATGTATTCATAGCAGTACTAGTTTTTGCATATTTGCAGCTGTGATAACCCTAAAATGAACATGGTATAGTCAGTCAGTCATCTTCTATATCACTTCATCCTGTTAAGGGTCACAGGGAAGCCTTGAGCCCATCCCAGAACACATAGGGCACGGGACAGCGAGGGCAGGGCGCCAACCCACTGCAGGGCACACACACACACACACACACACACTATGGGCAGCTTGGACACACCAATCAATCTAACCTGCATGAGCTGGACTGTGGGATAAAACCGGAGAACCCGGAGAAAACCCACCAAGCACAGGGAGAACATGTAAACTCCATGCACACAGACCCAGGGCGGGAACCAAACCCAAGGCCTGGAGGTACAAAGAATCAAACCCCAGGCCTGGAGGTGTGAGGCGACAGTGCTAACCACCATGCCACCGTACAAGGTATAGTATATATATAAAGGCTACTGTCAAAAGGGGAATATATAAATATATATATATATACATCTTGGTAGGTCAGGAGTTGTGTTTGTTTTTTTTGTGTTATGTATGTCATTTGCATTGTTTTATTGATTTATTTTTTGTTGTGCTATTCTTATTGGTTTATTTGTTTTGAATGTTGAAATACATAAACACTGTATATTTTTATGTTTTGTTTGAGAGCAAACTGTGTGTTATGTTGGGAACAAGCAACACTTTGAATGTGGGTGCTTCCCATTTCCGTTCCCCCATTTCCAATGCAACATTTCCTCATATTTCAGTTGTGCACGCCGTGTTCAGGTGAAGCACTAACCGCTCACAACAAACAGCTGAGACAGCTTCCTGCTTTTTGCTGAGATGTCCAAAAGATTAAAATCACAGCCCTGATTCTGTCAGGTGTTCCATATTGGTCAGTTCACACCAGCTGTGCAGTCCTTAGTATTTTATTTTATTGTTCTATTTTTTTATGTTCAGCTCAGGGGGATGCAACAAGAAATATTGCATACATTAGTGCCACAAAATGCCATAATCCCATCCTGGTCCCACAGAGTCCCCTGGGATACACCTGAGACAGATTCCTAAGTACTCTAAACCAAAGAGATACTGAAAATGACGTCAGGTAATGGTCAACTATTCACTGACTGGAATTATTCTGCAACTGAAAAATTGAAGCAATATTCAGGAACTAACTTGTGAAGAAAGACCTGTTCAGGCACAGAGCTGGATGCAGCAGCCTGTAAAAGCAGGCTTCACATGAAACATGGCAGACCTTTCCCTTCACTCTTCTTTTCTTTATAAAGAATGACATTTCCATGGTTCAGCCTCATCTCCCAAATTTTTGTTGGCTTTGCCCAGCTCCACTTTTATGGCTTGGGTATTAGTCAACAGCATTGTGTGGTGAGGTTGGGAAATTTCATTCTGACACCCTCAGGTCCACGCTGGGGTTCCTCCATTCAGGTCACTGCATCGGAAGTGAGGCAGACTGACAGGTGACAGGTTCTCTGTGTTCTTATACAGCTGTTCTGCAAGGATTTTACTATAACTTAATACACATAAAAAAACATGAAAGGCAGGAGAATGCCAAGAATTTTTAAATAGACCTTTTGGCATCACCAGTGTTTTTAAAAAACGAGATAACACTAACCAACAAAAAGACTAAATCCACATCTACAAAGACACAAATCAAATTAATGTGCATTCATCAGCCATACCTCCAGAGGAAACTGTTCTTACTCGGTGGGCAAAAGTTAGAGGAAAACAAACGTTATATGAATCATAGTATGGCCACATACTATTAGAGAAATTACAGAGGAGACTCTTTCTACCAATGGGTCCAGCACAAAGCTGCAAACCACAGCGTGTCCTGCTACTGTGGGCTGAGGAACACCCACAAGGGATAAAACAATCATGTGCCCCAATTTCATCATTAATAATTTAGTTTCTTATTGTCTGTGATTTACATTCTAGTGTTTAAGTGCTAAGCAAGATCTTTTGTGTAAACAGGTTCTACCAGTTTAGTGATGCACCAGTGCAGCTGAAACCCAGCGGAAATTACATAAATACAGTGCATGCAGTACAGATAAAAGCTACGAAAGTAGGAATAAGTTAAATTTGTTCTAGTGACAGAACTGTCATTCTCCATTTAACAAGGTCTGCCAATTTGCCAACTACCTCAATGCATTTTAATGACACCCAAGTTTTGACACCCAAGTTTTATATGCTTAGTTGGACAACTTCATTTCTTCAAGTCTTATTCAAAAGCTGTTTTATATTTGAAAGGGCTTTGAATATCCAAAGGGGAGAAGTAGACACCCATTGAATAAAATGATAAGTTGGGCTTTAGAGAAGAGCAGGCCTGGTCAAAGGGAGAGAACATCCAGCTGCCTGAATTCAGCTGGTGATGTTGCAGAAACATTCTCTGTAGGGACGTTGGAATGGAAGGAGATGAGCGCTCTGCTGGTTAATTCCTCACGTGGTCCGTGTGGAGATGATGACCTCATGTTCACCCAGTAATGTACTTTTATCCATTATTTATTCATGAAATGTCAGAGTGCAGTCTCATAAAGGAAACATACACACACACACACACACACACACACACACACACACACACATACACACACACACACACGCATATATATGCTGAACTTAATATTTGTATGCAAAGATTTTTTGCTTGTTATTGACCATTTGTTGCTCTACAGATATGATTTTCCTCCAATTATAATTAATTAGGTAAATTAAGTAATTTGTTGCATGAAGGCTTCGTGCATATTTTCAATTAGCCCGACAGGATTTTCCTACACTAATTGTTGGTCAAGTTTGATCAATTAAAGTTCTTAGGAATTAGATGTCATAAAACAACTGTGTAACTGCACATGCCGACAGACACCGATCATCTGAGCTAATCTGTCTTCAACTGTTCTACACACTTGGATACACAGAAAAAAGTCTCAGTCTCTTCACTGGCCTCAATTATTGATTACTTAAGTACTGGTACACTTTAGATATTTTCTGCTACTGGAGAGTTTGAATTATTAAACCGAATCATAAACATAAAAGTAATGGAAAAGCTCCAGAGAATAAAGTGTGAAACCACCTTGGTTTTAAAACAACAATAAAAACCAGAGAGTTTCTTGTAAGGCGTTACCATGCCTTTCTCCACTTTGTTAGCATGATGCTCCTACTGGCATACCCCTCTGTAGCAGTCACACTGGGCTGTGAAGTGCTTTGAATCTGTGCATTAACAGAAGTCTTACTTGCCAGAATAAAGTTTTACTTAAGGACCTTCTCTTGGTGCCTTCTTGTGACTATTTAGAAATGGCAGTGAGCAGCAGCACCCGGTACACCATTTAACTGAGTACATACAACACACTCAATGCTGTTATATCTTAGATCTCAAACTCTGGCTTCTGTAATAACAGACATGTCCCTGGTTTTAGGTCCCTTAGATGTTTTGTCTTAAGAGCGTGGCGATGATTTTCACTCACATATTTTTATGGCTTGTGATGTAAAACCATCATCGGCCTCTTAGGCCCACTGATCACTGTGTCTCCCTACTTCTGATACAGGTACATGATGAGAGCCGTTTTCAAGCAAGAACCCTGAAGCATGCGTGGTGGCTAAACGACTCTGTCATATCTTTAAGTTTTCCACAAAGAAACCATAATGATTAGAGGTCCTGAAGGTTTAATGAAATGATCTCACAGACCCTGCTGTCTCAAAATATAATTTATTTCCCCCTTTCTATCATTTAGTAGAAACAGAAAAGCACAGGAAAATAAGCTCTTCCTGCGGTCGGCTTATTTGTCCTAAAGTATAAAATAGGTCTAGGGGTATAATGAGCATGCTGTTTGAAGGATTTCACTACAAGAGAGGAACTGCATCCTACAAAAGATTCAGAACCACTGTCCATGACCTGTCCAGCACTGGCCTTGGGTTATTACAGAAGGGGGCCTATATAACAAACAGATGTACAGAAGCCTGGTGGAGGACCAGCTGTCGCCTCCTGTCCACCCCACATCGGCCTTGCCCTAACCGCTCAGCTTTACTTCTCACATACGTGGCTTGTGGTTCCAGGGCTGGCTTCATTGTGTGTGTTTACTTAGCTCTGATTGGATGGACACTGAGGGTTTTCAACACTGTGCTCTTGGAGAGAACCACCTGGAATTGCTCCTGACTGGATTGTTCTGTGTGGAGCAATTTTTGTATGTGGAAACAGTGCAAACTGTCAGAGATGTGTCAACCTGGTTAGTACAGGGAGTTCCATTGCCACAGCACCAGCAATGCCAAGTGTCTAGCACACCTACCTCATGCCAATGGCTGCATGTAGAGGAAATTGGTACCTTTCATTTCTCAGTGCATTATTTGCACTTTTATGGCTTTAAGTAGTGAAATATTTAACTTAACAAAAGTATTAAATCAAATTAGTTTTTTCAGTCCATCTTAACATTTAGCTGGAAAAAGTCTTATTTTGTGTGTGTGTGTGTGTGTGTGTGTGTGTTGAACTATTGTTATAGCTCTGTTTAGCTCAACCAAAGTGTTTGAAAAAAAAAAGTGATTCAGAGTATGACCATTGCTCCTACCGGGTGTGACTTACTGGCTATGTGAGGAGGACGGTGAAATCCAAAGGCCTGTCACAGTTCCTTGGAAGACAGTTCCATGGAAGACCACAGAAGAAGTCTGTTCCCATGCCAAACACATCAGACAGCAGAGGGGTGTGGATGTGGTCCCTTTCCAGATTACAAAGAAAACAGCAGCAACACTGCTGACTCAATTGCTGATAAACAATTAATGCATTTTGGTTAGCGTAAAAACTGAAGCTGCCGTTAACATGCTCTGGATGTTTTTGGAAAGTAAGTTTTGAAACATTTAAAGCAGTGTAGCAGTTTACAATACCACACTTCCATGCATGTATTGCAACTGGACATTTTGTAACCGTGCACCTCAATTTAGGTCCATTACAGAGGCAAACGGCAGCTTGAACCTTTCAGTTTGTGGGTGGTGAGGCAGAACATTTGTTTCTTTTCAGTTCTCTCACTACCCATGGCATTTGATTGATTGCCCCCCCCATCATTATTCCACTGGAGGGCATAGACTGCTCAAAGGTGTACTTGGCTTGCCTCCATTCTGTTTAACTGCCGCTTAATAACACATGAAATGTAATTATGAGATGTGTTTGTTAATATGCATATTCATCTAATTACCCTACCTTTATTGAAACGCATCACTGCAGTGGTTTTATCACTGCCTGTCTGACATAGGAATAAAATTGCCATTATTCAAATTGGATCACACTTACTCATCTGAAGTGTGTGCTTTTGTTCAGGCAGCTTAAGCGATTATAAACAAGTCAAGGGAAGCGCTCTACAATGCTTCTCTTCGACACAGTGGAACAGACGGCGGTAAGTGGTGAAAACAAGACCAGGTAACTACATTACCCACCTTTTATCCTCACAAGAGCCCGTCTCCCGTCTCCCTGGAGACGCACTAGTGTTTCACATCATGCCTAACGAGGCGCCCGGGAAGGAGGGCGATCCAGTGGATATCTGTCGTGTTTACTGGATCTTTATTAGTGAGGAAAAGCCCCCCCCCACACATACACCCACCAATTGTACCTACATTGGTCCTTCTGCTAAGCTCACAGCTCACGAGGAGGGGAGAGGGGCTGTTCCCGGAACCATGTTGATGGTCTCCCTGGCTCTCGCCGGGTTGAGACCTCACTGAGAGTGGCCGTTATTTCCATGACAACTGCACATTACGCAATGATCCAGACGGGAACAGTTTCAAATGCTTCCCTCCACGCGCCCACTGCTTAAAGCCCTCAGTATCTCAGTATTGATTTGCAGTGGAATATAATCTAGAGAAGAGCAGCAGGTATAAGAGCACAGCTTTATCAAGTTTATGTAAGCCCAAGGTAACAGCAACATTACCCCATGTACATAGCGAGGTGCTGGTGGGGTCCATGCCATGGAATACGTTACACACTCTTTGTTCTGTTCTCCATTGCTACCCATGCTGTTCAAGCCCTCGTAGGTTTTTTCAGGGCCATCTTTCTTTCTGTATTGTCCCCTCTGTGACAGTGGATTGTTGGAGAATGCTGGACAATCCCCAGGCAGCGCTGTACATAGTGCAAATCATATACCAAATATGTCACTGCATGTGACCTCTGCCTTAGGACAGGTCCCAGATCAGCTGTAGGAGGCACAAACAGACACATGTCAGCAGGTACCTGCTGTCTGTTCAGTTGGCGTTATGGGTAAGGCTGTCTTTATAGGGCTTTCAGAAGCACACTGTGTTAACAGTAGAAGAAAAGGAAGAGTGTGAGGCAGGGGTGTCCGGGGGCAGGCTGTAAAACCTGCGGGGGTGGCAAGACCTCTTCACGCTGCTACAAAGGAGAGTTAATTATATTGATAGGGTGGTGACGGTAAAAGGGCAAACTTTCAATACAGCGTGAAAGAGGCTCCTGCTGAGGCCTGACCAGAGCGGTGCTCAAGAGCAGTTTGCAAAGGCGAGAACCTCCCAGCAGGGGGAGCAGCGCCCCGCTGCATGTCAATTTGTGCATTTATTACACACTGGACCCACACTCCCGCTAATGCACAAAAAAAAAGAACTGTAAAATGGTTTAAAGAAGAGAGAAGCTTTGAAGAAGAAGCTGCAGGGAGTTTGAAAACCCTCCTCCTGATTCACCCCCCCATTATAGACAGGTCTTCATAGAGAAGCGATAAACAGATTGTTGCTTTGGAAACCAAAGGCAACAAAAGACCAAAATCACCGCAGGCCCGTGCTCAAGGTATGGGGGGCGCTGGTGCGGGTGTACCTTGTCACCATGGCAACAGGCAGCCACAAGACGGACATGCTGACTCGCATTCAAAGCTGTCGGGGCACACGCCCAGAAGATCCCTGCCTGTTTGCGGCTCGGTGGAGCCCATGGCGCCAAATTAAGGGCATGAAAAAGGGAAGCGGCTCTTTTTTGGTGCGAGGTGGGCAGGGCCGTTCACAAAAGCGGGCGTGTGCCACCGGGAGCGACTCACGCACACCCTCTGGCAGCATTGACTTGGACCACCGTAATAATTTATTTATCACTTTGTTGTGATAATCAGTCCTAAACACTGCCCCAGGCTGGCAGATAAACAGCCTACTCGTGGCTCAAGCTGTTCCACGCTCACTGTGTAGCTCACAATCGCTCTCCCTCTCTGTGCTGCAGAAGATGGGAGAAAAGATATGGCGACTAAATGGTGTGTCCACCTGTATGTCAGTGCAGTGTAAAGTTTTAAACTCCCCGTCTGTTGAAGTCTCCAGGGAATCGTCAACCGTATGAGCCTATTTTACTTTGTCATGTTGAGACAGAGTAAGAATGAGCTGGTTGACTGCTGCTTGGTCACACCCCCCCCCCAAAAAAAACCCATGCAGCTGCTGTAATTATCACTCATCATCTCAGCTGACGGCAGAGGTGGCCAAGCCCTAACACTAGTTCTATGTTGGGATGTTTACCAGGAAGTTGTGTGACCGACAAAACCCATGTTTAAAAAAGTCCGTCTTTAAAAAGTCTGCGTTACTTTTTTTCAAGCTAATATTTATGCGCTTAACTAAGACATTGCAAAACACTAAGTGTGATGGCAAACTAACATGAACAGCATTCAACCGAAGAGAAAACATTCAATAAACAGAATATTTCACAGAGCATTTAACTTTTAACCAATAAAAAGAAAATGTGATCCTGAAGGTACAAGTTTACAGCAGCTCCTAAAATGTGCAGTGCATGATGACCATTTCAAAGATAAAAAAATTAGGATTTAGTTCACCACCTCTCCAGGAGTTTATACTTCCACAGCTGTTCGTTAATGGGTGCTAGACACTGGTTCTCTCCAATGCCTGTTTTGACCTTGAGCACCAGATGAATAACATCTCAGAGGGAAATTTCACACCCAGCTGGTCCTATAATGTTTAAACACCTTGACTTGAAAGGGTCACCAGAATGTTATAACCCTTGACCTGAACGGCGTCACTGATTGGAGGTGTAAATGCTAACTATAATCTGTATAAAACATCATTTCAGATCAAACACTGTTAATTAGCTAAACGGGTGAGGTGGCTGAGCAATGGTCTTACCTTTTGCCTCACCCTCCCCCCGCCCCCCTTTTCCCAATTCTGCATACAGATACCTTCCTGGCACCACAATCAGTGACTCACCAGCACCTCACTGCACAGCGAGTAACAAGGAGACGTATATCTCCCGTTGTACCGTGTCTTCTATAAACGGAAAGAGCACCTCCGCTGTGTGACGTCTCCCTGACGCCAGACTGCAGCCGCCACGCTCCTGTGCTGCCTACGGATTAATGCCAAAAATGGTAAAGACGACTATCTTGCTGTGAACAACTGCTGTGTGCCATTCCAGAGTTAAAAAAACTGCAAACAAAAAAATGTGATTGGCTGTCAGACTCAGGAAAGGGTCAGACTGTCTACCACACCTGGAGGTCTATGTTCCAGCTGCAGACTCAACCTTTCAGGAACATATAGCTCAGAAGTGTTTCAAAGTATTTCTTCATTTGATCACCAAGAATACTTGCTGTAACAGCAGGTTAGTGGGGGTTAATGCAGTACCATCCTAAGGAGACCATGTCATCTGAAATTCTTCCTTTATCCGAACCCATGCCTCTTAACAGCATGAATCCTGCAACTTAATAAATTAGATAATTATGCAGCACTTGTTCCTCAGAGTTCATGAAAAACAGATTGCAAACCCGCCCCTCAAAAAAGGAAAAAAAAAGATTAAAGGCAAAACCATTCACAAACATACCCCATTTAAAAAGGGAATAGTTTCAGTCTTCTTTTTGAGTGTCAATATTTACATGTTAGCGACATGCAAGAACAGATTTTCAAAGGCAGGCACCAGTGTTACATGTGATATCATATCCTCTTTCGGATAGAACTGAACTTCCTAGTGTTCCTAACAGGAGGAAGAAACAGAGGCCAATTCTTCACCTTTGAAGGAGAGCCAGCCTTGGGGACCAGGATGTTATGGATGTGCTGCAGCACGACTAGGCAGACCCTCGAGTCACATCCCATTACCCGAAAACAATTAAAAAGCCGTTAAAAGCCCCCCTTTGTCTCCAAGGACATGATTTATGCCTTGTCTCAGCTTGCGAAAGAGACTCCCATGAAGCCGTCCTTGGAGTGGTACTTAGACAAGGAGAGAAATGCCGTCCTGACTGACAGCGCAGCCAGGACTTCACCAGAATCTGTAGCGCCATCTAGTGACACACCTAGTACCCAGCTCTGCTGAAACAAGCATTAGTCAGAGGTCTGTGTCTTCTCAATACACTAACTTATCCATTAGCTTCAGCTTCACAGAAATTCTTACCTCAGATGAGCATCACAACTTACAACTGATTTTGCATTCATCAAATAGTTGAACTGACGTTGCACTAACGACAATGGACTCTTCTGTGATAATAGTGTCCACTACTCAAATGAATAATGCAGCAATTTAGAAATCAGCTATATGCTGTTGGTGCTATTTTGAGGGGGGAGCCAAACTGTTGGCCTAGAAGACCCGTGGGCAGCAGACCAGCTACTTGGGACCTAAACTCTCTGAGTAACACAGACAGAGAGCCAGGACTCCCTGCAAAGTGTGGGTCATAAGAAGGATTAGAAGGGCTAGAAAAAATCTATCAAATTTCTGATGTCAAAGTTTGACATGGGAATTATGAGAATTGTAACACACCCCCTACTGGAAATTTAGAGCAATGCAATATTTGTACAAATTCATTACCAACCATTTGTGTACACTTATTGTTCATATGCATTTACATTGCCATTGCACTGAGACAAGAAAATTTATTCAAAAAGAACATTCATTCAATATTATTTGGTTGTTATTAAAATAAACAGAAATTATCCAATTAAAGATACTTTTAAAGGGAATAGTATACTGAAGTGCATGTAGTTGTCATATAATTCCATCACACACAAAAAAAAGTAAGCAACAGGCTTACAAATGAGTGGACAAGCTGGTGGTTAACCGGAGACAGTCTGCATCAGTCCACACAGGCAATAGATGCTGGAGTTAGATTTAAAAATTGCAAGAATCAGAAATTCTTTCATGGAAAAAGTAAATATGATGTTAAACTAAAATTGTCTGTGTAATGTGTTCATGAGGAGTAATGTGAAAATTCCCAAAATTTCCAGTCATGTACTCAGAGGGAAATGAGCCTTCTGTATCTGTAATCCTTCACTGCAGATGTTAAAGAGAGTCAGGAAGTTTACTACAGCTGATATTGTGGGAAAAGTTTATTCAAGGTTCAAGAACAATATTGCCCAGGTATGATTTTGTAGATACCCTCTCGGTGAATTAGTCTGGATTATCACTTTGGCCTGCTAAAGACAAAAGCTTGCAAACACACCTAGGATGTGAATGGAAAGAAATATACCTGGCAAAATAATTAAGCTTGTTAGCTGACTTTTTATGAAAAGCAATTCACATTTTTTTCACAGGTGACCCAATTACAGGGCTGCGTATTCATGAGCTCTTTCGCTTGTTCGGGTAATGGCCGTCTTCCTATTCAGGCCGACGCAAGTGATCTCATCGCAAGAGTTGACTCGATTTGGCACAGCTCCGACAATGGACGAGGAAACGAAAGGAGACTGGGAAGGAGCAAGCAAACGAGGAAACTGCTCTCCAAAGGCTCTGAGGGAAAATCGGATTTCAACACATCTACTCTGAAGGCACTTGTTTAAACTGAATGATGTATCTCTCCATTTTCAGTGTTTAAACATGCCGCCTTCAGACAGGGCTTGGTTGAGCTGCCAGTCCTTTAAATGAGTAATGTCTCTCCTAGTTTCAGTCTCAAGGCGGTGTGTTTCAAACAGCTATTCACCACCCCTCCCCTCCAGTCCCCTCAGTTCTGAAGTCATTTTGTGTAAAGAACGATTCTTCCCCAACGCACCTCAGGCATCTCAATGCTGCCGAAAGCACTGTCGCTAGGGGACAAAAGCTGGGCCGAGAGCGACACAAACAGCCAATGTGTTAACAAGGGCATCATGGGACATTTAGGCCCTTCAGCAAAGTAGTCACCCTGGGAATGCCTGGCTGCCTTCCTTTTTGTTGTACATTTAATTCAGACAATTAATCTGAAGTCATGTTATATAGATAGCTCTTTTGCTGTTTTCTGGAGATTTCTTTCAAACAACTTACACTTTCATTTATGTTAACAGATTGGAAGTCAACCAAGCAATTCAAAGGATGTGTAGTAATCCTCTTTCGGGTGTGAAACCTTGAACCTCATGGATATGAATTTTGTTCTTGAATCTGTTGTGCTTGCTGTTAACCTACACTCAGGGAGACAAAGGAAACACTCTTTTTTGTAGACACTGTCAATAATTGTGCACTACTATCTGTTTACCAAGTACCAAGGGGACCCTCTACAAGCGGCCGTAGACAGCAAAAATCATACATATGTTGTAACATTTTCCTAACATCTGCATCATGTTTTTTATCTGAAACTATGATGAAATGAATCCAGACAATTATTGAAGTCATGGTTAGTTTACCAGATTTATATATATATATATATATATACACACACACACACACACACACACACACACACACACACACACACACACACACACAC
>JABJVR010000034.1:5364090-5382252 GCA_025773905.1 Chitala chitala | reverse complement strand
GTGTGTGTGTGTGTGTGTGTGTGTGTGTGTGTGTGTGTGTGTAATAGCTCTAATAGATATAATAGAAATTTATAATTTGCTAGACTTAATAACGGAAAGCATAGCAAGCTTGTTTATCTCCAAGCGACAGAATGATCACAGAAATCCAGCAATTTCAGGTGTGATATCAGCTATTTACTCACATCCTCCCAGGGACACAGAGTTATTACAGGGGTGTGGCCAGGTTAGTCCCACCTGTTCCGTTGGCTTGAAACAGTTTTTATGAGGTGGAGTGCAGTATTGTTTCCATATATATACACAAACATTTTTCACTTGCATTTCCAAATAAAATGAAAAACTCAGTTGGAAACTTATAATGATGCATTTTGTGGCTCAGTGGGGGTCCAGGGTGTCTCCTCCTTTGCACCGTAGGCTACCTGGGATATATATACCTGGGTTTTATAGCAGAGCAGCAGACAAGCTCCTGGCAACCTTCACCCCTGATCTTTTCAATAGCTAGAAACTACCCTGGGCTGCAGGCCACTCCCAACCCCAAAAGGACAGGCAGATGGGAAAGGATAGGTGGGTGGATGATTAAGTGGATTTTAACTATTCAAAGAATAATTTTCTTTGAATTTTTTTAAATCTAGGGAAAATGTGTGTGAGACACAATTGCTACACACAGTATGTACTGCTTGCACAGATTTTGGTAGAAGCTAAAGACATGTTTACTGGCTTTGTGTTAATGATAAAATCAGTAATAAAGTTCCCAGTGTCTTATCATCTGCAGCATTATGTCAACAAGGTGTGATATAAATGCACCTGTCACAATCTGTGCAGCTCTGTAGTGAATCGCACTGTGAATGATGCTTACTAATGTTCACTATTTAACAAAACAAGATGGCTCTGATAAAATGTGGTAGATTAAATTGGCAGTCAAATACAATGACACTATCATCCCTGAATGCCATAGCAACAAAACATTTTTTTTGCTAAACAGTCAAAATTGTATTTTTTATTTGATGCTGACTCCAGATAATCACTTAAATAAATCACCTAAGTCCTAAGGAGGTCAGTGGCTCAATGGGTAGAACATCAGAGTAGGATGTGGACGTCTCCTTATATGACTCCCACCCCAGCCACCAGGTGTGTCCCTGAGGAAGATACTCCCAGGCACTGAATAATGGCTGCCCACTGCTCCCCTCAGGGGATGGACTAAATGCTGAGAATCAATTTAACTGTAACATGTATGTGTCATTTATAAGTCACTTAGGACAAAGTCATCTGCTAATTGGGTGAATCAAAATTTTTGTCATTGTCCAATGAAGGTGATTGCTGTCAATACATCCATAATGAGTGATTATACACCTTTCTTTTCTGAATATGACTTAGGAAGCCAGTTCTGGCAGTGATGAGACAGTGCCTGTGATTTACAACCAAAAATGTCTGTTTGTCTTAGCTTTTGAAACATTCTTAAGATTCCTTTTGCTTGGAAAAGAAAAAAAAATTAGTGCTGGTAATGCCAGTCATGATGATGACAATTAGAGTGCATTCTGCCATTCAGAAGGTTGCAAAGCTTTTATTTGAATGGTTATTTGCTCCTGCCACATTGCTGCTGCTTTATGAAAAGCTGTTGAAAAATGTCATGATTTTTGTTTAACCCATTTGCCTTTGCCGACTGCCAGAGTTCAGGAGAAAGCCATCACCCCTCCAGTCTGGCACTTACATGCCATCAGCCCTGCACTGGCACTTATATGGCATCAGCCCTGCACTGGCACTTACATGAGATCAGTCCTGTGCTGGCACTTACATGGCATCAGTCCTGCGCTGGCACTTACATGGCATCAGTCCTGCACTGGCACTTACATGGCATCAGTCCTGCGCTGGCACTTGAGGTCTCATGACCTACACAGCAGCTGTTACCAGCTGACACAGTAACTGATGCTCAGGGGGTCCAGGCCGTGCTGTGTCCCTCTGCCCACTCTCATCGTTGGCTTTGTAATGAGCCGTCTTCCTCTCCCGTTTACCGGCAAATCACAAGCTCTGTCTACAGCTATTTTTTTCCCCTTATGGCTCTATCCAAAGAAAAGTATGGTTTTTGTGCAGTCGCGCATTTAGATAATTTGCTAGACCAATTCAAAAGGACATTGTACAATTAGCAGCAGATACTTACATTAAAATGAAAAATATTTATATGCTTAAAGAAAACAGTACATACTGTCCATGATTCAACAAAAAAAAATTTGAAAATGTAAAAAAAAAAACTTCTAAATTTAAAACTGTGTTTCTCTGAAGTCTAGTGTAAAGAGTCCTTTACAAGTGCTTCCTGCTTTCATCATGCAGAGAACAGGTGTGCACTGGAAGGCAGCGCAGGGCAGGTATAGTGAACACACTGTGATCTACGCTCCAGTCAGCTGTTTGGCAAGTGGGTGACAGGCGGACTCTGAAATGGGCAGATGCAGAACAAGCTCGAACTGCTGGAGTTGAAAACAGCTTGGCCAAGGCTAAAAAAGCTTACCAAACAAACAAATGTCTTCTCCCAAATATACAGACATCAGCCTGCTAGCATCACTTTTGTTAGTAACCACATTATCTTTACATGGTATTGGGGTGTATTTTGTAGTTTATAAGAATAATGTACATGTATGCTTCACGTGCTGTACCTTGCATTACCTGATAAGTGTGATCGTGTGGAAGAAAGAAACCGGTTAGACACCAAATCACTGAGTCCTGTGCTTTCCTTTGAATAATATTCCACAAAAACAACAAGCATGTGTTGAATGTTTATAACTATAATTAGGGAACTAGTTTAGGGTACCACTACCTAGTTTTTAAATTAATTAATGTAGCATTACAAACTTACTATTGTTCATTTTTTATGTATTTTTCAGTAAGTTCAATTGTTTTTAAAACTATGGGACAATCTCATAAGAACATATTTTGTTTTGAATAATATTTGTTCTACATTCTATTAAATGGTATGTGGGGGGGGGGTATTTAGGCATGCTGGACCTTGACTGACTAAAGAAGCTGGACTGGAGGCTTCAGTTTTTGAGACACCAGCCTCAAAATGTCACCTATCTTATTGTGAGAAATTACAACGCAACCCCACACTGCTGTATCATTACAGAAATTTATTTATTGTTTATTAATTTAACCCTGACCTTTGTATTCTTCATCAGGTCACTGCTCAGTACAGTGATTCATTTCCTGAGTTTTGGTAGGTGATTAAAGTTTATACTTATTCTGTGGTGATTATTCTGTGATCAGCCTGTTTTGTGGTTCTTATAGAGTAATTACAACTTCACATTGTCATTGTCTCATAACACGTGGTATTGGCAATTCAACATAATTACTATGTCTACTCATTATGATACAGTAGTTACAAACCACATCTAAAAAAAAAGGTTTAGATTCCAAATCTCAGAATTTCTTGGAAACAAAATGCTGCCACTCAGTATTAGCATATTATGTGACTTATTGTTAAAAGCAAGTCTAAAATAATCTCGACCAAACAGCATAAATAATGTATCCGGTACCCTTGACAAAGATGGTGACATTTGCTGAAGTGAATTCTGCATGTCCCCGATAAGACACAGAAATACTCCAACCAGATCCTAAAAGGTCATCTGCTATTGATCTGCCCCTAGAGGAGGCCTGTATTCAAGTCCCTACACTGAGCACAGGAGCAGGACAAATGCTACGATCGTGACAGGCATCAGTAAGGTTCAAACGCAGGGTCCAGCCTCTCTCTATGGATCATCCACACTCTGCCTCATAAGTGCCTTATCCATCTTGTCACAAGGTGTGAAGATCCTGCCTCGATGAGCATCTTAAAAATCGCATAGCCTTCAGGTCTCAGCAATAAAAGGGGAAGATCACCAGGATCCTCCAGGGACAAGAAGATCTGTTGTCATATCAGGGTCAAGTACCACGTATACTTCTGTTTGACATCTGTTATTTTCCAAATGATGGTCCCAAGTGATATGCAACTGGAGCAGTTTACCTGAAGAGACCCGGTTAACATGTAATTCACAATAGATAAAGAACTTTTAATGTTACCTTGTTTTCAATTTCAATTAATTTTGATATAGTGCCTTTGCACAACAAGTTGCATCAAAGTGCTTCACAGAGAAATAAGAGATAATATCGAATTAACAGGCAGATGATTGAGGTTAAAGATAAAGATGCAGCCAGACACCAACGGAGGAGAGGAACCAAAAACTCCACAGTGTGGAGTAAAACACCTCTGGGGGCCCCAGGTTGACTGGCTGCCCTGCCCCTTCTGGGCATGCTAACATTACAGAATACATAGTTGAAAATGGAGACTATGAATGTAAACAGCATTATATAGTCCTTCTGTGCTCCAGGTGTGGGAGCACCTATTTTCAGGCTCAAAGCATGCCTTGGGTGAAGGCCCCATCCTTTGGGGCTGGGGGTACTCTGGGTGTCAATGACTCTAGCAAGACATCCCACTCAAATGGTGTCCAGATGGGCACCAGGTACACATATGGACACAGAAGGATTGTGGAGAGGGTTTAGTACATAATACAAACACTGGCAGTCCCATAATAAAATATCATAGATACATTGACAAGTACAGCAACACCAGCACAATTAATTATTATCATTTATAACTCTTTTGCGGAACAAATGTCGGAAGTCAATGTAAAATACTCAATTTTTGTTGGTGATTATGATGTTTAGGTATGATAATGATTGCTACTATTCTGAAGTCTCCTGGTTCAGTTCCAGCCCAGCCAATAGGTGTGTTCTTGAGCAAGACACTCAGTACTAGCTCCACGGAAGCCACGCGTGGTTGCCTTCTGTTCCCCCAGGACATGGGTTAAATGCAAAGAACCAATTTTGTTGTAACATGTATGTGTCATTTGTAAGTCACTTTGGACAAAGGCATCTGCTAAATTAAAAAAACGTGTTGCTACTTCTACTACATGTGATACATGTTGTGAACAGGTACATTTGGGTAGGCATTAATAAAAACTTTGTAAATTAAGAAGTATTTGATTTATTCAATATTGTTCTGCATATTAGAGGTTGGATCACATCAACTGAACTTTTTGATAGGAACGTTTCAGGGCTTATCCAAACAGCTTCTCCAGCCTGAAGAATAAAACAGTAGCACTTTAAACCTAACAAGGTTAAAGCGACAGGCAAGGATTGCAAATGAATGATGTAAACCCAATTACATCTATTGAGGAACATTTACAAACCATTTTTTAAATCTCTATTTAAAACAGAAACAGTTGAAAAATATTCCTATATTCCAGAAAAATATTCCTAAAACTGAATACAGTTTTTTTGAGTGAATATTTTGAGTGCTTAAAAACAGTCATATAGCAATAAAAATACTTTTCTCTTCTGAGTTGTGTTAGTTATGTATACAATGGAATGGAGTTGCTAATAGTACATATAAAGATACGTGCACATGCAGATGTTGGTCGACGTAGTTAAAACGTGACGTGACTGCATGTTCAGCGCTCCGGACAGTGGCCTTTCTTGCTTACACCATCCATCTGTGGCACATTCACTAAGCTTCTTCACGTCCTCTCCAAGGCCAGTCCCCACCTGGGCCACAACATCAACTCTATGTTCATAGAGATAAAGACAGCTGAGGAAGCACACCTGTCCTGGTAGCTGTGACTACTGGAGGGGTTTGCTTTAAAAGTCAACTGTCTATAGTAGGGATGTTGTAAAAGACAGCCAAGCAGGCTTTTATTTCTACAATGAGATTGCCTTGCATCCTACAGCTACTCCCACACCTACAACTGCTTCTGTGCGTCTCCTGAGATCTGCCTAAATCTACTCTACTTCTAAGAAACCTTAATCTGCCAACATATATGTGTTAATGTCATATACATATAAATGATAATTATTATGTATTATAATAATATATAATTATATTTTACTTTACTAAGAAGAAAAAAAACATTGAAATTAATAGATTTACTTTACCTGTTTACTTACGGTTTTAATGGCTTTATATTATTTTTAATGTATGTTAATGAAAACTTTGTTTATAAATATTTAGTTGTATAATCAGTAATACCGTGGTAATGATGTTAGTGCTTTTCGCTGGTTTTGCAAACAAATTGTCATATAAATATTTAAAATAGAGACCATTGCTTTATAACGGTGTGATGATAAGGGAATTTCATCTATGTAAAAACGGGGTCTGTAATCAATTACACTGTTCATCTAGCGCAATGGCTGTTACGCGTTGTTGCCTTAAGTCCGACCTGAGAGCCACCTCGCTGAAGCTGCAGGAGGTTGAGATGTTTCTCTGACATGGTGAAGCGCAGCAGAAAGCACGCGCTGAGCCCTGGGCTTCACGGAGATACGCACTTTACAGGATGCTGCAAGCTTTTATGTGGTGACACTGGAAGATTTCAGGAAAACTGGCTTTTAGGAAGCATGAAAGCAGGTTGCGAGAAATGTGTCAATTATATACTAAGTACACGAAATCAACATGGATTTTTGCAGACGGATCTTTTTGCAAGGAAATTAAATAGCAGCATGTCTTTTTGTGAAGAAATGACTGGCGCTTTTGAAGAGTGGTGGAGATGTTACAAACATTAAGTGCAGGTTTCTCAGCTGCTGAAGTTTGCCTGCTCTGCGACTGTACTTGAACTAAATTTAAGGTTTGTGATTGCCAGTCATAACGGATTTTTGCAAATAAATAAGAACATTTAAAGCTCAGAATAACGATTTTTATGACGAAATAAAGTGTGCTGACTATGTTAGATTGTTTTGCACACTTCGCATTGATTTCAGTGAACTGCGAATTCCTCACACTTCAATGCCCTAACAAAAACAGGACGGGGTTTGACAGAAAAACAAATAGGATGTATATGCATTAAGCACTGTCGTCGAATACACGCAGTTAACGCGTTTATATTTTCGGACTGAATGATAAATAGAGGAGTACTTTAAAACAGCTTTTCTGAACTCAAGCAACTGGAAATCGGGGAGGTTTATTCGTAATTACAGCGAACAACTTGCGTTACTGCCACGCCAATATATGTAAGATGTTAAATAGCGATTATATCTGTCTGAGTGCATATATATTTGTATATATTTATATACATTTATCCATTGCTCTGGAGAGACCGAAGTCAAGCAGGGAGCTGTCATCTGGATCATGCATATCAATATAAAATACTGCGCTCCTCGCGCCTCATGCATGCAGAAGCGGAGGCTGCGGGTGTGGAGTGAAAGTTGAGATGTGGTGCTCCAGTGAACTCGGACGGACAGAGACGGAATAATGGCTTGTCGTGGCTGCTGCTGTGGCTTGGGTCCATTAAATGAGGATAACGCGAGGTTCCTGATGCTGGCGCTGCTCATCATCATCTACCTTCTGTGTGGAGCCGCTGTCTTCTCAGCACTCGAGCACCCCAAAGAGAAACAGGCGAAGGAGCGCTGGGCGCAGAGGTTTGAACATTTCACCCACAAATATAATTTAAGCAGAAAGGAATTAGAAAACTTTCTTAGGTATTATGAGGAGGCCAACGTCGCCGGTGTTCGTGTGGACACCACTAGACCTCGCTGGGACTTCACCGGGGCTTTCTACTTCGTGGGAACTGTGGTTTCCACCATAGGTAAGATACCATGCTCGCAAAATGTATTTCCACTTAGAACAGCGGAAAGTGTGAACATAGATAAGACCATTTTCAGTTGTCATAGTTACACGTTCATCAGAAGATGCGCAAAAATGGTAAAATGGAGATGACAATGTGTATTATAGCATGTCAGATGGATGTCTTTTCCGATTTTAATTTTTAATGTTTGGCCTTCCAACATTAATTTTTTTACAATTTAAAGTAAGTAAAGTTTTTGGATTTATAAATGCGTAATTTAAAAATCCACGTAAAAAATTGATTATTTTTATTTATTTATTTTTATGTTGTTTAACTGGACATTAATAGTCAAATAAGAATTGTTTCAAAATTAGCGTTACTTCAGTTATGAGCACCCATAATTGTAGTTTGCATTAGCAGGGCTGGGAAACTTTAATTACATTTTCTAAGTGTGTGAACTGAGAAATTTTAAATCCACCCACGTTGGTGTCAGTGTCTGTTTTTCAATGTTTGCAATCACTTTTCTTTAAAAACGTATTCTTGACGTTATGCTTTTTTCACTTCCATATATAACTAACTGCAATGCAAACTACAATTATATAATGCAAACTACAATATATATATATATATATATATATATATATATATGAAAAAAATATGAACAAGAATAATTATTTACGTGCATGCATACTTGCATTTGCTATTGCATCTAGATGTTTGAAGTATTGTTGTCTGGTGCAGGGGTTTTTAGTTACCATTTCAGTATTAATCAGAAATAAAGTCTAGACAACTCCTAATGACAGCCATATAGGAAATTGTTTATTTGTAAATCTGGGTCTTCATAGGGCCTGCACAGTTTCTACAGATTCTATGAGATCCACTTTGTTCCACTGTAAAGTAGAACATTAATAATTTTATGTTGTTCCAAAAATTCACCATAATAATTGTTTTGAAATCTATGAAAATAAGCTTCCTTATCAGCCAAATTAGATGCACTCTTGTGAACCATTCTGAAAACTGTACTAGTGCTACATATATCACCCATGAAATAACACAGACTAAAAATAATCAGTGAAATGATAGATGTTTAAGAGTTTTTAAGAAAGGTAACATAGAAGCCACTGGATCGGACTAGCCAAGGCTTATGGCCATCCCATGCTGAACATGTCTGATCATGTTCGATCCCAGCAGACAAACCATGCTGAACATGCCCAATCATGTTCGATATCTGGCAGACAAACCATGCTGAATGTGTCCAGTCATGTTCGATTTCAGCAGACAAACCATGCCGAACGTGCCCGGTCATGTTCGATCTCAGCAGACAAGCCCCTGGAGAGGAAATGTGTGGAGAATACCAGGTGCCATAATTAATAAAATAAAACCATAAAACACATTATAACTCACACTTATTTAAAAGATCATTATGAAATAGTAAGTATCCATATGGAATTTCACTACTGATTTTTACTTTGTTTTATTTTAAAAACCCACAAATATTGCAGTTTTTTTCTATATGTATTTTGCAGTATTAATTAAAATAATACACACGTATATCATATATAAGCTTTCCTGAGACCCTACATCCAGGGTAGGGTCTCAGGAAAGCTGTCCCAGGCAGCCCAGGGTACAAGGCAGGGTACACCTCGGACAGAGCATGAACCCACTGCAGATACACACACACAAACACACACACACACACACACACGCACAAAGAGCAGATCCATCTGACCGGTATGTTTTTGACAGAAGAAAATTGGATTCCGTAAATTACCGCTGGCAAGAAAGAGAATACAAATACCACAAACACACAAAAAGACACACACATACACACATAAGCACACACACAATGACAAGGTTAAAGACAAAAACATTGTAAATAGAATGAACATATAAAGAATAATCCCTTATTGCGGATACAGCCTGTGCTGTTGTCTTCTAGGTCAACGACATTATTAAAAGTCATGCCAACAGAACCAAAAAACGAATAAGGATGTTTGGTCCTGTCCTGAGAGTTTGTCTTGACACTGTGTGAAGTTGTTCAGAAAACCACTCGAAACAAATGTTTTGCTCCATTAAAGGCTCACACTGTCCACAATATTCTCATACAAAACCATCAGATGTAGCGTCACTGTTCAAATGAGTCCTATTGGAGGTCGTTTGATAACCTGCCCTTAATTGTACTTTTGGACGCTTCACACTTTTATTTACTTATGTAGGCACCTTGTGTGTTTTATGAATCCAATATATTTGTATGCATTTTGGTCTTCTATGATTTGCAATATCCATGTATATAATGTTTATATTTGTTTGTCTGTCTGTCAGTCTGAAAAAGAACATCACACAACACCCTCTTTTTAAGTGGCCATTGCCTATTCCCTAGCATGAACTCTAAGATGTTTTGTAAAGTAAGTGAGCCTTGTGTAGTCCACATTCAACCCTCATTTTTAGTAAATGTAATGCTAGCATTTCTTCTGCCCCCAAGGATTTGGAATGACCACCCCCACCACTGTGGGCGGGAAGATATTCTTGATCTTCTACGGCCTCATTGGGTGTGCTGCAACCATCCTCTTCTTCAACCTGTTCTTGGAGCGCCTGATCACTGTCCTGGCCTTCATCCTCAAATCATGTCACGAGCGGCAGCGGAGGCGCAGGGGCGTGCTGCCCCATGGAGGCCAGCAGGCATGCAGCACGCCTGACGCGCGGGGCGAGAGCCTGGCGGGCTGGAAACCCTCCGTGTACTACGTGATGCTCATCCTGTGCCTGGCGGCCATGCTGGTGTCCTGCTGTGCTTCAGCCATGTACTCTGCTGTCGAGGGTTGGGGCTACTTCGACTCGCTCTATTTCTGCTTTGTGGCCTTCAGCACTATTGGTTTCGGGGACCTTGTTAGCGGCCAGAGGCCTATCTATGAGAACCAAATGGCGTATAGGTTGGGAAACTTCCTGTTCATTCTCACAGGCGTGTGCTGCATCTACTCCCTCTTTAATGTCATCTCCATCGTCATTAAGCAGGTGCTGAACTGGATCCTGGAGAAACTGGGCCCGCCTTGGTGTACCTGCGTGGGAGCCTGCTGCCCAAAGGCGGGACTCCGCCCCCGGCGCAATGCTGTGGGGCCACGCCGGGCCCGCATACGCCACAACGTCTCCATCGAGACAGACGGCATCAACGACAGCGAGGAGACAGACGGGCGCCGGTTGTCTGGGGAGATGATCTCCATGCGTGACTTCCTAGCAGCCAACAAGGTGAATCTGGCCATAATGCAAAAGCAGCTCTCAGAGACCGCCAATGGACACCCTCGCCAGTCAGGCTCCGGCTCACGCCACAACGGTTTCTCCGACGGCGTTGGAGCCCTTGCCATCATGAACAACAGGCTGGCGGAAACCAGCGTGGACAGATGACTCCACGGCCCAAACAGCTCCCGATGGTGCAATGTTGGATCAGGCAAAATGCACTGTTTTTGCCGGGCCACTTGGGCTACTGCACTTAAATCCTGAATCACCAAAGTACAACTAATAGGTCCATTTGCCTTTGTTGTCTCCCATACACAGCCTTTAATTCGGCGTAGTTCGTCACATCTGAGTCATACATGATGACACTCATTACCAGTTTTCATACTGTGAGAGAACTGGCTACGTGATCACTTTCATTCTACCAGCACTTTCTTAATGTAAAGAGAGACTAGCTTTTTCAGTTACTATATATAATCAATTATGTGCAAGCTTTTAAAACAACTTGCTCTATGCAGTGTAGCAGATTAAAACCTGAACTAGAGAGAATTTATATTAACATAAGCAAGACTGCAGTATGTTATGACAAAATGTCAATCTTCTAAAGATAAGATCAACACTGACAGCTTTTTGTTCCCAAAAAGGATAAAAAAATTTAAATGCTAAATACGCATTATCTTTATATACTTTGGTAGGACCTGCATATAGTCCAATAACTACATTAGGCAGCAGATTAGTCTGGACTCTGCCACAGTTTGGTAGTCATTTAATGTAGTAGTTTGTTTCACCCTGTTACAGGTGCCTACAGTCACAAAAGTAGCACATATGATGATGATCACCCCGGATTTGTGCACTGCTTCTCACTGGCATCTTGTGTTCAGGGGTAAATTGAGGGATTCCTCTTTGGTCACCACAAAACCCATGGTAAATTTGGTCCAAACCTGCCTTGGGGAGACACTCCTCGACAGACCCATTAATTACCCCCTCCTCTCAGAGGAGATTTATCTTTTTTATACCTCTCACATTAAAGCAATGAGAATAAAGGAGAAACAACGAGAGACATGACCGTGGGGGTTGGGCCACAGGGTCTGGGATCTGCAAAGGGACTCTGTCACTGAATAATGCATTGCAAAGGAGAAGAAAGCCACTTGTGCAGCCTCTTTGAAACGGCAGAACAAAGATGCATCCACTACATGGTGAGACGCCTACGGAAACTGCCTCTGACATCATGAAAGCTCCGTGCATTGATGCACGAGGAGGAGTGGAGGAGGAGAGCAATCAGAGAAGGCTGTCAAATCTTCCCCGATCTCATGGCCCAATCACGCCACACTTGACTTGAAAAGACGCAACATTAGCGTGTCAGCAGCAGAATGTAACTGGATATTTGTGTGCAGGTGTGTGTGAATGCTTGTTTTCCACAAGAATTATTGTGTGTGTGTGAGTGTGTGTACGAGTGTGTGCGCGTGCGCGCAATGGACACTTAAATTTAATTAGATATTTTTGTACAACATGCCATATGACAAAAGGTGTTGCATTAAAATAGCTGTATATTTTAAAACTCAGAGAATGAATGGTATAGTTTTCATCTCTATTTAATCTCTTCAAAGGTGCACCCTAAAAATTGTCTGCACAGATGTAATGTTTACAGAA
This sequence comes from Chitala chitala, assembly GCA_025773905.1. NCBI lineage: Eukaryota > Metazoa > Chordata > Actinopteri > Osteoglossiformes > Notopteridae > Chitala > Chitala chitala. Next base: position 5,369,803 of record JABJVR010000034.1, on the reverse strand, counting down.
GGCTGAAGTTTGTCATTTTAAGTTTGTACCATTCATAAAATTATACATAATGATTCATCAGCCTGTCTCTAGAGATGAGAGAGCTGAATCTATGTTTGACTGCCTGCTGCTTTAAAAGATTATTATCACCCCAAACTTCATTTTTCAACATCAGGGTGCCTCATGATGTGCAAAACCATTAAAAGACTTCCACAGAGACACTGAATAGAACAGCTGTACAAAGAATACACTCAACTGCCGCTCCATCGTCTGCTTGTCTAGATTTTCTTACATTTCCCACTTGTTTTCAGTACAGCACTGTCTGGTCTCACTGGTAGCCAGAAAAAAAGAAAGTGCCTTTTGGTTTACTGTATGTCAGCACAACAAATGTGCAAGTCATTTTTAATTATATCTAGACACAAAGACAGTTATTCCCTTTGCACAGTCATCAAATGTTTTTCTTCAACAGTTACTGTATATGTATTAAATAAAAAAATCTATAATTAACTGCCATTACATAAAATGTATCTGAGAAACTGAGATTATTCTTTAAGTATAAAATATGCTTTGGAGTTTTCGTTTCTTTTCCCCAGAGCATCAGTGTATAACTAGAGAGTGGTTGACTTTTGCAATGCAGTTTGATGTTTTTGTTGCCAAACTGACATCATTAAATCATTTTCAGTGTTGACAGTAGATTTCTGCATAGAATAATTTTCTACACAAAGGATTGTGAACAGAGATGGTCAAGCCCTATTGTTTGTCAGAGAAGTGAGGAACCGTTTGTCAATACTGCTACACTCCAGAGTCAGGACAGTTGCCTTTATAATAATGTAGCGTCAAATCATTCTTATGTTGGTTTCATGACAAGCGTTGAGTGATGAGCGCCATTCTTGAGCAGTGCCACTAAACCAAGTGCTGAGATGATCTTCACAGGCCTCCGATTTAACTCTGTACTTTACTCATAATTGTGTGAGAAACAAAAAACATTTAGGGGGTGACAGTTCTGCAGTTGATTGTTGCTTGAATCCTACAGCCTATCTGAGTATTGTTGCTGCCCATGTACATCCAGTTATGGTGACAATTAAGCCATCTTGTAAAGGCTACTTTCACCATGGTAATGAATCAAACTGGTTTTATGAATATGAAAATGAATTCAGTGATCTTAAGTGTACTTCCAAATCACTGGATCTAAATTTTTGGGATGTGGAACAAAGGGAGATTCCCAGCATCAGTGAGCACTGTATGTTAGCATGAATCAGGTGCAAACCATGCCAGTTGTTCTATAATTTTGATTTTATTTGATCCAGCCCTCTTTTACTCCAGGGAGACATATGACTGCACTATTAAGCCATGGGTGCAACACTACCATTATACCATATTGCATAAATTCTAAGTGGAAAAAAAAGGATAAAATTGTACTTAAAAAAAAAACTGAGAACATAAAGAAATAATGATGTCACAGTACTGAATTCTTTATCATATTTGGCCAAAAGTGTTGATGAATTTCAACTAGTGCAAAGTTTGTAGAAGTTATGTCAGCTACAAGGTAAATGACCAGTATGAATCAATGCTCGTTCTAATCTATAGTTCTTTGACTTTGCTTGAGGTGTTGATGGATTTGATTGGCTTCTGGGAGTATTAGCACTGAGAAGAGGCCAACGCAGTAGTGGATCACATAGTAATGACTAATTTCTAAGGAAGCAATAGGAGTAGCAGTAAATTTGTCACACTGGACATTTTTGTTATATAACAGAAGAGTGGAAATCCTGTCTGTGTCACCCTCTATTGCTTAAGAAATTTCAGTGCTGGAACACCAAACCAACTTTGTTTCATATTATAGCACACATACTTTGTGTGTGAGAGTGACAGAGTGTGTGTGTGTGTGTGTGTGTGTGTGTGTCACTTTATTGGGTGAACCTTTACTTCTAGTCCTGGAAAAGTCTCCTCTTAGCCCTAGAACAACCTGAGTTCATGACATGCATTTAACAATTCCTTGGAAAAATTCCTGAGATTTTAGTCCATGTTGACATGATAGCATCACACAGTTTCTGGAGATTTTTTGCTTGTGCATTCATTCTGTGAGATTACTTTTTTACCACATCACACTCCGTTGTTTGATTAACATGTAGTGACTGTGGAGAACATTGGAGTGCGCTGGGCTTTCTGTCATGTTTGTGGGACCGGCTTCACATGATGAGTGCTTTATGACATGCTGTGTTATCCAGCTGGAACTAGCCATTAGAAAAGGAATAGACTGGCCATAAAGGAACTAGTGCTATCAGAAATAACAGTCAGGTAGGCTTTGGAATTTAAACAATGCTTAACTGATATAAAAGGCCCCTTGTGTGTGCCAAGAACACATTCTCCACACCATCATACCACCAGCATGAGTGGTTACAAAAACACTTGACTAATCCAGTAATTTATGTTGTTTACACCAACTTCTGACACTACCATCTGCATACTGAAACAGAAATTGAGATCAGTCTGACCAGCTGATGTTTTCCCAATGTTTACCTTCCAGTTCTGGTGAGCCTATGCCCATTTTATCTTCGGTTTCCTGTATTATTCGACAGACATGGCTGAGACACATGATGCTCTCTCTGTTCTGTTTTCCATCCCTCGTATACTCCAGAGACACCGTGGTGCATGAGAATCCCAGGACAAAAACGATTTCTAAGATACTAAATCCGCTCTGTCTGCCACCAACAGTTGTTTCACGGTCAACAACTTAGATCACATTTTCTTCCTCCTTCAGGCATTTGGTTTCGTCTTGACAATAACTAAACTTCTTCCACATCTGTGTGTTTTTATGTATTGAGTTTCTGCCACAAGATTGGCTGATTAGATTTCTGAATCTACAAATGTGTACAAATGTGCCTAATAAAGTGACCTACCTCTACATATCACTACATCTACACAATATCTCAGTCACAGATTACAATATTTTCTTATTGCTGTGCCCTCTGTTGTGGGTCATCTCTTACATATCGACCTAAACTCCAATAGAATTCATGGTCTTTTATCTAGAAGCTCTGTATTCGTTCAGGTGTACCACTAAGTATTTAATCAGTCTCATTTAGGTGCCAAATGTGTTCACCATTTAAAATTGAAGGAAATTAGTAACTACTGGTGAAAAGCAGCCCAGACCTTAATGTACCTCATGAAAAAACATAGACATGCATAGACATACAAACACACAGCACGTGTGTGCATACACGTACACACACACAAGCAAATACAAACACACACACACACACACACACACACACACATACACACACACAAACTGAAAGACAGACAGCACAGCTGAGTTACAACAATTACCTCTAAACGTCAGTGACTGGATGAGAAAGAATTGTGAGGAGATGGTAAAGGCAGAAAACAACTTGTGTGGAATATTCTCTCTGAGACAACAAAGAAACCTATTTGTTTTGCTCTAGTGGAAACCATCCATGGTCACTTGTTGCTGAATTTATGGTCAGACTGATTACATTTATGAACCAAGTTCACTTCCACTCAAAGGATACTTGTTCAGCGCTGCTTAGGAGAAGCTATTAGCACAGCGCGCTGCATGTGAAATCTTCGGTCATTGTGTCAGTGAGCTGTTTAGTGGCTCGCAGAGACTGGTGCAGCCACTCATGCCTCCGAGAGCAGAGCAATTCATCTGGAAGAGACAAAGAAGAGCTTCTGCACTGTTCTTCACTTGATTGGCTTCACTGAAATGGATATTCTATTTTAAAGGTTATGTAAATGAACTGGGACATTTTTGGACGAGACTGAAAATTCACAAATCTCACTAATTATGGATAGATACTGCCAGAAAAAAACACCACTAACACATTCAAATGTGTTTGAATGCAAGGACAGACTAGGACTTGAAAACAGCCCTGAAGTTTTCAAGTCCCAGTTCGGAGGGGGTGGGGGATGCTGGACAAACCATTTACAAATAAAATATTCTGAATATTGTGTTCTGGGAGGGGGAGGGAGGGTCTATAAAACATTTATATTGAACATAACAGGCACATGCATGCTTTAAACCTACTGTGTATCTGATGGCTGGCCACACGCTAGGTTGGTCAGCCATTCTGGTATTTGACAGAATGTCCAGATTACTGGCCCACCTATGTTTGAACGTCTATACTAAAATATGGATATACAGAGTGCAAAGAAATGTATAGGTAAATCTTTTGCTTTATACACAATAGCTATCTTATTAATGAGTATAATGTTATTAACTGATCAGGTAGAGTATTGCAAACTACGCAGTCAGTCAGCCAGACACACAGTCAAAATATGTTAAATTTAGCCAAAATTATATATAAATGGTGGAAATCTACTACAGTCTAGTAAACAGTACATAGATAATACAACAAAATAATACCGCAAAAACTCAGTAGACCAACACACAATCCAGATTTTCCATTCTAAGAACAAAACATAACTACAGATTTTCTTTCGTACTTAATACAAAAAACCAATTTGCAACAGAGTTGGGAGAATGTAATATAACTACATCTATCAGCACAATGTGGAAGTTTTAATATATCTGAAGAAAGTGCTCTGTAAATGGGAAAACAAAGCTGAAAGCAGAATTTAAAATGAAGGATTATTTTAGCTGTTGGGAGTTGTTAGAAAGGTAATTCAATGAAAATGGGCTTGAAGTGCAAAAGGGAATATTTAATCACACACTCTGTAGTAGGTGGTTGTCATTTTACCTTCATCCTACCTGTGTCCAATAGCGCAAAGAAAAAGACAAAAAATACATAAATAAATAAAGAACATCAGCACAGTTGGTGTGTGTGTGTGCGCATGATATAAAAATAGATTCATAATGCACAAATAGACATATGGATAACTGCATAATTAATTTACAAATCTCTGCTGCTACACCTGTTGCCTCCCACTCATGGTAGTAATTTAAATGCCCTTTATTGCCTGCTCATGATGACGACACTGAAGGTGTGAGTTATCTTAAACAGTCCATACATTGTTCAAACACGACACATAATAGTAAAACTAAGAGTTACAATAATCATGAATTATATACCTCATAACTGTCTAAGACTACGTGGAGATGTTAGTTCTCACACTCTCGTTACAGCTGTACTAACTTTAATGTTGCTTTGTTGAGAAAACACAGAGAACTCCACATGACACACATTTATCACTGTTCCAAATGTACTGTCTGGTACGTGCCCTCAGAGTTTCAGGCAGAATCAGATGGAAAACAAGCTGATAGCACATTCAATGTGATGTGTCTACATATAAAAATTATGGGGTGTTAGGCCAAGAAAGAAATTATAGGACACTGGAAATAGCAACGTATAGTGAGAAAATCGTAGTTACTAGCAAACAAACACATGAAAAGAACCAAATCAAATATTTAAAATTAGGGCTGCGGAAATTAACGATTTAAAATTTTTAATCGATTAAATTTTCTTTAATAAGTAAATTTTCGATTAATTTTTACTAATTTTTAATTCGGTTACTTATTTACTTCAATACTACTTACTTACCTTAGTAGATTTCTATTTCCATTTAGACAGTAATCAACAATGGCGAGTAACGAAAGCAACGTTGCTGTTAAGCATTTAAGCGGAAAGTTGAGCAAGCATTTTATTTTTAAACTAACTGCTGACGGCAAAGGTGACGATGCGACAAAATTTACTGCGTTCGCTGCAATAAACAGTTTGCTTTCCGTGGTTCAAATACATCGCTGACGTACCACCTT
>JABJVR010000034.1:5351030-5363990 GCA_025773905.1 Chitala chitala | reverse complement strand
CTCTGGGGGCCCAAGGTTGAATGGCTGCCCAGCCCCTCCTGGGCATGCTAACATTACAGATAGTAGTGAGACTTATATAACTCGGCACCCTAACGATCAAATAACTTGGGGGAGGTGGTGCCTTGAACTGGTATCATTTTATTCTGATGTTTGTGCTAGAAATGGTATGTCAACTTAGTCTAAGGTTGAAAGTGGTTATTCGTAGCTTGAGGGAGAATATGGACTTTTTAGTGTGGTCGGAGGGTGTGTGTGGGGGGTGGGCTAGGTGAGGATTCCCCCTCCTGTACACACCTGGACATGATGTGGCAGTAGAGGCTGATTAGGTTTAATTAGATTACTGCAGAGCAGAAGCCCTCCGTCAGCAACGCCTCTTGTTCCTTAACCGCCATATGAGCTGTGGTCTGCACCAACTGTAGCGCTGCACTGCCTCCTGCAGGATGGTAATGGCTACATCAGCGCTGCTGAACTGCGTCACGTCATGACCAACCTGGGCGAGAAGCTGACAGACGAGGAGGTGGACGAGATGATCAGAGAAGCGGACATCGATGGCGACGGCCAGGTGAACTATGAAGGTAAGGCAGTAGGCTCAGAATTGCCCTGGTTCTGTTGTGTTAATCCTATCCCAGTTGATTATTCCTTCCTGCATCGCTCCCTTTTGTGTGTATGTGCCAACGGTTCCCCATCCAGTTACTGACTTTTGGCACCAATGTAAACCAGTGGTTGTAAATCGTGAACCTGGCAGTTCAAGCCTTATGCAGATGTTTTATTATCATCACTCACCCAGAAGCTGTGCTGCCTGGCACAACATTCAGCTCAGTCGAGTGTATAAGCATGGGCACGCACACAAATGCGCACACTGCTGTACATCACGACGTCCTCACCGTTGATCTTGCTGACTTAAATCTTTGACAAAAATGAAACGGTTGCACATCTTGGTGGCAGTTAAGTGACTAGTCTGAGCACAGCCATGTCTTCCAGTGACCAGTGCATTCATGCAAAAAGTCTACATATGATGAAATGGGCATTCAGTGTTTAGAAGGAGACCCATTCTCAGCTTGGATAACGAATGTTCCCTTTGGCTTTCTGCTGGGCAATCCATCTTGACACCCGTTTTGTTTTTTTGTCTTCACAGAATTTGTACAAATGATGACTGCAAAGTGAAGCGCTCCAGATCTTTCCGCACCCCTATTAGAAGGAAAAAAAAAAATTATATATATATCAGTGAAATGTTTTACTTACCTCTTGCAAAAATGTTCATTTATTCATACTGTTTCTGTATAGAATACATAATTGAATGTTGGGAAAAATTCTGTCCACACTGGGGGGGAAGAAAAGATGTTAAAAATTCTGCATGAACTTCTAGTTGTCCTGTCCCCAAAGATCAGTTTTAACATTGGTGAATAAAATAATTAACAAAAACCAAATAGTACTACCTTAAACAGCACTTGGTAAACTTAAGTTCCACTTGCTAGTGTCAGTGTCTGGGCTGGCCATTTTTCTTTTCCTCGTGCATGCGGCTTGAGGTCGGAGTGGACTCTGGCTGAGCGAACATGCTGGTGTTCCGCCGAAGGCTAGTGCTGTCAGCATGGCACAGCAGAATTCAGTCAAGCTCAGGAGGGAGTCCTGTAGGCCAGGCGAGGGGGACATGCTTAAGCAAATACACACTCTGCTGTGTGTTCCAACCACCTTTTTCTTTCACAATAAAATCACTTTGGCCAGGGTGGGTAGTGGGATGAAAAGGCATGGTGTGTGGGCTTCTTTTCAAGACTACCTCCTCATTGTGACTCTTGTACATGCAGATGGTGGTGAAGTAGCCTTTTTTTGTTTTAATAAAAAAAAAATAGAGTCACTTGCAAAGAGGAGTCATGGTCAACCTTCCCTTTTTATATCACGTTTTTTTTGATGATGACCAGAGCGTGTTGATATCGTCTTGTATATCTGCAGTGCATAGGATTTCAGCACAAAAGTCTTCTAGGCTGTCTATCTGGGGAGGGGGGAACGTTTACATTCATTCCAAGTTGTACATGCTAGTCTTTTAGGTTTTTTTTTTTTTTTCCAATAAAAGTCCATGAACTTTGACCTGTTTGTGTATTTATTTTCGAGTTCCTGCAGTTTCTCAGTACAAAAGACGTGTAGTTTCACTTTAGTGTGAATCCTTGGCAAATACATGTTTAATTCAGCTAATAGGCTAATTGCCAGCTAGTTACTCTTAAACTGAGATGTGTCTGAGAAACTGTATATATTCCTCTCACCCTTTGGCAGCCGTGTTTCTGAATATGTGAACAGGAGCTTTTGCGTGCCCGGTTGTTCACTGCTGTTTGGGAGCTCGTGAAGTTTGTCTAGTTACTGTCTACCTTTTGCTGTGGTAGCCAGCTTTGAGCACTCGTGTGATGCCCTTCTCTCTAATCAAACGAGAGGGCATTCCTCCCCTGAACGCAGATGGGCACAGGTCTGCACTGGATGGCTCATATGACAGACTAACCTCTGTGTCCCAGCACATCTGTCTGTCTTGATGAACTGCGAAAGTGTAATGCTGGCTGTAAGAAAAATTTCATACTGTGTGGAATAAACTGCTGTTGTGTCCAGCCTTTTTGTGTTGATTATTTTTGTAAATTTGCATTGGGTTGAAATATGTTGCATCACTACATCAACATGAAATTAAATTGTGTGACTGGACACAGTACCAGAATGTTCCAGTACCAGCAGGGCACCATTTTCCCTGGTACCAATGGCGTAGGCATATACAGCGTGTGTTCCATGTGCTTGTATTTGTCTGGTTATTCTGATAAAGTACATCTTCTGGTGGTTCTTGAGAATGTCTTGTCTCTGGAGAACTGGTGCGTTGCCTGGCAACAGCAGCACACTGGACTGGCATGCCAAGCCTTTGAAAAGGCACGTGGGAGTAAAGTCAGAGAGGGAGAAAATGTTCTGTATGTAGGGCTTTACCTAAGCCTCTGAACTGATTTTCCTCTGGAGATGCTCACCTAGTTAATTGTTATACTCTCTAATTGTACATTATGTAATAGAGCTTAATAAAACTGTTGTATTTATGAGAGTTGGGTATGTTTTGTTTGTGCCCTGTGGTGGGTTGGCACCCCGCCCTGAGTGTCCCCTGCCCTGCGCCTTTTGTACTCTGGGATGGGCTCCAGGCTTCCCCGTGACCCTCACCAGGAATAAGCGGTTAACGGTGGATGGATGGATGGGTTATGTTTTGTTGGGGCTTATTGTCTGTTGGCTGCTGTCTCTGCTGTAAAGTGACTGCGTTATGGTTGCCAAACAAACAACTGAGTTAGTTGTTGCCTAGACTGGACACGAGCAGCCTCGGATCAGCGGTTACGCTGTTGGCGTGAACCAACAAGGTGGAAGTTCAGACAAAGACGAGTCTTTTGAGAGTTGTCTACATTGAAGTGCCCTTTGTGCAGTTCTAATGAGGCTAATAGTCATGCAGGTTCCCTGTCTGTCTAAGTTCTCTTTTTACACTTGACCCAATATGGGAAAAATGCAACTGAATATTCTGCCCCAGTTTGACAGAGGATGTTAGCAGCGCTAAATGGGAAGCTCTCACTGCATTCCGGAGGCCGCTGCTACCTGGGACACACTTTATTTCTGATCATGGTGGACATGTGCACAGCACACTGGCCTTGCTGGGTATCCTTTGCTGGTCCTTTGCAGAGGTGGCTGCCAGAGCGTGCTGGATGAGGTTGCTGTCTGCCTCCGAGTTTTATCATCTGCACTGCAGCTCTCTAAAGCGTGTGCCATAAAAGAGACTAGCATTTCTAGCTGGCCCCTATGTCTTTATTTGGATTTCATTGTCCCGCCCACTATGTTTTTCTTGTGGTGTGTGGGCAGGCAGAAGGGAGTTTCATATCAAGATGCCTCTGTATTTTGGAGGGTAAAGGCTCACTGGATAGAAATCTGTTCTGCCGGAGAAAAACACTGCTAATAAACTAGAGAAAATTGGTGGTCATCCATGTAGGGACTGTTAGTCCAGGATCACTAGTATAGGGCTGGGTTATGCATGATACAGTGTGTGTGTGTGTGCGTGCATAAAATGACAAAGCCTTAAGCAAGTACTTCAGCTGCTGCTCAGTCAATTGGTGCTCTCCTGGAAGCATTTTCCATACAACGGAAAAGCATTTGATGTCTTGCAATGGTAAGCAGCTAAGATGAAGGAGCTACAGAAACACACTCATCTTACACTGCAGTGCTGTGCACTTGCAGCACCCTCCTGCAGTGCTCACAGACTCGCCTCTGATCATCACTGGCTCACTGCCAGTTGCCTTTGATGTAGCGAGAGAGAGAGAGAGAGAGAGAGAGAGCGAGAGAGAGAGAGAGAGGGAGAGAGAGAGAGAGAGAGCACTTGCCTTCATGAGTGGAAAATTGAAATGAACTCGTGCTACGGCCTTTTGCTGTGACTGGACTCGCTGTACCCCAAAAATGTTTTCCTCTGCACTCATATGAAGTGAACACATTCGACACATTTGTATGCTACCCTTAAATAATCCACCTATACTCCTGTGTATCACTTATCTACAGAAATGTTAACTGAAGCACTTAATAAAGCCCTGCTATTTTTCCTGCTTCACAAGAACAGACAAATATCCACCCAATATTTCTATACACCCACCCTAAAAGTGTCACCTACATATATTTCCCTGTACAGTATGTAGCAAAAATGTTGAATATCCACCATTATGATTTTATAATAAGAAAAATTCCAGCAGAAATGTTCTGTGTTACACTTCTAGGGTCTCTGAAGTGACACTCAGTGAGCACCTCTGTTCCCACAGGGCAGGTGACATAGCGTACTTTTTGTCAGCCAGAGCTTTTATATATGCAGAGATTTTCTCCTGACAGGATCTCTGTGAAGCATGGGCTGAATGTGTGGATGATGAAACAATGACTGCTTTCTGGCAGAGGGGCATCATTAGACCCATCACAAACACACTAATCTAAATTATGAGACCCAGCTGTAGACAGCAGCACTCAGGCATTTTTTATTTTTTTTTTAACCGGTCAGAAAGATCTCTCCAGAGTGAATTCACTACTGGGTATTTCTCTAATCATTCCAGCCTTCTTTTTATTAATCAATAATAAGTAAATACAATAAAACACAATAAGTAGTAAAATGCGACAATAAAACAATACAACAATAAATATTAGACACTTAGAAGGATAAGAACAGCAATGAATACAATGGAATAAAAAGGGCATTTGTAAAAGGATATTTTTTAAATGCAGCTCTAAAATCCTTCATTATTTATGTCTTGACCTTAAAAGGATCAAATGTGGTTGTGTCTGATAACAAATAGTTAAAAGTTCCATTTTCATACTCCAAAGGGCTAAAAACAGGTTTTAAAAAGGAGAGTGATCCTCTTCTTGTGGAGCACCAAAGAGCTCAGGCATATGGAAGAGAGTGGGGCTCATCAGGATATCACCCCGCTACACACACACACTTTGTGTGCCACCAGTGTCTTTGCCTTCATCTCCTCCAGCAGGATGAGGAAACTGACCTCTTTGTGGTTGAGCTCAAACCCTGCCTGCTCTTGGAGGAAAACGCTGGGAGCTCCTGGGGAACTGTAGGCCGTGTTATAGCACAAAGGTTCAGGACATGGGTTTTACACCCAAAGGTTCGTGGTGCACCTTCCAGCATTCTGAGAACTGCTTTCATAAAATTAGCATAAATGCAAACTGTTGTAATTTCTGTTATGATCAACAAGATCAGGAGAGAAACGTTATAATGATTAAATTGCAAACCATGTTTATAATTTATTTGATGTTTGGATTAGGCAGCAGGAGTGTCCAGTTTTTAACTTGGCCAGACAATTCTTCTTAGTCCTCCTCAGATGAATGCCTGCGTATGTGACTGAAATATGTGTCTGCCCAGGAAACCTGTAAAAGACAGAAGACCCATTGGCTCCCTGGTTTCAGGAGCACAGAAGTGCCAGCTCTGCCCATCTTGTTGCCATGCGGCAAGAGGGGCCTTTCTTTTCACAGCTGTTCCTCTTTCCTCATTACACAGTAAATCCGACAAAGCAAGGAACTCGTGTGTCACTGAAACGCCGCAATGAATGAAATGAATGATGGAGATGTTGAAGAGAGCTTGACCAGGGGCACCTGGGACGTGGGAGGGATTGATTGCCTGCATTTTGCGGCATCATAAATTCACCCCCCCTGCTCCAAGCCCCCATCGCAGAACTCTCTGGACTCTGTTCCCTAAGCCACTTCTGGCAGTTAGCTGATTAGCATTACTCCTGAAACATGCCAGTCAGGTAGGCAGGATTCCACATGGCTGTCAAAGGAGTGAAACCATTCCGCATTGCTGTCAACAGTATGAAACTCACTGCTACTGTTCACAGAAATATACGTGAACAGGATGCTGATTCAGGCCTCAGACACCCTTTACATCCTTAGTGAATCCACAGAAGTGAGTGTTATCAGTTTCTGTGCCAACTGACCAGTGGAGTATGCCATTTGATTAATTTTGCTTTCAGCTATGCTTAATTCTGATGACCATGTTAGTTCCCCCTAATCAGATCTAATTAGATGATTAAATTTTTGGTCCAATTAGGCATCTGAGCAAGGCAGGTTCAATAGGCAACACCACTGCAACAAGAGGTGGATGGACTTAACTGGTAAAATGAGCCACATGGCCTATACATTTTTAATGTTGGCAGGAAGTGTTTTTGTACACAGTTTCTTTGGAAAGCACACACCCACACTCTTCTGTGTCCCTGGGTGTGTGTGTGTGCGCATGTGCGAGTACAGCTGCCAGTCCGCTCCACAGGCAGCATACCCCCTGCCTCTGTGGGTGCAGGGGCTCTGATGCACAGAGGGTCTGTCCGCACCGCCTCGTTCCACTCGCTCTCAGAACGAGGGCATGGCTGCGGTAATGTCTTCTGCTGAGAAGAGAGCACTCTGATAAATGTGCCATGTTTCCATCTTGATAGAGCCGTTAATAAGGCTCAACTGCCCTATACACTGAAGGCATCCGTCACTGTTGTTTTATTGCTGTCGTTGTCTACTGTAAGTGGGCCACTAAGTGTATGCTCACATTGCGTTTCCATTCTATTAAATACAAACCATCCAATTAACCCCACCTCTCGTTTGAACAGTAACGATCTTAGCCAGTGAAAAAGCACGCAGACACAGGCCAACTCAAGGGGGTAATGTTTTAATAGAAGGTCCTCTGTCGTGTCATTTCCTTGTTGTATTTATTGCATTAAGCACTAAAATAAGACGGATAATCACAAATGTGACATTAGACGTATTTTATTTTACACTGAATTCACTTGACTGTCATTCATTCTTGAGTTCTTGCGTTTGAGTGTTGATTATAATGCTATACATTAATTCCATCTTACAGAAACAATAATGACAGTTAGAGGCTGACCGAAATTCGGTTTCGGTTTCGGCCCCGAAAGTTGGCAAATGACGTCTTTCAGCGTCCTTTCGGTTTCGGCCGAAAACAACGTTAACTTTCGGTTTTCTTTTGGTTTCGGCCGGAATTGATACAGATTTTCGGTCGTAAACCGAATGTCTATGTTTAGAATGTTACAATAGTGCTGTTTGTCACTCCGACTCTGACTGTGGGCCGACAGTCGGCGCCGGGCAGTTAGAATGTTACAGTAGGGCTGTTTGTCACTCCGACTCTGACTGTGGGCCGGCAGTCGATGCTGGGCAGTTAGAATGTTACAGTAGGGCTGTTTGTCACTCCGACTCTGACTGTGGGCCGACAGTCGGCGCTGGGCAGTTAGAATGTTACAGTAGGGCTGTTTGTCACTCCGACTCTGACTGTGGGCCGACAGTCGGCGCCGGGCAGTTAGAATGTTACAGTAGGGCTGTTTGTCACTCCGACTCTGACTGTGGGCCGGCAGTCGATGCTGGGCAGTTAGAATGTTACAGTAGGGCTGTTTGTCACTCCGACTCTGACTGTGGGCCGCCAGTCGGTGCTGGGCAGTCCGAAGGATGTTCATTCACTTATTGGTGTCCTGCTTTAGTTTATATGCGTGTTGTTACTGAGACTCGTCTGACAATACAGTATTGATACTGAGCCTGTTGGCGTAATTACAGCAGTAGCTTACGTATAAGCAAAGTTTGTGTATTATTTAATAGTTCTATAGCGAATTTGTGAGAATTTGTGATAATTAACCAGTCAAAATACAGTGGAACCTAGGATTGCGAGTAACTTGGTTTACGAGTGCTTTGCAAGATGAGCAAAACGTTATTTGAACGTTTTGTGTTTGCTGGGATTGGAGAGGTTCATGCTAAATACAAACGAACGGGAAGTCAAAAGATGACAGTGAATCCAAAAAGTGTAAATTAAGTGAAACTGGTAGTGTTAGTGAAATTCGAAAGAGAAAGAACTTCCAAATGTTCTCATGGAAGGAGATTCTCCTTCCAAGCCATAACCCTCCTCCTCCTCTCCTCCCTCTCATCTCCCTCATCTCCCTCGCTAGCCACGACTCTTTTCAAAGGTAAAGTGCAGGTTAACTTGTTTTATTCTTTACTTTAATACCGTGTATTAATCATTGTTATTTGTTTGTGATATTAGGGACAATAATTTGTACAAAAAATACCATTAAAAACAATTTTTATATGAACATTTTTGGAAATATGGAACGGATCATCCGATTTTATATTATTTGTAATGGGAAAATTCGCTTTGATATACGATTTTGGTTTACGAGCACTGTCGCGGAATGAATTATGCTCGCAATCCAAGGTTCAATATATATATATATATATATATATATATATATATAAAATGTATATTAAAACAAAAAATAGAAGAGAGAGTACAGGAAGCAGCCAGACTGGCCAGAAGACAGCTCCCAAAGACAGCTCCTGAACACAGCTCCAGAAGACAGCCCCCTAACACAGCTCCTGAAGACAGCTGCCAAAGACAGCCCCCGAAGACAGCTCCCTAAGACAGCCCCCGAAGACAGCTCCCAAAGACAGCTCCCAAAGACAGCTCCCAAAGACAACCCTCAAAGACAGCTTCAGAAGACAGCTCCCGAAGACAGCTCCAAGTAGGTCTTCATAGTCCATGGATCACATGTTAATTGGCTCGTCAGTCAGGGTGAGCCACCCTTCCATGTCAGGTCAATCAATACAGCATATTTCTCCCTATTAAATATGTTACACTTTGTACAGAAGGACACAATGATTGGCATTTAATAAAAATACACTTTACATCATGAAGAGAAAAAAAGGCAAATTCAAAGAACTGACCGTACTGACAACAGAAATATATACTGTAGTAAAACTGCTTACAATGTAATGTCTGTTTGAAGAATATGTTTGTGTAACACATTTAATTTGTGAGGTACAATTTAAGTTTTATGGTGTCAGACAAGGACAATCCTTTGCTCTTTGTCTCATGTTTTCTCACGGTACCCCATCTTTGAATATGGCGTCAATGTGAGTGGATGTCTTCACGTGCAGTCTGGAAGTGATTTTGATGAAGATCATGGTGTGCGTGTGTGTGTGTGTGCGCGCGCTCTTTGTTGTCCCTTACCAGTAAAACACTCTTGTAGACGAAAAACGCTAAAACGATATTTTAAAACGCATGTAGACGGAGTTCATATGACCAACAACTTGGAGTATTTAGCCCACACGTGTAGTGTTATGTCAAGTGTTGAGTTGACAGGACATGTCACCATGGTAACATCATCCTTCATCCATCCATCCCTTTATTTTCTCATGGTTTGATGGGAATGGCAGCAGTTGGACCACATAGCATTATGGCTGCACATAAATACAGGAAAAACATGACAAAGTGGGACAGGTTCAGCTTTCAGTAACACAACAGTTGGAGTATACATGTAAATGAGCACAGAAGAGGCTTAAAAAGCATACAATGATGTTGTAGAAAGATTCAATCCAAGCCGAGACTGATATTTGACTTCTGATGAGACTATTATCAATATACAAACAGTTTGGCATTTACAGGATATTATGTCGTATTACAAGGAAATAAGCTGTAACCTTTTGTTGGTTTAAATAAAACAGGCGATGCTACATGACATAGATGCAAAAAGGCCATCGACGTCTCTCACACACATGTTTAGCACATCCTTCAAGTGGCAATATTAAGGATAAACAAAACATTTTTTAATTCAGTAACAAATGATTGATTCCCAACAAAAATGTTAGTGGGTTCTAAATTGAGAAGGTTGTGTAACTCAAGAAAAAAATGGATTAAAAGTTCTTGATACTAAAAAAAATACAGCATAAAAATTCCCTTTGTCTATGTACCCATGGATGAGTGTTGGAGGGAGGGAGGAAGAGGGGTTAAGGGACAATTTATCTGTGATGTAGAATCCACTGCATGCCAGCATAAACACAGTTTTAAAAACTATGGACTGCCTGTGTTTTACTGAGGATGTGTTCAAGGACAAATTTGACAATGAAGAAAAATAAAAAGAAGTAAGAATACATTCAGTGATTACTCTTTGACTGTACTTAAAATATTTATTTTATGTTATTTTATATTAGTAATTGCATGTTTTAGATAAAATGCCAAGAATGTATAAAACACACGATAACTATGCATGCATATTATTTGTTAATCTATAATTTTATTAAGAAAATAAAACATTATTTCCTGTTTTCTGTTTTTAGATCTCAAACCCGACACTCGCAGGCGTGATGCTTTACAGCTGTGTCTCAGAGCTGTCAGGCTTCGCCCTTGTCAATGAGGATCTGACGTCAAGCCCTTAATTGGGCCCCTCGTTGTGCGTAGGTACCGGACACGCCCAGCAATGCTGACGTGGAGAACGCCTTAGATCAACAGGCGCTTGCGTCCATTTCGAGCACGTATGCGGAGAAGAGGCAAGTCGGGAAAATAGCTTCAGCGATTGTCGAGGCACGCAGCAGCTAGCCCCGCCGCCAGCACCCGGCAACCGGCCGGCACCATGGCAGGTACCCTCATTAATTCAGTACACCATCTCGGAGCATAGAAAAGGGGAGAAATATTAATCCAGTCTCTCCCTGTGGGATCTATTTGTCCAGGAAATCATACAGCCTCTAATCCCGTCCATCATGCTATCACGTCAGTGCTCCATTGTCACCAGTCTGCTGCCTGATGAAGGGCTTATTAACAAGGGGATAAGATCTTGGTAAGGGGTGGGGTCCTTTGTTTCAGTTTCCCCCCAGTTTACCCGCCCTCCTCTTCCCCTCCGCTGCTTTGTTTTGGTTCCTCTCACCAGTCCTCCCTCCTCTGTGTGCCTGCTGACATCACACACGTCATAGTGACTTGATTGTTTGGGAGAGGGTCGACTCAAACGCTTGTGAGTGTGCTGATCACAAGAGGGGACAGGTGTAACAGACAACACTTGTTTGTTTTTTTTTAATTTTGTTTTTAAGAGGATGATGCAAGTCAGCACCGATACGTGTTCCGATCATTCCGTAGGGTACACTAGCTTGCCTGGGTCCCGTGGGATCAACAGGAGGCTGATGGCTTCGCCGTTGCCTAGGCGAATGTAAGAATGGGCGGGGGAAGTGGGCTGGTGATGGCAATCAGACGCCATGACGATAGGTATCTGGGGAGATGCTCCATCCCAGACGTTTTCCTTTTTTGTCTTTGTGTCTCCAATACAGAGATGTACAGCTGCCACATTAGTCTACCAAGAGCAGGAGGACTCTGTTGTAGTGTCTGCCTCACTCCTTTCAGCATCTGCTCCACCGTCTAGGTGTAAATTAATTTCTTGTATTCTGCAGATTAATTTCTAAGCATTGTGGCTGTTTGCCGGAGAACTAAACTGAACCGCAAACTTAACTAGCTTATTTAATTCTTGCAGTACTTGAAAATTGTATGAAAACCATGGTGTTTTAGGCTCAAAACAGTTTACAATGACTATGTATTTGTCTAAAACATTCAGGTAAGAAACACACCACTTTCACCATAGTAATGTTGCTACATTTGAATACGAGCTAACCAGAATTTTAAACATTACTAATATTAATGAACTGCCATGTTAAATAAAACGTATGGAAGTTGTGGGTAAATGATGCTAATGCCCCACCTTTTTTAATGCAGTATTTAATTTACATCTTGAATTTTTATAGTTGCTGTCAGGGTTGTGTGCAATTTACGCAAATGGTTGAATTAATGACTGAATTAAACTAAATTCTGCTAACCCTGGTCTCTCTGATTTCATTGCTAAAACTGGAAATAGCTGAACAGTTTTAAACTGCCCTTTCTCTGTTTTTTCTGTTTTCACACCTTTTACAGCACTTCACATATCATACCTGAGTCATGAAGTAAGTGGCTAAATTATGCAAGTGATGTTTAGACTCTTAAATGCAGCTCATCATGACTAGCCTGTTATGCACAAACAGAATTAACTACACACCAGCTGTGTGCTCAGGTAAAAATGCCTTTGTCCAAAACATCCTTGTTTGTATTAAGGAAGACAATGAAGAGTAGAACAGTCTTTAATTACAGATTTGTGTAATTCTTTTTTCATTCATCTTCTACAGCATGTTTATTTATATAAGAAACAGCATTTGGAAAATCAAAGCGTAACTTGGCATCTGTTCTAATTGTGAGAATCAAGAAAATATCTTTCACTTATATGACTGAGGCATTGCAGGTTTTGGTTACTGTGTACTTTTAAAGGAAATGTTTTTCTTTTTGTAGACAAATGGTTGCCTTTGATGGTAGAGATGCCCTCTGCCTGAGCTCTGCCAGAGCGCATCCCAGGTCATGGCCTGTTTCAGGCTGGTTATCTGCCCAGAGCGCACCCCTGGTCATGGCCTGTTTCAGGCTGGTTATCTGCCTAGAGTGCACCCCTGGTCATGGCCTGTTTCAGGCTGGTTATTTGGCCGGAGTGCACCCCAGGTTCTGTCCTACTTTAGGCTGGTTATCTGGCCGGAGCGCACCCCTGGCTGTACCCTACTTTAGGCTGGTTATCTGGCCGGAGCGCACCCCAGGTTCTGTCCTACTTTAGGCTG
>JABJVR010000034.1:5336430-5350930 GCA_025773905.1 Chitala chitala | reverse complement strand
TACTGATTAAAGAAAATTTAATCGATTAAAAATTTTAACGATTAATCGATTAATTAATCGTTAATTTCCGCAGCCCTTATATATATATAAGAGTAATCTGGAAGAATCATGCAAGGGGCAAATATTGATTTTCCCATTAGGCTACTATTTACTTTGGTCTTTTCGCACACCAGTAAATGAGAGGGGTTCGGTTTATGATGGTCTTTGGTAAAGGGACCAGACACGAACTGAAACGTATCTGAGTTCAGCTTTAGGGATGGCGTGACAGCGCAGATCTCCGCCCTCATATCACTTCCCCAACTGAGTCACAATCAGTTTTTACTCACCATTTTTGCGTTTATTTTCAACACTGTTCCGATTTAACCAGTGGTAGTGGTCTTTCAGTGCTAAAGTGAATGCATTTTACGTGTGCTTTTTTGCACACATCAGTTTTATTGAAATTATTTTACGTAGTTCACTGTTGACCTAAAGCATTTAACAAGAATGAGTATAAAAATAAAACGCACAGGTAAAAGAAAACCTCTGCATTCTAGCAGAGGTTCAAAGTAGACTGACTGTTCAATGTTCAGTGTTCAATGGTGCCAGTCTATATGCGCAGGTCTCCCGGTTTAAATCGCGCTCAGCCGTCACGTGTGCTCTTCAGCAAAAACATGATGCTGCCCACTGCTTCCCTCGAGAGGGGTGGGTTAAACTCTGAGAAGTAACATATATGCGAAATGTTGCAAGTCCCTTTAGATAAAGGCGCCTGCTTAATGAAAAGTAAATACGAATGTATCTCCCAAAACAAGAGCTTTGGCTTTAGACATCAGTGTGAAGTCAATTTGTGTGCCAGGTCTGTAAGTCTTCTCAGTTTTTCGTTAGAGGAAGATGTCGTCTCTCCAGTGGCTGCTATCAGTTTGACTTTGAATCACATTTGTAAATAAAACGTTTAATTAAGGCAATTTTGTTATTCAGGTAGTTAAAAAAATGTTTGAAATTCATACCTAATCTGCTGAATGTCGCCCTCTATTGACAGTTCGAAACGAAATAATAGGCTCCTGCTGAACATCAGAATTAGAATCAGGTTCATTGTCATGTGCACAGAGAAAGAAAGAAATTTACATTATTATACAAGTAACACAAATATTTATGTACAGTATACAGTATAGTGCATGAAATGTACACTATTGCACCATGAGGAAGAGAGGAAAAAATATATAGCAGCAGAATGCAGACGTAATTGTGTAAATAAGATGTGAGGGTATTCATTCTCCCATCATTTCCCATGCAGAGCAAACAAACAAAGCCACTCATCAGTATGATTGGTTTAGGGCAGAAACTGTTGGTCAGTTGATTTGGTCTGAATTTCACACTCCTCTAATGTTTCCCGGAGGGAAAAGGTATGAAAACTGTGTGCTGGGGGTGAGATCTGTCCCTGATAATGCTCTGGGCACCTCTGAAGACCCTGGTGTGATAGATGTCCTGTAGTGATGGGAAGGCTGCTCCTGAGATAGATTACACAGTTTTGATCACCTGCTGGAGGCCCTTCCTGTGCTGGTTGGTGCAGTTTCCATACCAGACTATAATGAGGACACACTCAACCGTGCTTCTGTAGAAGCTGCTGAGGATTTTGGTTGGCATACCAAATTCCTCACTATCCTAAGAAAGTATAGTGTCTATTTTGGGACATTTTAATGATGTGGTGTGTGTTGTGTGACCAGGTGAGGTCCTCATTGATGTGAACACTGAGGAATTTTAAGGTTTTCACCCTCTCTACCTGAGTCCCACTTAAATAAAGCTGTGTATGTAGTGCCCTTTTTCTCTTGGGGTCCACAATCATCTCCTTGGTCTTGCCAACATTCAGTGAGAGATTGTTGTCATGACACCAGGCCACCATATTGTCCACCTGTCCTGTATGCTGTTTCATTCTCTCCAGATATAAGACAGATGATGGTTGTATCACCTGCATACTTGATGATCCTGGTGTTTTCCCAGGCAGGCTACACATTCATGTGTGTAGAGAGTGTAGAGCAGGGGCCTCAACACACAGCTCCAGGGGGTCCCAGTGCTTATGGTTCTCATTCTGGATGTGTGACTGCCTACTCTGACAGATTGTCTGTCTGGAAGTTCAGCACCCAGATGCAAAGGGTAGAAGCTAGTCCAA
The DNA here is from genome assembly GCA_025773905.1 of Chitala chitala. NCBI lineage: Eukaryota > Metazoa > Chordata > Actinopteri > Osteoglossiformes > Notopteridae > Chitala > Chitala chitala. The sequence continues at coordinate 5,348,787 of JABJVR010000034.1, read as the reverse complement.
GAGTGAACAGTTTTTCCAAAAGTTTGTGTGGAGCAAACATGTTCTATGAACTACATCTGCTTGTACATTGGTGTATTGCATTCTAGCTATAACTGCTTGAAAATCTCACTCTGAGAGTCACATAACTCTAAAACTCCAAAAATCATAACACTGGTATAATTTCATTCCTAATGGTACTCATCATATTTTCAACCTCATACTATGAAAGCTCACTGGTTTAAGAACAGTAATAATTAGAAGGTATCCTTGAGCCATAAAACTTAACATGGCTCAGCCTGTGACCATGTAATAATGAACACTACCAGACACAGTATCATCTGCAAAGGTTCAGATGACTACAGTACACAACTGGGAGAGTTCTGTAAATTATTCCAGAGGTAACATTATACTGTTCTTTATTATAGACATATACAATTAATATAATCAATGTACACACACACAAACACACACACACACACACACACACACACACACACACATAGAGTACCTATCCTTTCTTAATATGCAGTACATTTTAAAACCTATGCTAAGATTTCACTAAGAGAACAAGACTAGTGTATGCAGAAACCCATTATATCAAGGCCAAAGTTAAATGTACACTTTACACTCAAAATAATGTTTATCCAGTCAAATTTCTATGTCAAAGGACAGAAATACCCTCTAGTGGTTCATATAGCTATGCCACACTCCCGAGTTTCATAACAATATATGATCAAACAGTAGAGGTGTAAATAAACTAGTCTTTGGCACTCACTCTGAAAAGACCATGTGACTGAGCCTCAGGGCTCATGAATGAACTACATGTGACTCAGCACTGAGAAGTTCAAGCAAAGACATGTTCTCCGTGCCAACACCACATCCAGAACAGAAAGTGGAAAAAGCTGTTTTCAAGAATGTACTGTACAGTGTATCATAACCTACTCTGTCAGCTGTCACGTGGACTTGCTAGGATACTACTTTGTGTCACATGACATCCTGAACCTTCATATAAAGCTGATTGTTGGAAATAGTCTTAAATTAAGGACTGACAAGGGAAGCACACATGACGAGGTTGGGTGATGTGAGGGACCTTTAGTTTCCAGTCATCATGTGAGCAGTGAGGCTGGAAATACTGCTAAGAAATATGAACTTGTATCAGCTATTCAGCCAAGTAAAACTTCTGCAAACTCATACATTAAGAGCCATCCAGTTCACAAAAGCATCACCTCATTATCATCTACTTGTCAGATTTTATCCTGCTTCATTATAATAATTACTTTAGTGCAGATATTTGTAGTCAAATCATATTTTCAGTTCAGCAACAGTTACAAATGAAAAATCAAACCTTTGTGTGAAACCCCTCTCACTGCAATTGCATCATCAATAAAGGCGACATTAATAGTTTGCAGTACATTAACGTGGTGCTTCAGCTGACACAGCAACTGAGGCCAGTCCCCAAAAGGCTGACACTAGGGTTTGTGTTGAGATCTGAGAACAAGAACACAGGCATGAGGGCAGCCCAGTGGCTCACATGTCTGTACAGAAGGAACTCACCCCGTATCCAGCTTACCTGTGCTGTGCTCAAACATTTCCCGAATATCTCTACTGACTTTGTCCGGCTTTTTTTTTGGTTGTTAAAAATGTCAGTCCTATAACATTTTCTGGCTGTAATGTGTTCTAAACATTCTTTATGATCACATTCCTCAGGTACACTCACTTCTGTAAATTCCAGGTAATTTCTGCACATGACTCATAGTCCTTACTTGGCAAACGCAAACAAGTGTCCAATCTGGTTTAGTACATTATCAGGAAAAAATAAGGAAGATTAGTACATGAAACAGCAGATGCAGTAACAATTCATTTCTGAGTTGATTAGTTAACATAGTACTTGTTTGATGTTCAGTCAAACTTTGTGGCCAAGTATGATTGTTACTGGGCAGGCCTGATTTTGTAAAGCTGCTTCCCCCTCATCTATTCCCCACCACTGTGAGCTGATTATGTCAGAGGAAGTACATGCTTTGACTGGTATTGTCTGTCTTCAAAAAGAACATTGTGTTCCTTGGATTTTTTTTTTTCAACATGATGAAGTGGTCCAGTACAAAGGATGTTTCCAAAAGAACTTATATATTGTAACCAGGCCTTTTTGTGTGTGTGTAACAGTAGTTGGGACCTTTCCTGCTGAGTCATTTATGTAGTCTCATGTGGTCAGATATGGGATCCATCCTATAAGATTGTTGCCCACTCAACAGAAGTCAAGATTATTTTTGCTAACAAGATAAATAAACCTGTTTGGTTGTTCTGGTTTCAGAAGTGGAGCCCATATTCCATGCAGACATTTTGGAGTTTCTATCAACTACACCTCTGACTGCATAACTAACTAGAGCATAAAAATGTTATATATTTGTCTAAAATGTATGTATATTACTAAAATGTATATTATGTTAAACACCTATAAGAAAAAATAAATTCACCGTATTCACTTAAAGGTTTAGGCATGGAAAAAAGAGCATGAGAATGTGAATGTGAAAAAAAAAAAACAATAAATAAATAAATAATTAAGGTGTCGCAAAGCGTAAGATGCGTCTGAGGAAATCACGTTGCCTGGATACTGTTTCTATGTTGCTGCATTGTTTGTTAAATTCTCTGTAGTTGTGCAAACCAAGGGAATCCGGAGTTGCATGGTTTAAGATGCTAGCTGGGGTGTTCACGGTTTTTATTTATACATCATTCCAGCCATAAATGATCGATAAAATCATGTTTTTTTTTGTCATAAATGGCGTCTTTTACCAAACGTGCATTAAATGTATTGTCTACCACGTTTTTCGTTATGCACTGTGAAAGGGTGCGGGGGGGGGGGGGGGGCACTTTATTCTGCAGCGTAGAAGCAGTACAAGTATAAACCAGCTTTTGCAACATAGCAATACAATCACTGTATGCTTTTTTCTCCAACTCTAAGGTAAATATGCGTATGATATTCTTTGATTATAAAACATAATATGCAGGAGGTCATTTTCACAGCCGTTTTTAAAGCAATACATTCCCTTCACACTGAATGTTACACTAAAATAATACCATGTTCAATAATAATGTTACAAGCATAGCACAAATGTATAAACTCCAACTGCGTCTACTCATTCATGCCGAATTCTCTTATATTATTCATTCACACACGGTTTGGAAAAATGGTCTTTTGTGTGTTTTAAATAGGAAACTACACATTTTCATTATTACTCCGTGGACTTGTTTTAAGGGGGAATTTCACCATAAAATGCCCGTTGTGAGTTTCCCTTGAGCTCTTCGGATAACTCACACCTCCCCTGGAAAGCCCCTGGCCCCCGGCTCCGCCCGCTCACTATGTTTGAAAAGTTCGCGACGCCTCCCCTGCAGCACTCATTTCGTACACAGACGGCTGGAGGATCACTGCATCTGAGCCTAACTCTACAGAATGGATCTCTATCACGTCCACAACAGCAATAATATCCACATGGATTACAACCATGACTACCCGGATTCCAAAAAAATGTCCTGCAGTGAAGATCGTTTTGACAGTGGACTAGATTCTTTGAAAGAAGGGGAGTATTGTAGTATTCCTGATATCGAGAAGGACATGGAGAGTTTGTCAATGGGTCCGAGGTCTGAGCAGCCTGAATACATGGATGAGCCTTGGAGACGGCAGAAGACAGAGGACGGGGACTCGTAAGTTTATTATTATTATTATTAATTTTATTTTTTATTTTTTTACAGTCACATCTGTCTTTGAAAACGTGTTTAGTGAAAATGTTGGACAGGGGCTACATTTGCAAACGATTTCGTTTTGTTAAAGTTACGGACAATGTAACAATATTTCTAAACAATATAAATACGATCAAAAGTTTATCGTTAAAGTATAAAAACGTTACACGAGTCAAACCATAAAATTACGCTTTTGCGTTACACATAGTTACACGGACTTGAATTATTTACAAACACACAGGCTTTTGGCTAAATTAATGATAGTTGAATGCTGGTGACGGGCTGTTTGAACGTTTATAACCTAAATCAGGAACAGACAACCGCAAATTTAAGGGGACTTCACATACTGGAGGCGACGTAACAAACTGCGTGTAGTCTGTCGTAAGAGTGTTACAGGCGGCGCTAGTGTGAGTGATATGGAAAGTCCCTGGCGAACCGCCCGCACTCTTAAGTTGCTGATAGAGCATCAAATGTGTTAAGACAGCTTTGATGGAACTAACCTGATCTTACAACTGTGAAATACAGCTGTGCATACTGCTTTATTAAAATCCGTTCATAATTAAGTAACTGGTTTCTCCCCCACTCTCTCCCTCTCCAGAATTCTTCATCTAGCCATCATTCATGAGGCGAAACATCATGCCATTCAGATTATTAACATGTCCCGCAACAATCCGTTCCTGAACATCCAGAACAACCAGAGACAGGTAATTTTGTGTGCATTTTATATTATAATGTAAATGTTTGCAAATCAGAAATGCTACATTGTGAATGGGAAGGTGTGCTTGGCCTCACTGTGCTGTTTGGGCTCTTGCAGACTGCACTGCATCTGGCAGTGATCACGGAACAGCCTGACCTGGTGGATGCATTGCTGAAGGCTGGCTGCGACCCTGAGCTGATGGACCACTGTGGCAACACCGCCCTCCACATTGCCTGCAAGAAAGGTTCTTTACATTGTTTCAGCGTTCTCACCCAATACCGTCCCCAGCACCTAACCTCCATCATTGCAACACCCAACTATTGTGGTACGTTTACATCTGGAACTCTTTCCTCCACCGCCTGACAACTGCAAAGTTCGATTTGTCGTGTGCTACCGTACCACTGTGGTTGACCGAACGTCCACTCCGACTTTTACAGGACACAACTGCTTACACCTGGCAGCAATCCACGGCTTTTTGTCATTGGTGGAGAGTCTCATTCAGCTTGGCGCAGATGTCAATGCACAGGTAGGTGCCTGTAGAACAACTTCCTCTAGCTCTTGAGGTGTTTGCTAAGTAAAGCAACTGCACTGTGTGGTTTACCAGATTGAATAACAAGGCCCTTTTACACATTTCTGCAGGAGTACTGCAACGGGCGAACAGCCCTGCACCTTGCCGTTGACCTCCAGAACCTCAAACTGGTGCGACTCCTCGTTGCTAAAGGCGCCAACGTCAACAGCCTGACTTACGGGGGCTACACCCCCTACCACCTAACCTACGGGCGGCAGAACGAGGAGATTCAGCAACAGCTCTATTCACTTACAGCACAAGAGCTGAGGGAACTCCCTGAAAGTGATGAGGAAGGGAGCGATGAGGAAGAGACTGATATGGAGTCTTTATCAGAAGAGGATGAGGTATGTTTAACCGGTCACACTGACTGAGCAGAAAAAAACAACTAGCAGCAGAATGGGGAGGGGTGTTTGTATTCTGAAAGACTGTAGTCCTAAGTGTGTGCTCTTGGCTCTCCCTGACAGATGTACGATGACATTTTCATGATGGGGCAGAAGTAGGCTGGTGATGAGTGTCCCGGACCCCTGCCCTCCCACCGGTGGAGCACAAGGCACTGACATAGGCTGCCGCTCTCACACACACAGCCTTAGCCTAGCGGACAACAGTCCCAGGCGTCTGCCCCGGGGCCGGTCCTGTCCCGGCTGAGTGACGACAGGAGGCCCAGTCCAAAGGCTATCGTGGTACCATTGGAAACTGAAGATGAAGAACGTGGAAGAATGAGGGACTTGTAGCAATATGTGAAGAAAGTCACAGAAAACCAAAACCCTGACTTCCAAAGACTACCTTTATACTAAATGAACTGTATTTGTTGTATATAGACTGTGAATAAATGTGTATAAAGGCACAATGTAGAATTTATGTATAGGATAATGGCTTTAGCCATGATTTTGTACTGTATACTATGTTAAATTAAAAAGTTTGCATTAAATTAACTTTGTTCTTGTTATTGCCTTTTGTTTCAGCGTGTAACATACATTAAAAAAGAATTTAAACACTTGATCCACATTTTTGTTCTTGAGAACAGGGCGAAATAGGCAGATACACACCTAAGGTCCTTTTGTCCATCAGAGTGTAACACAGATTAAAGTCAGTTATTAATATTAATCTGTGGGGAAGAACACAAGAAACTTGTGAACTGGAAGCTGCTGGTTCTCCAAGTACTGATCACACTAATAAAGGAGTTGAAATTTAAGTAGTTTTATGGACAAAAAGCTCCCTTTATAGAAAGATAAAAGTAAGAATGAAGTGTTAAAACATCAAATAGGAAACATTTCAGTGGAATACTTCCCCTTAGGCTTTACCAAGAACAATTTCCTCTGCCAGTACAATTCCTGGCTTGTCTGATGAGCAAACAGGAATTTCCTGGGTAGGTGTGCACAACTGAAGGCTGAGGAAAAAAAATCCCCTGTTGAGTAACAGGATTTTTGAGAAACAAACTCAGAATTAAAGACACTCCAGAAAAGCTGATCACCATGACTGTCATGTCACTGTAATTACTAAGGAATGTTGGTGTGACAGTCCTTAAGACAGGTAACCATTTCATATTAGCATTTCAGAAGATGGAAGACTAAGCCACAATGCTTTGCAAACTGAACCAGCGCTTTGGCTTTAGTCCCGTGAGGAGGTCTATCCATCTCGTTTGACTAACGATTAACATCCAGAGGACACAGTTTAAAGGAGATATGGGATGGTACTGGAAGGTACATTGGTTGATTCTGACAAATTTTGAAAATACCAACTCTGATGTTTAAAAAAACAAAACAAACAAAAAAAAAAAACCAGGAAGGCTCATCCTGCATTCTGTTCTTGTTAAGTTCACATGAACGCAGGTGGCACCAGTTGCAACTGGTTTTGCAGTGATACATACTGAAGCCATGACACTTTTCCAAGACTGCTCTGTTATGCTGCTGATAATTTCCATATATTGTTTTTTAGCTCCTAAAATTCAGATGTATTACAACAGAAACATGTTCAGTCCCTTTTCTTGAAGGTACACATGACTGTGTTGCAGTAACAGTTTACCAACAATGAAAACATCAAATGAAAAGTGTCTTACACTCACAATTTGAGTCTACCCCAAAATTCACTTCCAGGGGCACTTTTAAAATTCTGCACCCACCTATTTTTGGAAAACCCTTATCTAAGCCAGTACCCAAGCCAATTATGTTCTTTAAACAATAGAGGACCTTGACTGTATATGAGAAAATTCAACCAATGCATACGATGTACATGAACAGATCTTGGTTTCCATTGTAATCTATTCCATTTGCAGTGTATCTCAAAGATGAAATGTAGGTGAAAACAGAATGACAGGACACAGAGAGGCTGTGCACAGCTCCTTACAGCTAAATCACAAGTAGACAGGGCTTCCTTGAGTGGGAAGACACTTTGCAATATGCATGTGCTACACCGACAGGCTGCTGCTTTGAAAGTCATAATGAACATAACGACTCGGCTGTCTTCTGGTTGCCACTCTCTCGCTTCCTGTTTTCATAAATGAACCAAGGTGCGCAGCCGGGTCTTGGCGCAGCTCAGAACGCTCCCGAGATCCCGCTTTTGCTCACAGCGCCTTTGATGGAGGCGGCTCGGGGAGCTGGACTGCGTCCCCAGCCTTCGCTCTAGTGCGGTGAATTCCTTGCTGTGCCAAGTCAATGCAAACGACCTGAGTCATAACGGGCGGGAGAGCAAGAGCGTGGGGGGGTGGTAATTACAGAAGCCCAAGCTCCAGTGTGGTCCACCGCCAACGTGTCACCGGCATCAGCTTGACCACCGACAGCAGAACGCCAAAAATACTCAGAGTCAACACCTACGAGGGGGATTTGAGACGTTATGTCTTTTGTGGGAGGCGTGAAATTTTTGCAGAAAAACGGTCATTGTAGCATCATGGTGCAAAAAAAGGCCAAAGTTGCACCACAACCTAAAGCAGCATTGTATGAGAAACAACATTTCTAGCTGAAAACAACATGCTTTCCTCTTACGTAACCAGAATCAAGCATTTATTTGCACTAAAAGCAAGTTAGTACACATTAGTTTTGCAAATTTTTGCCTTACGGTTGAACGCGCAGAGCGTCGTGACAAAGTAAAGGATAATAGGGGGAAAACAGACAGGTTCCATCTGGTTCGGCCTGTCACCAAGCTAAAATGTTCTGCGGTGCATGTCACATTGTCAAAGTGCGTGTGTATAAGAAACCAAACAGGAAGGAAGAGAACCAAATTTCTTAGCTGCTGCAATAAAGTACCTGTAAGAATTTCCCCATTACCTAATATAGCTCACAAGGCTGGGGGGGGGAAAAAAAAAAAAAAAAAAAAAAAACGGGACGACACAGTCACAAAGCCCACGGACAGGGCAACACAAATTATTAATGGGGCGCGCCAAAAAGGTTGGAAAGTGGGGCTAATTTCTGGGAAAACATTTACCACGAGCAGTGGCTTCTGATCTAGGTGCACAGTTAAAATGCATGAAAATGTAAGGCAGGATCACATTGGCTCTGCAGCATTATGCATGCAGCCAGGGATCTCTCAAATGAAAACATAAAGGGATTTTTTTTTTCTCCAAAACATTACCTTTAATGGAACAGGGTAAATATACATGAAACAACAACTTCACTCTCAATCTGCATTCTTATACACGAAGCGGTTTTCTCCTGCTCCCCCTACGGGCTGACAGGACTCAGTCCCTCTCTGCTAGCGAAACAAGATGAGCGTCGATCTCGGCCTCAGACAGGATCCTACAAGGGACAGAAAGTGCAGGAAATTAAAACTCCCCCAGGACAGCCACGCAGGACAAAGTACACATTATGTTTTAAGCAAAACCTTGAACATAATACTAAAATATTCACCATACTGAAATCTTCATACAGTCAGTCAAAAAGCAGAGGGTGAATTTATTTTATGACCAGTGAGCTAGCTTTCAGTAGTACAGTATTTATGGTACTATTAATGTAGTTCAATAGGGGAAACAATCAAGAAGACAAAGTATTTCCCAGCTTGGACATGGAAAAGTGAAATGGAAAATTGTGTGAAGTGTTAAAGACAAAAGAACTGTGCAAGAATGTTTACATGAAAAACAAAAATAAGGTAACAGCCAGGAAGTCCTTGTGCACACTATACATTTTACATGTAGTACCAGTTGATTCTTACCTAAACTTAGGGTTTTCTGTTGTGATGACTCCTATTTCCAGCTCTGACGGCTTGAAGTCAATGGAGAGGACCGTGGACAGGCAGGTAATCGCCGTCTGTAGGGGACATAACACCAGAACATCAATACTGTAAAAAAGCTGATGTACTGGGTCGGGTTCAGGTAATTACCACAGATGGACGTTTATTCTTTATGGGAAATATCTTCAGCTATGGTATGTCACCAATCCAAGGACTTTCCAATGCTACAGAAAGAGATGTATATTAAATGTTTATATATGATGATCTACAGAAAGAAGTTTACCTCTACAGTTTGTTCATAGGTCCAGTCCAGTTTCTTCTTTACCTTCTTCTCCAGGAAGCTGGTGGCCTCTGTCTGCTTCACCCCAGCAGCTGTGGCCTTGAAGCCACAGTAGTACCCTGCTGGGTCACACTTGTACACCTGTGGCCCCAGCTCCTCATCAAGTCCAATCACTATCATGCCTTTCAGACATGGGGAAAACCACAATCACATTTATTCTCTCCTGTGACCAACGGCCATATCCAGTGAACAAAATCTCATGCGTTATTCTCAAGACTGGAACCATTTTCCTGCGGTGAGGATGACCAGGTACTTACAGCATCCCAGCGGCCTCATTTCTGCATTCTGTGTGTACACCTGGGAAATGTCTGCAATCCTCTTGCAGAGCATATCCACTGGGATCTCATAGCCATACTTGTACTGCCAGTTGGCAGCCTCATAGCGTGCTCTCTGAACCTGAGACCTGCTGTCAGCTAGAAAAAGCAGGCACCATTAACCTGGTCAACAAGCTTTAAAACATTTTAATTATGTACACCTAGGAAATCCTCATGGTATGACAATGCATTGAGTTTTGCATTAAGACCTAATTTAAAAGTCTTTACAGGATGAAGTGGTAAAGATGATGACTGACTGACAAAAACGTATAACGTTCCACCAAATAAATGTTTGTATTTAGCCCCTTTGCACCATACCATAATGCAATGTGCTAACAAAGCACTGCTGCCCACGACATGATGCAAACTACTTTTCTATACAGGAAGTACGGCTCAAAAAAAGTCAGTGACATGCAATTACACGTATTGCTCGAGCCGTAACAAAAACATTGATATGGTTGCAAGACAAACCTTTTCAACACAGAGAAGTATTATGATGTTACTGGCATTTCTGCTGACCATTTATGTAATGTTGTGCGGGGCACAGCACCCTGTGTCTGGTAATGTAGCAAATATTTCCAAAATGCAATTTTGTTCCTGACTGATCCTTCCGACGTGTTTTGCATTTTCCTTTCCAATTACACAGCTAAAAGGACCTACGCCTTGTCTTTGTGCCAGCTGTAGAATTACGTAATAATTCAGTTGTGTTTACAAATTTAGGAGGTTGAGCATGGTTGAAGGCGAAGTCTGGTGGGTGTTGGTCTTCATCCTAAGCAGGGCCAGCCTGATATGGTACAAGTAACAGTGCAGTGGAAAAAGCACTTGACCACAATACAGTATGGATGTGCCATGGAAAAAACTGCCAGTTGAGGTTGTTTTGTACCTGTCATCCCAGACATAACACAGCCAATGTTTTCAGTTATTCTGAATAAATGGGTGACTGTGGAAGCATCCAGTAATTTGTCCTAAGAGATTGAAAACAGGATTATCATAGAGAACTCATTTAACTGCGGTAAAGTAGAGCATTCATCTCAAATAGGACTACTGAAGTACGACTAGAAACTTACCGGCACTTTCTTCTGTGTGACAACAACAGCACAGTCTTTACCTCGAACAGCTACAGACGTGAGACCACCTTGGTTTATCGCCTTGAAGGCATACTCTTTGAAACAATACAGAATAAACATTGTAACAAGTGAAGCTACAAACGGTCAATATATTATACAATAAATCAGTTTTATTGTACGATCGATCTTATTAATACTTAATTTACATTACTCGGTACAGCAAATATATACACTGCCAAACAAAACCACTTGGAAGCTGCAATCGTTATGAAGAATTCAGAAAATATAAGATCGCAACCACCATGTCACATCTTAGACGTAATAAACACAAATTGTTGACACTTCCACAACTCTACAAATACATAGGGTCAATTTTTATAAAACACATAGCAAAATGTAATAAACTTTTTTGTAAATCTATCCAAATCGTTTTTGATTTAATTATATTTACGAAGCTATTTACCTTTCGTTTTCAATTACAACAATGCACAGGCCTTTCGAAAAGCCTGCCACCTTGCAATCTTCCTCAAAAAACGAATAATGCAACAATGAGGTAATGAGCGCAACTTAACGTTTGGATAATGAAGTCACCAGCTCTTTTAAACACTTCAACTTAATGATGATCTTACCGTGATAATATTTTAAAAATCTATATTACCGGGGGCCATGACTGAGCACTTCGCTAGGTGCTAGTCAGCATTATTACACAAAGATGTTCTTCACTTACCTACTTGGTAGAGCCTACCCTCCGGAGAAAAAATGGTAATATGTCGGTCGAATCCCGCACTGGATCCTCGGGACATTGTGCTATTAAATTTACAATTACCCAAGTACAAAAACTTTTGCTTTGAACAAAGCTTACTAGCGTTATCGGAGACTGTCAGGCATGGAAAAAAATATATTGACCCGGACGTAGTATTAGATCACTTCCGAAGGTCAGAGTTCGTTTTGATTGTTGCCATGGTGAAACAGCGTTATATAGGAAGTGCACATGATGTCTTGGAAGCTATCTAGCTGATGGTACCATAACAGTTAATATCTTGGTGTTCCTAAATTCAAAACGAAGGATTTATATTTGATGTAATGCGGAACATGTTTTGGTTTATATGCGGGTTATGTTGGTTCATTTTTATTTAAGTCCAGTTGTTTGACTCTGCTCCATTTATGTGAATGAAAACTGGACAATATGCACTGTTGTAACAATAAGTATGACGGTTATCTCGGAATGTGATACGTGTGTGGATAAAAGGACATATAATCAAATAGAAACGAAGATAAAATTATTCTTACTTTGCGTACATTTACCCATTCAACAGTAAAAAAAAAAAGTACATACAGTGCATAACCCATCCACTAATTTTCCAGCCATTTATGTGTGACAGGGTTACAGGTGTCCCAGAGTTTATACCAGGAAGCAAGAAAGGACTCCATCTCTCTCTCTCTCTCTCTCTCTCTCTCTCTCTCTCTCTCTCTCTCTCTCTCTCTCTCTCACACACACACAC
>JABJVR010000034.1:5278455-5336330 GCA_025773905.1 Chitala chitala | reverse complement strand
ACAATGTATGACCATGAATGGAGTGTACTTGATGTATAGAATATTATTAAAGTGTGACTGAATGGACTTGGATATACATATAAAATTATCAAAGCGTGGTTGACCATAAGATGTCAGTTTGCGTCCCTCTCAAAATGAAACATCCAGCTCAATGTTTGCTCTCAGCTCTCGTGTCTTTGTCTGCTGGATGTGCTCCACACTGTCAGTCTCGCCTTTCTGGCATCTGCAGCCCCGAGGCTTGTACTTCCACCAAAAAGGAAAATAAATAAATAAACAAGAAAAAAGCAGACATTTCACTTTTTGTCCACACTGAACCTGAACCAAGAAAGCTACAGTGAGATGCAGCCTGCCCCCAGACAAATGAATGTCCGCTCAGCTGACAGCAAGCTCACGTTTGCTGACTTTTTGTATGCTTGCTGCTGTTGCTGAGGCCACACCCACCCTAACTGCTTCTAATATACAGTATATATATATATATTGTGTATGTGTGTGTATGTGTTATATATATATATAAAACATCCTGAAAATCACGCTTGTCTCTGTTGTGGATGCCGGGGTGAGGACTGTTCACCTCGTTCTGTTGCAAAAAGTCAGCCAACAAATCAATTAATAATGAATTTTCTCCTCTTGCTTTGAGATTTGTGTCAAACTATGAGATACCTGTTGATTACAGTAAAATAAACTTCATGTTTAAAACTGTTCACGAAGTCATGTGATTTATAATAATAATTAGAGAATAAAATTCAAATATAATGATTGATGTGATGCCAAAGGTCATTGTATTTAAACAAATAAATTCTTTTTGTCATTAGGTAATTACCGTGCATCTCTTTCCAACTCTATGGCCATCTCAGAAAAATTCAGTTTGCCTCTGACCCACCCCTTCAGTTAAACGTGATTGGAAACGTCTGACACACATTTCTTTGCAACCAGTGTCCAATGAAATTTGAAATTAAAATCTAATTGAAACTAACTGGTTGGCAACCAGGTGCAAGCTTTCTCACACAGTGCATACAACAATGATTGTTTCATAACAAGCACCACCTTGATGGTCTGCTAGCCGTCACTGAGTTAAACACCTTGCTGAGGAGTAAAACATCAGTCAGAAGTGTTTTTACACATAAAAATAACCAAGAATGCTCTATTATACAGTACACAAAAGTGGCTACAAGGTTCAATAATACCATGTGTGTGAAAACTGTGTTGAAGATAAAGGTGCAGAAGTATTTAACCTGAGTTGCCTGAGAAAACACCAGGTTGGGCACATGGGGGAAGTGCATATGGGGGAAGTGTAAAAGGGTCTGCTCTGCTGTCAATAAAATTGGACCGGCAAAATCCCTTGTAAGGTACAGATGGAAGAATGGAACAAAACCAGCTGACTGACCGTTTCTGTTTAGTGTATGTTTCATTCTCATGTTACTTAAGAAAAAAGCATAGATGTCCTTTTGCAGGGAGTAAAATTGCTGCAATATTCCATTTTTGAATTGGCTGGATGTGCTTGTTTTTGACAAATGAACAGTTTTTCAGTCTGTCATCAGTTTTAGTGGAAAAGCTGTGCTTGTATGTGGTAAAAGTGCAGCTCTTGTAGCTAAGAGCTGTTTGTCCCTGGAACAATACAGGAAAACGTTGGCACTATTACAAGCCCACCCCCCAAAACCCAGCCCCGGCACCCCAAACTCCCATACCTCTCCATCAGATGGAACTGCTACCTCCCCTGGCGTCAGTCCCTCATCATAAACACCAAGACCATGACAGAAGCTTCTAATCTTAAAAAGTTTGCTTTGTCTCAGTTGCCCATCGCCTCATCAGTAAATATATTCTCTTTCATTTGTTTAAAATGCCAGTATTTTTTAGTGTGGATGAGAGGAAAAAACAAGCAAATAATTAATATTCACATGCACAGTCTGAAACTGGAGGTGGGGGGAGAGTTGTTAGCCCAGCCGCTTAAAATGCTAGACATAATCTCGATTTCCGAGGGAGCAATTCCCTTACCGCTCTTAAGCCTTTTTAATTAAGATCCATCTGCCAGAAGGATAGATGGAATCTCTCTTCCCTAAAACCACTGTCAACATTTCATCTAAGCATAAGATGTTGCTGGTTTATGAAACAGAGTCATCTGCGGATGCAGAATATTCCAGCACTTGACTCTTTGGAATTATGTGAGGAACAGTTTGGTTTCACTTTGCACAGCTGCACTTACTAATGCTGCATGACTCTGAATTAGGCAAGAAATATGTGCGCACATAAAATAGCAACTAACAGGTTTTCAATCTAAAAAAAATGTTTTTGTTATATGGAACAAAGATTGAAAAGCAGTTATTCAAAATGTTCAAGATAAATAAAAAATAAAATCAAACTCTCCAGCACTTTCCATGTTAGGGAAAGAGCACTGAGTGCAGCTGGAATGTTTTGGCCGTTCGCTCTTAACCTTTAACCACGTTCTGAAGCAGGGAGGATGGAAAAATTAACAAATAAATAAAAGTATAATGCTTTAGAGAATTGGGCCTAATGCTTAAAATTGCAATAAGCACTTTATTGCATTCATTGTTATAAATATTTATATGTATTATTTGTTTCCGTAAAGATACTGCTGAAAACGAAGAAATCAAGGTGGCACGATGGGCAGACGGTGACAGACGGGGACAGACGGCTTGGACACCCATGGGATTAACAAGACAGATGGAAACAATGTTCTCTCTCAACAGACCAAGTTGCTTTGCATATTTACCAAAGATCAGGCCACGGTTCATGCCATTTTTCATTTGTGACTTGGCAGCGTTACAGGTTTTGCAATACTATTCACTAAATAAGGTACATATACATTTATCACATCACCATTAAATGAATAAATAATCTTTCTTCTGGAAAGAGGCTTTTATAATAGCTACACAACCTCATTTATGGTGAATTATGGAAGCCTTCAGGGACAATTATTGTTATGTGAAAAAAATAAATAATAAATATATAAATAAATGCTACATTTACTGTGGCATAAGGTTAATTCACATTTAAAGCATTTTGGAATGTTAGAGAGGCCAATTATAATACTAATAAATTCTTGTGTAAATGAAATAAAATTAGAGCACAAGCCTTTTCTAACTAAAGCTTTAAAAGAGTTTAAAAATACTGATATGTAAAACTTCAGCATGTGTAATTTGGCAGTTGTTCACTTTGCAGACACCTCTTCACATTCTGAAAATATTCTAAAGACTGGAAACAGTGACACTGCTCAGACAGTGTGACAGCAGTGTGAACTGGCAAGGCTGCCACACAAACCCGAGTCCTGGGAGACTGTTGCTTCCGTCCCCTGAAGCCACCTGCCAGTTTACTGTCCTTGTAGGTGGCTGTCCACCTCAGAGCTACCTGGCTGGCCCTCCTGCAGCTGGTTGGAGATGGCGGGTGGTGGCAGCCTGGTCTGTCGTTGTCAGAGCCACATGACTGAACCCAGACAGGGCAGGCAGAGTTCAGCACCCACTATCTCTTTCCCATTGGCTAATTCAGCATGTAGGATTTGGACTCAGGAATGCTGGATCAATGACTCATGAACAGAAAACAATGGCTATGCCTAGATATTAAATATGCAGTGTATTGAGAAGTCCATGGTTATATAGTGATCATGGTCCTCAATGGGTGAGTCATTATAACATGAGTCCATGCTTTTGGGTTTTGTAATTTAAGTCTGTACAAATGAAATTGTAAAGATTGAGAGCCATTGTCAATGACAATAGTGATTAATATTTTTTATTATTAATCTTAAATTCCATTAGTCTTAAAGTGAACATAATTGCAGTAAATCTCTTGCTTGTCATGTATATACAACATTAAGGATGACTCTCACATTTTTAAAAATCTAAATTTAGTATACTTATACTGTTATATATTTACAAGAGCAATTTAGTCAATAAACCTTGGTTAACAAGACATCTGACTTTGTTAATGTTTATTTACAAGCTTTTGTCAAATTGTATTACTGAAATCAATATACTGCATGATTCTGTTATGCTAACAAGCTTCATTTAATAAATTAATAAATATAAATGCAACATTTGCTCACTTTTATAGCTTCCAAGAAATATCAAATTGGATCAATAGCAGCTGGAATTAACATGATAATCCCTCAGACAGGTGTGGAGAAATGTCAGGCCTATTAACTGTTACACACAGGGTAAAGCGACAATAATGAAGGTTTTAACAAGTTATGCTTCTTGGACATGACACATTCAATCGATATGGGAAAGCTCAATAAATATGATAACAGGACAATATATGTGAGTCTTTTACCTTACTAAGTGGATTCAAAGCAGAATTTGAAGGATCAACTGGAGTGTGAAACTAAGTAGATCATATTTTTGCTTGAATGACTTTTAGTTTATGAAAACTATACTTACAAAGGCAAACGCACAAATTGTAAGGCAGATTTCAATTTCTAATACAAATGGGCTAAAGTTTGACAAAAATACTAATACAAATAGGTAAGGACTGAAAAGACATCTTCCCTTACAATGCTCCAGTGAACTGTAATCTGAAAACATTTACTTGGTGGCTCTTAGAGTTATCTGTGACTGAAGAGACAGTCTGATAATACTAAAAATGAAGCTGTCTGGGTGCCTCATGTTTTTCTATTCAATATAAAAGGATTTTCCCATTTTCATTTAGACCTGTGCTGTGTTACGATGTCTTAAATAAACACAGCATCACACTAAATTCATGCCATTTTGTGATTTTCTCCCTGTTAATTCAGCTTCAAATTTGATTTAAAATATTATTGAATGTGGAGTTAAATAGAAACTGTGATTACTTTCAACCTTTCATTGTACTGTGAAGTACAATTTTTCTTGCTTTCTTGGTTTCTGGCTTTGTTTACAACATGCTGTAATCCCTCTAACACTGGTGTTTAAATCTTTTGAGCAAGGAAGCTGTGGTAAATGGTATGGATTTAATTCTTAATCATTTGCATGTGTGTCTCAGGTCTTCTGTTCACACCATCATAGCTGGTTTAGATGTTTTGTTCTCTCTTTCTAAATTTGCAAGACCAAGTGACAATTCACAATTCCTACAGCTGGAACCATATCCACATACACTTATGTCATCTCCTGGAGGTACACTGAAAGACAAAAAAGCATTTCCAAATAAAACAGAGGATTATAAGTATTTGCAAAAATGTACACTGAGAGTGCTTACATGGATCCACACTGACTAGTGTGGGCGCATGTGTGAACCCACATTAACACTCAGTGTTAAAGTAACACTGCTAACTGCTGTGTACATTTGAGCCACTAGTCAACATGGTGCACATGTATTTACATAATCATGGAAAAATGGAGAACATACAAATTACACACACACACACACACACACACACACACACACACAGGGCTAAATTCATTTAGAAATTGCTGATCATCTCCTTCCTCTTTCAGCTGCTCCCTCTAGGGATCGTGGCAACAGTGGTTAATTTTTTTCCATACCAACCTGTTCTCTGCAGCTTCCTCTGTCACCCCAACCTCTTTCATGTCCTCCCTCACTACGTCTAATAACCTCCTCTTTGGCCTTCCTCTTTTCCTCCTATCTGGCAGCTCCATCCTCAGCATTTTTTCCCCTATATACTCTGTATCCCTCCTCTGCACGTGTCCAAACCATCTAAGTCTTGCCTCTCTCACTTTGTCTCCAAACCGTCCTACCTGTGCTGTCCCCCTAATACGCTCATTTTTAATCCTGTCCAATCTTGTCACTCCCAATGAAAACCTCAGCATGTTCAATTCTGCTACCTCCAACTCTGCCTCCTGTCTTTTTGTCAGTGACACTGTCTCCAGCCCATACAACATAGTTGGTCTCACTACTGTCCTGTGAACCTTCAATTTCACTTTTGCAGCTGTCCTTCTATCGCAGATCACTCCTAACACTCTTCTCCACCCACTCCATCCTGCCTGTACTGTCTTCTTCACGTCTCTACTACACTCCCCAATACTTTGAATGGTTGACACTAAGTATTTAAACTCATTTACCTTCGCTACCTCTGTTCCTTGCAACTGCACCATTCCACCACCGTCTCTCTCATTTACACACATGTACTCTGTCTTGCTCCTACTGACTAACACTTCCCTTCTCCACAGTGCATACCTTTACCTCTCCAGGTACATTTCCACCTGTTCCCTACTTTTGCTACAGATCATGATGTCATCCAAAAACATCATAGTCCATGGAGACTCCTGTCTGACGTCATTCGTCAACCTGTCATTGCCATTGCAAATAAGAAGGGGCTGAGAGCAGACCCTTGATGCAATCCCACCTCCACCTTCAATCAGTCCATCATTCCTACCACACACCTCACTGCTGTCATGCAGTCCTCATGCATGTCCTGTACCACCCTCACATACTTCTCCACTACTCCTGACTTCCTCATCCAGTACCACAGCTCCTCTCTTAGCACTCTGTCATAAGCTTTTTCTAAATCCACAAACACACAGTACAACTCCTGACCTTCTCTGTACTTCTCCATCAACATTCTCAAAGCAAACATCGCATCTCTGGTGCTTTTTCTTGGCATGAACCCATATTGCTGTCCACTGATTGTCACCTCATGTCTCAGCCTAGCTTCCGCTACTCTTTCTCATAGCTTCATAGTGTTGCTGATCAACTTTATGCCTCTGTAGTTGCTACAGCTCTGTGCATCTCCCTTGTTCTTGAATATTGGAACTTGTACACTTTTTTTACCACTCATCAGGCATGCTCTTATTTTTCAAAATGTTGTTAAACAATCTGGTTAACCACTCCACTGCTGCCTCTCCTAAACATTTCCATACCTCCACTGGTATATCATCTGGGCCAACTGCCTTTCCATTTTTCATTCTCTTCATAGCTCTTCACACTTCATCCTTCCTAATCCACCTCACTTTCTGACTCACTGTCTCTACCTCATCTGACCTACACTCTCTACTATTTTCTTCATTCATCAGCTCCTCGGAGTACTCTTTCCACCTTCTCAACACACTCTTCTCACTTGTTAAGACCTTCCCTTCTGCATCCTTTATCATGCTAACCTGTAGCACATCCTTTCCAGTACAATCCTTTTGCCTGGCCAGACAGTACAAGTCCTTTCTCCTTCCTTAGTGTTCAGCTTCTCATACAACTCATTATATGCCTTTTCCTTAGCCTTCGCCATCTCTCTCTTTACCTTGTTCCACATCTCCTTGTAATCCTGTTTACTGATCTCATCTCTCATATTTTCCCAATTCTTTTTCACCTGCCTCTTTTCATTTTTTCTTTCCTGGACTTCCTCATTCCACCACCAAGTCTCTTTGTCTCCCTTTCTCTATCTAGATGTCATGCCTAATATTTTCCTAGCCGTCTCCCTCACCGCTTCTGCTTGGTTGCCCAGTCATCCTGTACCTCTTTGTGTCCACCCAGCATCTGGCTCACCTCCTCCTTGAATTTCCCACAAAGGGCTCTCTCTTTCAGTTTCCACCATCTGATACATTGATTCAGTCCTCCCCCTCTTTCTCTTCCTAACCTCCAAGGTCATTTTACAGATTACCATACGATGCTGTCTAGCTATGTTGTCCCCTGTCACCACCTTACAGTCCTTACAGTCTCTCTCAAATTGCATCTCCTGCATAGAATATAGTCCACCTGTGTGCACCTTCCCCCACTCTTATAGGTCACCCTATGCTCCTCTCTCTTCATAAAATATGTATTCACCTCTACCATTTCCATACTTTTTGCAAAATCTATCACCATCTGCCTTTCCACATTCCTCTCCTTGACACCATATCTACCCATCGTCACCTCTGTTACCTTCCCCAACTTGTCCATTAAAGTCTGTTCCTATCACTAGTCTTTCTTCCTTTGGTACATTCTCCACCATTTCATCTAACTCGCTCCAGAAATGTTCTTTCTCTTCCATCCCACATCCCACTTTTGGAGAATATGCACTGATGACATTTATTATTGCCCCTTCAATTTCAAGTTTCACACTAATTATCCTATCAGATACACTTCCAATACACTCTTACTATACTCTTCCTTCAGGATTATCTCTACACCATATCTTTTCCTATCCACTTCATGGCAGAACAGTTTGAACCCACTTATAATGTTCCTAGCTTTACTGCCCTTCCACTTTGAACACACAATATATCTACTTTTCTCTGCTCCATCATGTCAGCCAGTTCTCTCCCTTTACCTGTCATACTACCTACATTCAGGGTTTCCTTCTTTCACCTCCACATTCTTTTGCTTCCTCTTCTCCTGCTTCTTCTGGACATGCCTTCCCCCTCTCTTTCTCCTCCTTTGCCCAGCAGTAGCCCGATTTTCACCAGTACCCTGTTGGTCAACGGTACTGATGGCGGTCGTTGTTATCCCGGGCTTCGACAGATCTGATATGGAAAATTTGTTTGTGAACCACACGTTTGATTTGGCACAGGTTTTATGCTGGATGCCCTTCCTGATGCAACCCTCCCCATTTATCCAGGCTTGGGACCTTACTGGCTGGGTTATTCCACCTTAGTGGCTGGGTTCGCTGGTCATCATAGACTATAAAAATTGTAAAATAAATTTAAATTGCATTCCTATTTTTCTGAAATTTATTCTGCGGCTAAGAAAACATTTCAGTATGCATTACTAGCATTTTATAATAGAGTGTTTTGAAGGTATATGTGTGTGCTGCTGATGTTGTGCTGTACAGGATATGAATATAATTATGGAAGAAAGCAAGTTGTAGCATACAACTACGAGGGGCTGTGGACAACCTTAAGAGACAGATCTGAGCCTGTATCTCCATGTAGTGCAGCAGGATATATGAGTATATAGCTTTCATTGCTCGTGCCTACGTAACTGTCCCCCCATTCCCCATTCCACCAGCACATGCTCTGGTGTTATTACACATTATCCACACTAGACCTACATTTATATGGCCTGCTGTGCACCTGAGGTTCAAAATCATATTATACTTGAAAAGCTTTGGATTGGAGATAGGGGACAAAAGAATATGCAAGTGAAAAAAAGCTAAACTTTCATACCAGACCAAAGCAACGTACACAGTCGTAAAAGTAATGTCGTGTAGTGTTAAAAATTAGCACTGCAAATAAGACCTCGTAGCTCTTGTTTAAAATAGAACATCCCTCTCAGCTGTGTTGGTTCACCATTAAATTTCTTGTCTTATGTCTTCATTAGATATTGTATGTCATTAGCATCTGCACCCGTTTTTAAATGCTAATTGATGTTAACCGTGTGTGTGTAATGCCAGTAAGACATTACCTGCAGTAATTAAATGAGACCAGAATCATCGCAGACACCGAAAGTCAGCAGTTGGCTTTTGTTTAATAATTCCTTCTGCATGATGCCTCTATATAGCATTATGTGAATACTGAGCATAAAAATAAATTGCTTTGGCATCATTAAGCAAGGATTTTCACCAGGGGAGGTGTTGATGTGTTACAAAGTGCTATTTGTTTCATTGGAGACTTCACAGCGTGTAACATCACCAAAGCGTAACGGCATGATCCAGCACATATGGGTCAATTGCTTAATTCCACGAGATCCCAGTCGGTGCTGATGATAGTTTTTAACCATGTTAGAATTGCCTTGACAGCCAAGCTAATTAATCTGTGTACCACAATAAAATGTCCAGTGAAGAAGGCATGCTCTTGGTCAGGGATGTCGCTGAGAATTTCTGCCTGGATAAAACTTATTCACTTATGTTTATGACAAAACTTGATCGCTGCAGTTTTAGGATTCAAAACTGGGTTAACAGCACTGACCAGACTGATCATCTTACAATGACTTTGCTGAATTATTTATGTGGGCACCAATAAAGCAGGTTTAATCAATTATATATTGCTAACTACATAGATTTTGTATATTTAGCTGGACATTTTCACATTCTGTTTATTCTGTTTTTATATCTATTTTTTGTGCTCGTTGTTTAGTAGTCTTGGAGGTTCATTTATTTCACTTTTATTCCTCCACAAACATTTAATTGTAAATTTAAATTGCAGAAGCCTATGATGGCTTTTAAAGGTTTTTGATATGAGCATATGGCCTGAAATTCCAAATGTGCCCTAGTTATGTGTTAAGCCATTTGGTGAAAAACTTATTTGAAACCAGCTTTCTCAGTAAATGCATTCACATAATTAAACAAGTGTGAGAAGTACGGTTATCTGGCCATGTTGTTTTAACACTGGCAGGGTTATTTTAACACTGAGAGTGTTCATTTGGGTCCAGGTTGACTCAGTGTAGACCCAGTTAAACACTCTTGGGGTTAAATTAACCCTGCCAGCTTTGCTGTGTGCTTGCTTAGCTAAGTTTTAGAAGTGAAATACATACTGTTCGTACAAATGGGTATGCTATGAGAGCAATCCAGTTTAAGTACCATGTTCTGTCTTGTCTGCAGCACTATCCCATATGGGATCTGAGCAGAAAGCCTAAGGCAGCAAATGTTCTTTAAGTATCTGTATAATGACTATCGCAGTATGAGCAGCATATTGCAAATCAGATAGATATATATTATACCTTTTGTAGCTGCCAAGCTTTTAACACAGATGAGAATACTAACACCCCATTTCACATGCTGTACCCATCAAAATATGCATGAATGGTGCCACAAGCTCTGTTTTTGCCCTGCTTATAAAAAGGTTAAGCTTTCTGCAAGGAGTGCTCATTGAAGCGTGTAGGATATCTGAACATCTTGCCCCGTCGACCATTCCTCAATGTAGCAAGAAGTGAACTCCACCGGTGCATTCTGAATCAGAGTGAGGGACTGGGGGTGACTAGCAATCACAGAGTGGCAGGGGTAGGTGGTGTGGCAGGGGGTGGGGGGCTGCAGAGGGACAGAGCAGTAAGGGAGCTCTTTCCATCAATAGGAGGCAGAAAACCAGGGATCAAACAGGCCTTTGTTCCTGAAAGAGAGTAATAAAAGTGGTTGGTGTGAATGGGGGGGGGGGGGCAATGGCCAAGTCATGAGCCTCCTGTACATGTCAATCCCCCCCCTTGCATCAATCTAGCAGATGGAGGTTCCAGTGCATCAGACTGGGTTTTTGACTGCTCCATCATTCAGCTTGACTTCCACAAAATTACCCCTGAGTCTGTGTTTAACACGGTCAGAGCACACGACATCCCCTGTCTCTTTCACACCACAGAAAGGCAGCGTCATTAGAATAAATGATCCAAGACTGTAAGGCAATAAAAGGAAGTGTTTTTTTTTTATTTTACCATGACCTGTATCTGCACTCAAATTACCACCTGTGGGTTTAACCTAAAGAAAGAGCTCAAATGTGCCAATTCTATCTTTTGCCGGGAATAACCCAAGGGCAAAGTGCTGGGTAAGGTCAGCACTTGTGTATTTCAGTCCAGTTTTCAAACTCTGTCCTTGTTTGAATGTGCCGCATTGACATAATTAATGCATTTTTATGTTCAAAAGTTAAGTTTTCGCAACTCCAGTCTTCAATAGTGTTGACTCAGCACTCAGCACAGGGAGCATGTTTAAAAAATTAAGCAGACTGCTTTTCACATACCTCAAACTTTCCCGTGCCAAGGTCAAGCCTTTATATAGAGCACGTCTTACAGTTTCCAGGTTTCTTTTTGTGATGTGACACATACACACACCATTTTTTTTTTATTGGAACTGTCTGGTTCCCTTTCCTGAGGGAGTCAGTAAGGCCACTGCTTTGGAATTGCTGTATCATGGGTACCTTTTACAATTATGTCTCTTTGATGCTGGGGCAGAGATGTTTTAACCCCTGATGGTCATTACACGAGTCGTTTGTAAAATTGCTTCATTCTTTTTTGAATTTTTGAAAAGTCTTGATGACAGCATGAGAAGGCGTGGTACTGCCACTCTGTCTGCATGATTCCTACAGAAGTAATGTCATATGTCACGTGACATTCCTGATGTAATAGTGTCACCTATTCATTGTGATCAAAAGAAGCATGGGTGGTACTGGCTGGAGCACAACGAACCGCTAGTCACTTTTGCCATTGTACTTTGATGCAGCTTCAAATGCCTTTTTTGCCATTTAGAAGAAAAAGTTAAAGTCGGTGTTTGTTTGTGATGTTGTTCACTGAATACTGCAAGAATCATAAACTATTATAAGTGCATATGAGCTGGCTTTAGTACCTTACATGCAATGTAAAATGTACCTTAGATCTTATCCATTTAAGGTAAAAAAGTAAAAAAAATCACATTTTCTACACTGTTTACTTGATGCCTTCAGTGATATTATGCAAAGAGCATTATTTTGGGATGTCTCTGGTTTGGTGAAAGCCATCTGTTTTTATTTATTAATATACTTGTTTGATGCTGTTATGAAGAGGCACATAAGTGTAAACATGAAAGGGAAGAATGACACATTGTGCACAGACTAAAAGGAATTCTAATGACAGGTGTAATGACTGTCAGAACTCACTTAAAGCACCCCGAATGGAAGCTTGCAGAATAATGTAATCAGCCAGACTCGAGTGAATCTCAAGAACGGTGAACGTAATTGCAATATCCATCTATTCAGTGCTACCAGTCATCGGCCAGTCGATACACCTGCATGAATATGATCCCTACCGGAGTTACACAACACAATTTAGGAAGACAGAGAGGCAATAAAGTCCAGACGAGCAGAGCAGAGCATAGTCGCATGCTATGACAAATTAGCTTCTCAGTGGCAGCAGGCCAGACACTGGACGGAGAGAGGTGCTCTCGGTCGATGCTTATGAAAGCTACCTAGGATCCTCAGACATCTTAACTACAGGAGAGTTTGTGATTGGAAAAGGGGGGGTTGTCATAAAATAAATCAAACCTGCAGCAAAATGAAGGATTAACATTATCCCTGGATAGGTAGGACAGAGATTCAGGCTAGAGAGTAACAGGGTAGGGAGTAGAGAAACGGAATTATAACGGAACTATGTAACCCCTAAGGATAGCGCAATTAATTGGACAGCAGGAATCTAATGTGCAGGTTGTTAAATCCATAGAATACGTAACCAGGTGATAAGTGTCTGAGCTCTGCAGAGCACTCTTCCGCAAGATGCTTAACCTTAATTTCCCTAGTGAGCTATGTAGCTATCAGTATTATACTTAAAATTTTGATTATTATGTAATCACTGATTAATATTGTGTATTTCACTAGGATTGGATAAAACGTTAAAAATGCTTTTTGTCTAAAATGAACAACAAACCCCTCACTCTCTGAGAAATATATTGCAGCTATGTAACACACCTGACCTTAATGCAGCAATTTTAAACATACTGTCAGACACAGAACTGGAGTACTAAAACAGCTCCACTGCTAAAATCTATCATTGTACATCTGTCTGTATATGAGATCAGGACATGTAAAATGTTCCAACTACATTTTTAAAGGTTTTTTGTAACACTACCACCTAAAAATTATCATCAACACATAGACATCATGTCCATCAAAGCTTTGAACTTTGACCCTCCCAAGTATTTCAGATTTTAATAAATACATGTATACTATATAAATGCTGCATAGTTTATTTATTCTATAAGGATAATTTAATGCAATTTTAAACAATGCTGCTCTCAGTCTCCCTTTTGTTAACCTTATTCCATAATTTTTGTTTTACAGTTTTTAACAGAGTGGCTTCATATTGATGAGTAAGCAAATGCATATATTGTAAAGATGTCCTTACAAATTGTAATAGCTGGGAATCAGGGCACACTATTAAGGACGTATACAGGAAATAAACACCAAAAATGAACAACTAAAAGTTGGTACTATTGCTTCCGTGACTACAGCACCACGTGCTTTTGTCATGCTCTAATTTCTCCTACATAGAATTATTTGGAACCCTTCCAGTTAGTCTTGTTATATGCACCCTGGTGGCTCAGTGAGTAGGGTGGCAGGTTGGGCTATGGAAGCCTCCTGGTTTGATCCCCAGCCCTGTCACCTGGTGTATCCCTGAATAAGGCGCTCTGCACTAGCTCCTTGGGTGCTGAAAATGGCCACCCACTGCTTTCTCCCCCAGTGGTTTAGATGCAGAGAACAAATTCCTGGTATGCATTCCACATACTTGGCCATAGAATCTATTTCCTTTTACCTGTTTTTTTTCCTGAGCTACTCTTATTTTTTGCAACACATTTTCTTAACAATAACAGCCTTATTACAGACTGGTTTACATCAGTGCCTAAGCAGCAGCAGCAGTTAGCGTGTCTTGGTTGAAATTGTATGGCTGTTTCATTTATGGTTTCCTCCATGGAGTGACATCATGACATGCATTTATAAACTGATACATGGAGACACCTGTGAGAATTACTGCAATTATGCTGTGCGCCCTTCTTGAACTGCATCATTTCTTGCCTCTGCCAGAAGGCACAAACAGCACAGAAACAACGGGTCATGGAAGCGTGGGCTTGTTCCGAAAAGTTTTAATTAGAATGTATGTAGAGTAATTGAAGCTGAAAGAAGCAGCACGCTGAATATGTTGTATATATTGTGACTTTTAATTTGTGGTTAACATTCTGTGATGTGTTCTGTTCGTGATGTTTGTATTTCTTTTCTAATGGGTAGAAAGTCATGCAAATGAGTGAAACAGAAGCGGGTGTCGACTGAACCTTGGAACGGCAGCGGATGGAGCAGACTGGTAATGAAGTTGTCGATTGGGGACAAATAAAAAATGATGCGCATGTTTTATTCAGATCGTATCGATTGCAGGACGCATGAGGGTCAGCGAGGAGCAGATCAATTGGCAGCTGACCTCAGCTCATTAAACGCTAACAAAAAGTGGTTTGCTAGGGGAAATGTTTACTGTGTGCTCATTGTACTCAATTAACCAGTTTGCTTAAAACAGAATGGATTGGATTGACCCAATTTAGACTTTTGACACAACCTCAAAACACATCTTTTACAGTGACTTGTTTAAAAAGGGATTAGCCCGATCTTCAGGGAGTTCTCACTAAAAACCTGCCATGTCTTCCTGACATTTATTTAACCTTGCATTTGATTTTAAAAGATTTTGAAATTGTAAATAATTCAGTGTATTGTGGCACGGACATTGCAACCAGGTCCGACGGCTACAGTATTCCCTAGGGCAGCATGCCTGAATAATGTGGAATGTGTAGTACACTTCACCAAAAATGTGCTTAATTTTGCTTTTATAATTTGAAGCAGCTATTCGCAATGCAACAAACTCTACCTGGAGCAGACTCTAAAGAGGGGCATTAGGTAATCTAATAGTGATGAAGATGAAAATGGGTAGCATTATTGCCTTAAATCTCTAGAGTCATGGGTTTGTTTCTGGCTGTCAGCACTATGGGTTTATGTGGAGTTTGCATGTGCATTTTCTATGGCTGGTCTGGTCTCCTCCCACAGTCCAAATACTTGTAGGTGAGTTTGCCTGGACAGCTTAAATTGCCCTTAACATGAGTGTGTGTGTCCTGGCATGAGTTGGCACCTTGTTCAAGATGCAGCTGTGCTTTCTGCCCTGGGCTGCCTGAGGTGACCTCCAGGCCACAGTGCTACTGCAGAGGATAAGTACATATATATAAAGCCCTGGAGAAAATGTACATGTAACAAACACACACAAATATATATATATATATATATATATATATATATATTACAATCTGGGTTTTCCTATTTTATAATGATTAACACACACAGTGAAAGCACAATAAAGATGTCAGCAGAGGTTCTCCGCTCCCTTTAATGTCCCTGTCAGATCATGCCATCTGTTTTCTAAATGGCGCCCCACACTTTTCAGCACGAAGTTATATAAGAAAAGTCAATATCCCAGAGGTGCACATTCATTTATATGCAGTCTATATGTTAACAATTGGTTTACCTAAATTCTCCTGTGCTGAAAGAAAACCCATTATCCACCAGATTAAGATGTTCCTTATTGCATTTCAATCAGAGGAGACCTCCAGGAATTTCAGGGGAGACCTCTGCTCAAAGTGTCTGCTTTCAGCTGGAGGAACATGACAAAGCCCTATTTAAGTATGAAATCTCTATGACTGATGCAGTTTGGTGCCAATTACAAAACTGTCTTAAAAAATTCTATTAATGTCCTTAAACTCCTGGATAATGCATGTTTCCATGGAAGCAGGAGATAAATGTAGAGTGTTAACATAGTGTTAACCCTTACTGTCTGACCGATGAACATAGGTTCGTTTTGTTTGATTGCAATAACCTAAAAAAATATTCTTTTTTGTGTCATAATTTTATTCTGTTAAACCCCAAACCATGTGGTTGAAGGACCACATGTTTAAAAAAGGATATTCAACTCACATAGCTTTCAAAATACATTTTTATTCACAATTTATTTAGAGAACCGTATCAAAAATTTATACCACTTTCAATACAGAAAGTCATTTTTACAAGTGGTGGTGCCAACAGAATAAAGACGTTGTTTAATGATCCTTCTCTCCAACGGATCAGGACACAGGCATTTATGAAAATGTGTGTGTATGAATACCTAGGTGAAGCAGTCAAGAACAAAAATTACTTCATACAGACATCAGGAAAACATTTAGCTGCACCAGTGAGCCAACAGTGCACACACACATGAATGAAGTGATGATGTGTGTGTTCAAAACCCCATCCCCCCCAGATCCACCAAGTGGAGTGTAGGTTATGGAGTTCTAATGAGGTTATTGGGCAACTCAGTAAGCGTGGCTTTACCTCTGTGCTATTTTGTGTCTGCATCCTTGTCTTCAGTCTGCCATCCATGTTTTCACCTGATAATGTAATCCCTTTGCTCAAGGCTTTCAAGATACCCTGGGCTAGGTGCTGTTGTCCAGGCTGTTATAAACCCTTCGCACCCACACTGCTGAACAGGTCTGGGATTAGCCGAGGTAGAATCTGCATACTGGCAAATTTTTTTTCTATGGCCTAAATGAGGGGGGGTGGCTCTATAAAAACACACAGCCTCACATAGGACCTAAATGGACATCACTGCCAAAATCCATCCAGCAACACGAAGATTAAAAATCCTTCTGAGAACAAATAAAGAGTATAATCCTTTTGCTGCCAGCGGGTGGGCAAATCATAAAACAGAAAATGTGTGTGTGCCAAAAATATGATGTTAGCATTCCTCTACAAGTTGAGATGAGTCCACCATGTTGTTGTGAGTTTCTTTTCTGTAATTTAAAGGAACTCACTTTGCTGAAATGCACCAAAGTCCTTTTACGTGATTTTATACTGAGCCAGTTGTGACATTCTGGGAAAAGTGTTATTGCTAAAAATCTGTAAATTGGAGTGGTTGCTTTAAACCAGGGGTGTCCAAACATGGTCCTGGAGGGCCACAGTAGGTACAGGTTTTTCTTCCAACCAGTTCATTCATTTTGATTTGACAACTA
The DNA here is from genome assembly GCA_025773905.1 of Chitala chitala. Taxonomy (NCBI): domain Eukaryota; kingdom Metazoa; phylum Chordata; class Actinopteri; order Osteoglossiformes; family Notopteridae; genus Chitala; species Chitala chitala. The sequence continues at coordinate 5,319,022 of JABJVR010000034.1, read as the reverse complement.
TTTAAATTAAATATCAATTACATCCTTGCTTCTCTGTATTCTTCCTGATCATCTGCACTTAGTTGTCTTAATCATTTGAGTGAAAATAACAGTTAGAAAGAATGTAACAAACATATAAATCACACAGTACAATTTCGCTTTAACCACAGAATCAGAGTAGAAATTGTCTGGATAATTTAACATGGTGTTATATTCAAAACAGGAATAATTAATTGCATTCAAATTGATAAGTAATAATAAAACAACAGGAAAAACAGGTGCCAATGACAAAGAATGTTTAATCAGCAGCAGTGACTTAAGGACTTAAGTGATCATCAACAAAAAATTGATTAAAAGATCAAAGTATATCTTATATATCATAATTGTTTAAAAAAATGCTAAGAAGCAACATCAGCAAGTCCTCATCATCCCTTTAAAATTCTTTAAAAAATGAATTAAGCTTGTTCAGAATTTCTGCATTGACACAATTATATATATCAGTTATAAAAAACAAGTCAACAATGGTTGAATGGCATTAAGGTTCAATTAACAGCAGAAATTGTCTGAAAGGAAAACCTGCACTCACAGCGGCCCTCCAGGTCCGTGACTGGACACCCCTGACTTAAGTGCTATTGCGGGAACAAAAATAGGATTTAAAAAACTTGCAGTGAAAGAGTACAAGTTTCCTTTAATCTTGGCAGTGTTTGTTGAACCTCAGCTAAAACAAACGATGGTACCCTTCTCAGGCAGTAATGAAACCCCGAAAGGAGTAAAATGCCACTGAACCTTTGTTTCAAAAAGGCCACTGTTACAGTTTCTGAAACACTTTCTTCATCAAGCTGACTGTTGTGGCTTGCTGATAGACATCAAAGTCTCATTCATATTCATTTTTCTATTTTGTGTAGCTTCTTGAGCTATTTATTGCTACCAAAATATATAATGCATGGAACTATGCAACATGAAATCAGTAATCAAGTTAAACACTGTTTTGCAATGTGGATGGGATGCCTCGTGATGTATTTAAACAAGCGGAAACATGACAGCTTGCCATCAAAAAAACACACAGAATGTATGGATATTCAAAACTGAACATTCGGTATTCATTCATAAAGACCCTTTCATTAGAATGTTATCCCAGCCTTATCCTCCAGTAGTGTCACATTTGCATTCCTTCTGATTTTACCTCAAAGGCTCCTTCTGAGGCAGCGCAGTGGCGTGGTGGCATCACCCTGCACCTCCAGGCCCAGTGTTTGATTCCCACCTAGTGTTTGTGTGCGTGGAGCTTGCATGTTCTCCCCGTGCTTGGCAGGTTTTTTCCGGGTCCTCTGGTTTCCTCCCATGGTCCAAAGATAAGCAGGTTAGGTTGACTGGCATTTACAAATTGCCCACAGTATGTGCTTGTGTGTGCATGTTTCCTGTGGTGGGTTGGTGTCCCCTGCCCTGTGTGTCCTGGGATGGGAGCCAGGCTTCCTGTGACCCTGAACTGGATAAGGCAGTGAAGTGAATGGATGGATGGTTCCTTTAGAAGCCCGTGTTTCTGTTATACCAAGTGAGTTTCCTTCTCCCCTCTGTCTTACACACATGCCTCAAGCGTGGTCCTGCCCATTCCAGAGTGTTTGCTGTGCAAAATGAACATGTGACCTGCTGCCTCCTCTGAGAGGTGTGCTTTTGCTCCAGAGCTTGATATGCTGTGTGCCTTTCATCCTCATGTTCAATTTGATATGTAAATAGCAGCTCCATTTACTTAATTCCCATTAAAGTTTACGAACTGAGAAAGCGTGTGAGAGCTCAAGAGGAGAACTGGATCTGAATAATGCAACACGCTTCAGGTGCATGCTAGACATAAGCTTTTATGGCATAAGAATTAATATCACACGAATTACAGATTAACCGTACAATCAAAGTTAAATACAACTGCTAATATTCCTCCTCTTTCTTTGCTGAGTGCAACATCACATTACTTTTTATGCAAGACATAATCATTCCAAAAACAAATTGCAAAAATATTGCACCATCTAGTGTGCATTCAATGCGTTTGCTTTAAATTATTAACTACATTTTTTCCCAGTAAACGAATTTATTCACTCTTACTACTTGTGCACCACTGATAGTAGGGAAATAACACGAAATGCACTGTGTATGTTTGATGCAGGACATTAGCTGTTTTTCAACAACAAGCTTCATTCAAAGGCATGAATTGCATAATGTGCATAATGCGGCCAGTATGTTTTTGTCTCCAGGAAGATGAGAGCTGAGCATGAATGCAGCACTCTTTTCCTCCCCGATGTAGTCAGACCGAGGGCCGTAGCCCACGCTTACTCACTGAACCAGTCACATTTCTTACATTCCACAACCGTTTTGTTTTTGAACAACGGGGCTCCATCCCAAACTATACATTCAGCAATTTGATGAATTCAAATTAATTTTAACGAACTGTGCGGGTTTGCTCTCTGGCTCGGGACGTTTTGCTGAGGTGGCACAAGGTGTCTGTGGACACCAGAGCCCCCTACCCCAATAAACTGGTCCGGCCTCACAAGCATATTTTCCATTTTCTGCTTCACTGAACTGGTGGCCGCCAATAATCCAAACACATTATTTAGTTCGGCAGTCAACTTTTTTTTTTCCTTCCTACAGAATGCTGTTGAGTTTTTGACTCTACGTACCTGACAGGAATGAATTAATTTGAGGTTTAAAATCCTCTCGGGCTCCCACTTTGGAATGCAATATTATTTTAAGTTTAGGCTAGCCACCGGGGAGGAACGTACACACAGTTTCATGTATTGCACATTTGAAGTCTTTCAATTTTTTTCTCTCCCCCCCCCAAACTCTTCTAAAGGAGGGCTGAGGCAGGATTGTGTGGCTTTGAGCAAATTCATGAATTTAAACAGGACTAAATTCTCTCAAGAGCTTTTCTTTTGTTTTCACCAGACTGACTTGATAGCTGCAGGTTTAAGCTTAATGTGGTGTTACTCAGCAGAGGAAACAAGGGAAAAAAAAGGTCACAGAATATTTGTGTTCTTTCATAAAAACCAGTCAGACAATCTTTGTAAACAGCTAGGTAAATGGCCACCTATAATTCCTTGATAGATATCTGTGACTCTTTTTTTCTTGCAAAGAACATGGATGAAGAATCCCATTTTAATTCAACAGCTCCATCTCTGTTGCCATCGAAAAATGAAGTATGCGTGTACATTTTCTGGAAACCTTTTAACTGATCTCACACATTCCATGAGTGTGAATTTCATTTCTTGAAATGTATGAGCTATACTTCGTGTTGTTGTTGCTCAGGTTTCCTGCAGTAAGAATCCAAACGGTGCTTTTCTCATGGTTAAACGTTTACACTCCTACAATTTGTGGTCCTCACAGCCAGTGACTGTAGCAGTCTGTGCCATTTTGTCATTATCTAACCCAGCACTTGCTGTAGTGCCAGTGACTCAAAGGAAGCTGGACTAGAAACAGTAAAGAAGGCTGGGCTGTCTTTTAATTTAATGGAACACTGTAGAAATTTTGTTTTGAAAGGCTGAACACAATAACTGACAGAAGGCAATCGTGAATACATGTGGTAGGTGTTTATATTGAGATTTATAGAAATGCAGTTGGCAGAGTGCATGAATTCTGCTTTGTTCAGACTCTTAACAAATATAAGAATAAAATGTTTCTCAGAATTATTTTTATAATAACTAAAAGTGTGTTCATAATAGAATTAATGCTGCATATTGTTGTTGTAATTTGTAAGACGTCTGGAGAGAACACAAATATTGTATTCCGTTTTAATTACACGGTTTGGAGTTAGTTTCATTTTGCACTTGAGTTATGCATCATACTGGAGACGTTACACCTCAACATGTAAATCAGTTCTTGCATTGCAGAGACAGCAGCCGTATTTGCTGGTCACAGGCACGTTGAAGTCCAGTGTAAGTACGACACCCTCCACAGACATCAAGTGAGTCACTGCTCACATGCAAATACCTAAAGGAATGGTCATTTATTTAGATCCTATTAAAATGGGTGTCTGCACCTTGTGCACTAACCACGGTTACCCCTGCCATTAGCGCTCCCCAGCGCTTTTCTTTGTCTGTCACACTGAAGACAGGTTGCACAGTGAAATTTTCTGTGTCCTTTCTCATCTGATGGCTGCTTTCGCCTTTGACTCTATTATAAGCGATGGAATTAATGAGGTGGTGGTAATGCGGGAAAAATAATAAATCAACACTATACGGCTGATAACATATGGAGATTGATTCATTTGAACTGAAAGGAGCTTTCACACCATTTTATTTATGCTTTTTTCCTTCTTATGGTTTAATATTATAAATATTAGTTATGAACGCGGGGTGCTCTAGGTTTTTAATAATGAGATAAGCATAATGTGTGACCAGTTTAATACATGGAGTGCATGTCAAATGTTGTATATACATTGTTCCTTTCAATTGACATTGAGGACTTTAAGCCCTCATCCACCTCTTTGTTTGAGCCTATTAAGCAGCTCCAGTCCCTCTTCAAAGTGCACTATAGTAAGTGACCTGCTTTCCGCTCCTTAATCATGAGAGCTCTGTAAACGTGGCACTATGTGACTGTAGCCACTAATTATTGTTGCACTGTCCACCTTTCTTTATCTACCATGTGCACCCATTACATCCGTAAGTCACGTTCAGCGCAACTTACCACTAATTCAGCAAAGGCAGACACTACTGTGTGTTCCACAGCATCTTCTCACCGGTGTCTTGCAGACACAAGTGAGCGATGTGAGGTACCTTCGCTGTCCCTGATTTCAGCTTCGAATCGTGCTGATTAACACAAAGAAAATCACTTTGGGAGAGGCGCTTTTTAGAACAGCAGTGTGTGCTTCAATCTCTGTTTAAAGTAAATTAAATATAATGAGACAACAGTTTCTTCAGATTTCATTTGCTTGCTCTTCGCACTGATTTGACTCATTCTCGAACCAAAGTGTGACAATCTGAGGTTTTTTTTTTCTGAAGATAGGAAATCAGTGTGATTTATAGTGATGCCATGGTAACAGCTATCTTTGCCTATGGTGTCTGGAGAATGAAATTCATATCTGCATTCATATCTGTACTTACAATGATCCACTTAGGTAATAGGTGACAGGTACTACATTTAAATTGGCTATAAACATGTTTACTACATTATTCAGTAATCATGACTAACAGTATGACAGAGGCCACTGGTAAGAACCAGTGAAGACGGGTGCGGATGACACACCCACCTTGCACTGATGTTTTCCTGGTTTTTCAGAGCAAACCTGTTTTTGTTCTTGATTCCCTTCAGAAACATGGAACACAGTCTATTACATCAAAGAGTTGTGATGTTCTCTCCTCTCTGTTAGATTAACCAGGAGAATGGACCTTTTCATCTCTGATGGCTGACTGCAGAAAAAAAGCCCTCACTAGTGAGCACTGAGCTTCATGCTCCAACTAACCTGGATGCTCACACACTGATCTGCAAGATTAGTGGTAGTGACGCACGTCTGTCACTTTATGTGTGTGTGTGTGTGTGTGTGTGTGTGTGTGTGTGTGTGTGTGTATGGGGGGGGGTAGTCTTCTCGGCAGCAGACTGCAAAGCTGATGACTAAAGTTAGATCTTTCAGCAGCTACTTCACTGTGAGTGGATCAGTAAACATGCTTATATTCAAGTCAATTTATTTTTATATTGCACCTTTCATGTGAAAACCGTGTTGCCCTAAAAACACTTAACAACAGGCACAGTTAAAGTAAGATAACAATGGAGGAGAAGAGCCAAACAGAACATGTCCATGATGCTACACTCCTAACGCAACATCCTGCACAGGATGAGCCTACACTGGGCACCGGCCCGACACATGGGAGAACAGTGCGCAAAGGGGGTGGGTACGGCTGTACACACGTTTACTTGCAAACACAGACACCACCAGGGTATGCATAGCGACCGCATGTAATCCCATAAGCTCCTGTTACACCCAAGGCATTCATGCTCCCTGTGTCCCTGAGATGTCACTCTTTTTCCTTGATCCCTTGTTTTTTCCTGCTGAGTCATTGTGGAAATTCTCCTTAGCTTTTCCACCTGTGTCCTATTTCCCCACTATTCCTGTTTAAGCTCTCCTCTTGTGTTAGTCCTGTGTTGGTTAGTGTACTATAGTGTACTGTAGTGTGGTGTAGTGTGTACCTTACCAGAGCGTATATGTGCTTTGTATTTGGTTCCACAGCATGTATTCTATCCTTTATTCCCCACTGTAACCCTGTTTGTGCCTGTTTTGGACCCTTAATAAACCTCCTTTACCACATTTTGACCTCTCCTATTGCAAATCGTTATAGCTGTCAACTTCCACGTTGTTAAATTAGATAACTAACTAAGGAAATAAATGAACAAACATTGCGGTTTACACTTACTCCTCCTTATTTGTCATTGGCTGAATTATATTTGTAAAATTTAATATATTCAGAAGTGATATATTTGCTTTGGGAGAACTGGTTAGATTTGAGACACTTGGTTTTGACCCTTCTAATGGTGTTATTAAGCCCTTTGTTTTTGGATAAAAAAATCTATAAAATTGTGCAGGGGACTCAGAAAGGGGATATTATTTTTTAAAAATTGTTTTTATTATAATTTTTTTGTTATGTCCCTGGTGACTGTTGTTCTTTTGAAAGGAATGCATATTTTTAAAATACAAACACTAACTTTAGCATTACAATGGAATTCTGAACATGTATTTTAAACTTTTGTTCTTTTCCAAGTTTTACCCCAATTTACAAAGTATGTGGGTGTCGACAGGAAAGCGGCACTAATAAGATTCTATTCTGGTAGGATGTGATTTTCTATTATTTGCATACAGTAATCAATGCACTTGAAATGTGAGCAGAATATATAATCCAGGTAGTGTAGCAATAAACTGATCTTATTCACATTTAGTTTCTGAGGCAGCTCCATTGGAAATATTTCTGGATTTTATAGTGATAAAGTCACAGGAAAAGCTTAGTGTTTTTTCTCCTTCTTCCTTTCGAGGCTTTGATCTTTTGCAGCCGATACCCATCGCATATTCTCTCTCATTTCAGCAAACACAAAGTCGAGTTTCGTGGAGTACAGCATTGAAGCCTTTTGTCTTTACCCATACAGATAGACATTCCAATTTCCTTATGATCTGTGGCCCAGTTTTAAATAAACAAGGCACTTCCATAACATAATGATGAGGATCAGCTCAGAAATACAAGCCCAGAAATGTGAGAGGAACAGAGAGCAACTCCAATGCTTCATGACTGCATGTAACACTGTAGTATATGACATGTTATGTATAGCTATGAGTTTGACAAATTACAGTTAGAGTGTGTGTTTTATGTATTTCTTTTGACTATTTAATGTTTTCTAATGACTCTTTAGTAAAGGTGCATTTTGTGATAGCGGGCTAGTGGCCCGAACATCGAATAGATTAATGGCTAGCCAATGTGATGGACAGGAGCTACTCCTGAGTTGTCCTGTTCACCCCCTCTTGCAGTATCAGAACTTGAAAGATTATCTTGCAGGGGCATTTGTACATGATTTGGAGTCACTGTGAAAGCCAGTGCCTCACAGTGTTGCACAGCACAGCCGATAGAAACATGCTGATGAAATGCTACTGTGTTTCTGTCCAAAGACTAAGGTTTCCTACTTTTTTATTTATTTATTTGTTGTCATTAAAATCATGCAGAGTTGACGGCTAAAGGGATGGTTTCAGAATAACAGGAGGGAAACACAAGGAATCTCAAACCCTGCCTGATAACAGCACAGCTCTATATATCACCGGCTGTCGACTTTTAAAGTTGTGCTTTGAAGCAGGCCGCTAGCCTTGGAGGATGTATGACAGCCTCTAAATGCAAAATGTCAGAGGTAACCAAGAACAGATAATGTTCCTCGGTTGGGAAAGTGCAATTCTGAAGTAAGTGGTTGGTGTTCAGATCTGGAATTAAGGTCAGTGCAAATTTCCATCAGAGTTTGTCACCTACAATTTATTTTTTTCCCCCTCCTATTTTCAGAATCCTAAAATTGTTGCATTAGTGGCCCCAGTCACAAGTTGCCTTCTCAAGGCTCTGTTTACAATGCTGAATGATTAAACAGCACTGGCAATGCCATAAAAATTGTATTTAAAATAATTTCTGAAATAAGCATTTAAAGATAAAACAATAAAATGAAATCTTAATCTTTTTTTATTTGTAAAGAATGATGCCACATTTTCTTTCAAAGCAATGGGTTGTTTACATAAACCAGCATCTTCAGATGCAACAGTTTAGTGGACTGCTATGCTAAAATGTGCATGCAGCATGTCATTCTGTGGTTCAGTGGTCAAGGAGTTTGGCCAACAAACTGATTGCCTCAGATCTCAGGATGGAACACACATGAGTGGCTATGGCATGATACAGCCAGGGACAAGAAAGCAGGTCTCTAATAGCATCAGCATGGTGAAAATGAACCAGCTTCTCTCTTCTGGTCCCCCAATACATCCACACTGTGTCTGTGGGCTCCCATCAGCAAAATCTTAAAGTGTCTGTCAGGGAAAAAAATCACTTTCCCTTTGTTCTTGAGATTTATAGTGCATATGTAATCTGAATAACTTTAATAAAACACCCTCTGTGAATTAAGTGGCATATCACAAGTCCCTTTGAACAAAGGCATTTGTGCTGAAACAAAAAACAAAAAAAAAAATTATTAGCAGAGATATTTTGTCATTTGATGCAAAACGTGTACAATGGCGAATACAATTGCGATCACCTTAGCATTACACCTGACAGCGAATAGACTTTACCTCCTAAAAAAGTATTTAATAAGGAATGTGTTTTTCACTCCTTGGGAGTATTTGCTTTGTGTGTTATGTCAAATTCTGAGCATGAATAAAGCAGGAATAGGTGTTTTTTCTGACCCATTGCGCACTTCTGGCTGAACCTACACACCCACCCCCCTTTTGGTTTGCTTCATCTTGTCTTTATGCTGGGACATTTCTTCTCATTCTCCAGCCCCATGTCTGGATTCTCACATTGGATTATCAGACAATGACTTTTGGGTTTGGCAAACGATGTAACAAAAAGAGCACCTGAACACCTGAAATCAAAGTGCTGCTGAACACCTGAAATCACAGTGCTGCTGAACACCTGAAATCACCGTGCCTGTCTTCTGTGAGTTGTTACCCTGCATTTCACCTCGAAATCTCATGATGAATTGTTTAAAACAGATAGAAGGCCTAAATACTTTGCTAATTTAATTTCTCTCCTTAATTAACATGATATAGTATAATTCATAGATTGAAATGCAGTATTTATGTAATTCAGGCATTAAACAGAACTTATAATATAAAAGAGTACAAAAAGTGTTCCTGTAATCATGAAATTAATTATGCAACCCCACAGACAATAAATGTACAAAAATCACAGATTGTATCTGTATTGTGAAAAGAAAGCCTTACAACTTGTTTAATAGTTGCACAAGCCCACAAAAAACTGGATGAGGTTTCAGCCACAATGTTTGTTGTTTATAACTCAAAAAGGTTTTATACACAGAATTTTTAGAAAAATGCTATATATATCCTCACGCATAATGAACTTTAATATGCAGTTTCATATGTTGTATTATCTAAAATGTTTCACAATCCCATTGTGTGGATTTTATTCTAAAGTAGTAAAAATTAAATAACTCCAGGGGTAGATAGAAATATTCACTCTATTAATCTGAGAAGTGTAATTATAGATGCAAGAAAGTAATAGACTGGAAATTATGGGGGTGATCAGCCTAAAGCTCTATGAATTAAACATAATAGGCATTTCAGAGTAATTGAAAAAAATTAACAATAAATTTAACATAGGTAATAAAATATCATTATTTTCTTGTATTAAAAAGACTAATTTAAAAATATTAAAGGAATTCTACACACACACACACACGTATATGCTATTCTATACCACGTATATATATATATATATATATATATATATATAAATTAGTAACCATGCAATTGAAGAAACCTAATTACAAAATCATTATTATTATTATTATTATATATTTTTTTATTATTATTTTTTTTATTTTTACAATTTTTTGATGCAGATTATTGAAAGCTGTAGAAGTTGTCTAGGATGTAAGATGGCTTATTTAAAGTACTAATGGGGGGCACTAGGGTTATACCAGTGACTGGTTTGAAGAAAGCCACCATAATTATGCTAAATGTCAGCCAAGGTATTTGCCTGTCTGCTCTGTGAGCGCCACCTGGAGGCATATCACATATCTGCAACTTCACTCAGTAAAGGATGTGGAGAGAACACACAATCACAGATGCAGAGACAAACTGACAAATTAAGTGCAATGTACAGAAGAGATGGAATTAATAATACAACACATGACACATGAAGGGATGAAGCTAGGCATACATGGAAATACATTGAAAGTTGTAGAAAGATTTATATTGTAAGCTATTGTGAAGTATGCAGTGTAGGATATAGTGGAAGGTTCTGTGAAGGATGCAGTGTAACATCCAGCAGAAAATGGTGTGATGAACATAGTGTAGAATACAAAGGGAAGGGTTGTGAATGATTCTTGAAGTTTGACATGTAGGATAGAGTGGGAGATTCTGTGAGGGATCACATCTAACATGCACTAGAAGGTACTGTGAAGGATGCAGTGTAACATGTACTGGACTATACTGTTAAGGATGCAGTGTAACATGCATTGGATGGTGCTGTTAGGGATGCAGTGTAGGATGACTTTTGATCCTCATCTTAACAGCCCTTCTGAATTCAGTGAATGTGTGAATGAGAGGAGCATAAGCCAGGCAACCACATGGTACCCTGACATCAAGGTCAGTTATGAGCAAGGTCACCACAGTCAGCACCTGGAAATCATGTCATATGGGGAGAAGAATAGCAAAAGACACTTTCTGTCACCTGGAGTTACACAGATATGGCATGATGACTTCCACATCAGGAAAGTCATTGACAGAGAGGCAGAGAGAGAGAGAGAAAGAGAGAGATAGAGAGAGAGAGTGAGGGATGTGAGTGAGTGAGTGAGTGTGTGAGGGATGTGAGTGAGTGAGTGAGTGTGTGAGGGATGTGAGTGAGTAAGTGAGGGATGTGGGTGAGGGATGTGAATGAGTGTGTGAGGGATGTGAGTGAGGGATGTGAGTGAGTAAGTGAAGGATGTGAGTGAGTGAGTGAGTGTGTGAGGGATGTGAGTGAGGGATGTGAGTGAGTAAGTGAGGGAGTAAGAGGAGGAGGGAGCAAAAGTATAGAAAAAAAGTTTAGGTCAATCCATAAACCTTTCAAAAGCTCCTGAATTTTTTACTGTCTCACTTTCAGCTCTTCTTTAAAGTAACTATTCAAGCTATTCAAACCCCTTCCCCATTAGGCACAGACTGACACTGGGCCACTTTAAGCTTGCGAGAGATCAAACCAGTTTAAAATGAGTGCTCATCTCTCCCCTCTGAATATGTGCCTCTCAAAAGCAGACAGCCTGTGACTGAGGAAATCACAGACAATAGGCCATGAAGGGGAAATGACAGCAAATGGCTCATGCATGTCAACAGAAAGTTATACTCTTTATGCATTTTTATTAGCTTTTACAACAGCTTTGTGTGGAGCCTTCCACTGGATCTATTCAGGGCACAGAAGCTTCCAGAAACGACAGCTCATGCAACCACCCGGCAAGTTCTCCTTGAACTACCCCACATATAAGGTTGCAGAGATAAACACAATTAGGCATGGGGAAACTGCAGACAATAAAATTTGCATCGAATAATAAATAGAATAACTTTCAGCTTGTAAAGACGACAATCACTTTGTATCCTCAGATTTATAATTCCTTAGATGTGTTATGCCCAAGAAGAACAAAATAAACGATACACATATTCATAATACAGATATAGATGAGTTAAAATTTCTGTTTGTATTCCTTGTCCTGGTCACACAAACTACACTAATTACCTTAGCCCTTAGGCATCTACAGTACTCTCTCTAGTCCTGGCTGACATTTCAGGATCTTCTTCACTGCATCACGCCCCCCCCCCCACCCCAATTTAAAGACCACCAAGTCTAAACTCAAATCAAAGGGTATTGCAGGACGCTGTGGATACGGTAAGACCATTGCCTAATACTGACACTCCCTCTGATAAAACACTCAGGGCAGGGTAGTGAGGGCTAGTCACTATTATATTCCCCTCCCAGAAAATGTAATTAAAAGATATGATCTTTATTCTCAGCCCTCAAACACCCTTCCTGCCAAAAGTCAGTAGGTTATCCTTTGAGGCCATTGCATGGACAGTGGAAGGTTTTAAGAGGGGGTTCCAAGGGAAGCAGGGATACACACTAACATAAGGCAGAAACCTGACTCGACACAAAACCAGCATTGACTAGGCACTTTTATCCCAATAACCTTAGAACAGGAAGCTGGTCAAGGTACACATGTTGCTATTGATGGGACATTGCAATTTGTGCTGACCCAGGCATGCTTTACAAACCAGTGGTTGCTAAGCTTTATCCCCTTTCTCCACACAATATTTTCCCCATTATAAGGCGACATTATTGTATTGACAGAATCCCTAGGACTCCTCTGTTGTTATGGCAATTGGGGTCTCATGCTGTTAACAAATGAAAGAAGCATTTCAAAATAAAAACTAGCAATTTCATCCAAATCCTGGCATTATATATTAATGTTTCTGAATCAAGCTAAACAGAAAATATCAGCATCTCAACTCACAGAGATGTTTAATGTCAATCAACAAGAAGATGACACACAGGGGAGTATGTGTGTGTGCTGCATGCTTTCCTTTTTTTGATGATGGTGTGTGAGCCCTCACCGCATGCTAGCTGAGAGGCAGAAAAACTCAGCCTTTGAAGGAACGTGGAGCCCTACATTTTGCACCTTGCTGTGAGTTGATAGATGTTCCTTGTTGCAGCCATTATGAAAGTTGACTGTTTTGAACCCATGGAGTGTCATAAACTGCTATACATACATTTTCTTTTTAACAAGCAGTAATAACCTCTGCGGGCCAAAATGGTCCTTGTTCACAACCAATCAGAACAGAGGCAGAAGTGGAGTGCTTCCAGGGATGCGTTTTAACCTCTGACCTTGCACTGACCTCCATCATAGGCATAAAATTAATGGAAGGTCATGTCTGTGTGATTGTCTCTGACTGAGACTGTCAGAACATTTAAGAATTTGTGCACAGCCAGGGGGGAGATTTATCACTGCGGCAGAGGAAGTCTACAGTTTTTACTGTCTGGTCAGCACTAACATTCATACAAGGGTAATGCAATCAAAGACTTGCACCAAATTAACTTTGAAACTACACACATTTTACTGCTCTCCAAAACTAAGCTGTTTACATTAAGCACATGTAATTGAATTACAGAGTAGGCTTAGTATGACAGAGCAGGCATCTTTCTAAGAAAATGTAAGAATATCTTTAAAAATTGGAAATTCAGTTTCCACCTGTCTACTACAGAGAATAACACAGTTGAAAAAGTAAGTGTGATCCTCAACATGTTACATACAGCACAACATGCCAATATGACTGCATTAAAATGCTGTTAAAATCAAACACATCGTGAAATCTTGTGAAATTCAAGGGTAGCAGGGTTTTAGGCAGTAGTCGAATTGTAAAAAAAAATCAGGGGGAATGGTGGATTTTATCATTTGGGACATATTTTGTGTTGATGACAGCGCACATGGTAGGATTAGACATTAGAAGGGGGATGATTTTGACCGTTTTTATTTCAGGGGGGATGCCATTCCCCCTCATCCCCCCTCAACTCGAGTACTGGTTTTAGGAGGTGAAATAGAGAGTGGAATCTACTGGAGACAAACTGGAGAAGTAGTCAGCAAGATAGTTGTTTTAATAGGTTTAAGAAACATTATGCAACATGAACAGGGCAAGCAGCAAATGGTATATTATGTAAGATTTTTAGGACAAATTTATCCTCTGATAAATTAAACAACCCTGCTGGATTAACAACAATACATTTTTTAACCAACTCTCATATCAAAGTCACTGTTACCAAATCGTTTCCTGTGTCAAAGGTCACAGCTATTTTCACTTCCTTTCCATTTCTCTCATGTGTACTTTGTGCTGAGAAGACTGTTCTTCTTTCCTTTCACATGAAAGCTGCCCTTCTGGGGACACGGCACCACAGGCTGCTTGCTCCAGAACTAGTGGAGGTACATGAAAGCGACAGGCGAGGAGATGCACTGGTTATTTTTACTCCTCCTGCGGCTGCTCCCACGCTTCAATATGCATCGGCGCTGTAGTGCTGCTTGCAATCGATCCCTCTGCCATGTTTCTCCAGTTTACACACACCAAAGGGCTAGTGGAAGGGCCGGAGAGCTCCTAAACTGAATACGGACGAACAGCAGCGCTATCTGAGATGGGCATTAATCCATTCTCATTTCTTTAAGTGCACCCACAGAACAGCGGAGTACAGTGACACAAACTGTGCTGATAAACAGCAGCAGGTTTATTGGTCACAACGCTCAGGGCACATTTGTAACCCAGCAGGCCCCTCATAGCCGGCAAAATGTCACCCGTTGCCTGATAAGCTCTTCCAAATTCACAAAGAGACGTGAACAGAGAGCGTATCTGCTCCTAAGCAGACAGTGATTAATGGGATTTTTGTGCAAATGAGGCATTTGCGAGTTTTCCAGTACTTGCCATACTGTTTGGTATGTGAGCAGGGGAGTTGTTTTGTCCTTAAAATAACAGAACACCAGAGACTTATAAAGGTGCTTCTATGTAACCTTCACAGATAATAGAGGAAGGCACTCATTTATTCAAAATTGTGTCTTAATGCCTTTGGCGGGGAGGTCAGTTGACATGTCAGTGCTCATTTTGTTGGTCATTCCCGTTTTTTGGCATTATGATAAAAACTATATATATATATATATATATTTCACATCACTGGGCTTTGTCACAAGAAGAATAAACCTTTAGATCTCAGGAACGAAGACAATAACAATTCTATAAGCATTCATATATATATGAAGCAGATCACCACTATATGACAATTCCTCTGACTGAGGGAGTATACAGTTAGAGCCACGGACTGCTAATCAGCTAATAAAGATGCGGTTTATTGTGGTTTAAGTAAACTTTAATTCATAAGATAAAATGATATGCTAAAGTTTAATATACATAAGACTTCAGGAGGGTCACAACTAAAGACCACTGCAATAACTTTCTCTGTAAAGCATGCTGGGTTCAAATCTCTTGTTTGGACTGGTGGTTTTACTTGAAGGATTTTCAGAAAATAAGGGATTTTAATTTTGTCTCCAGCCATCTTGATCCCAACTGTGCTATTATCCTTGACAACCTTGATCTGACCTTCAGCACCTGCAGGTTTTTTTGCACAGGTAAGTATAAGAAAACATAGCCATTCTAAAACATGCAACCAGAAGCTGGCTAAATATGTACATTTTTAAATTGCCTTTAATGTGTTACAAGGCAGCTCAAGCATAATGCGTCTGTAAAAAAAATATATAATAATAAAAAATTAAAAAAAAATTAGAAAACATAATGAATGTAGCTTTGTCATATTAAAAAAATAACAAACAGTATTACATTTTTAATTGTATAAGAGGTGGACTATGTGACTGTTTTAAACGATTGGCTAAAAGATAAAGTAACCTTTTTTACGCCAAGATATGACATTAACAGTAAAATAGTTAGTGACAAAGTAAACAAGTTAATTTTATCTAATGATAACCCTGTACATGCTGCATGTCTTGCTTTCACAGAACAGTCAATCAGCGGTTATTTTACATCACATTTTTCTAAGTAAAGGCATTGCTAACTTTTAATGTTGTGTTTGTTACAAGCATACAGCAGTCTGTGATTTAATTAGTCACTATGCTAACACAATGCTAATTTATTTAGTTTAAATATAGCTGTCTATCACAACATAATGGCCATTACTATGTTTTGTATAATAATTACTACGAAGATTTTTTTTTTATATTCCTTCAAACTTTACAATGTTAGAAAGCTTATTTGTATAGATGGATGTAATTTTAAGTCTTTTTTCTTACCCTAAAGAAATAGGTAATGGTAAAAATTTACCTGAGAAAACTGTCCCAAGAGTAAAAAATGCCTTGTATTTTTACCCAAAAATTTACATACTTTGTTAAAATGCTCACAGCAAGACTTTTCAATACATGCAACAGTGACTAGTTTAAATGAACCCGTCTTTCATTTTCTATAAACCTGTACAAGAGAACAGTGGTGAATGCAATTTTCTCAGTGCATTTTCCTTCCTGTTAGCAACATGTTGATTACATAGTGACAAGTGTTTTACCATAGTCAAGTGTGCCACACTCAGCCAAATGAACATTATCACCATATTAATCCACACACAGTTAGTTGTATCTTTATTTTTAAGTTTTCGTTTTAAATACAAAATAGATTTTGGAATACATATTCACATGCGGGAGAAATTATTAACACTAGTAAGTGAGAGTAAATAAACGGGGTGGAGAGGAAGAAGCTGGGCACGTTCTTCTCTTGATGGATGTTATTAGATGCAAGCAAGGCAGTAAAATACAATTTAATCAGTGATTTCAGTCCCTGTGACTCAAACCTCTCTTTTCAATTTGATCTGTTTCGCACCAGTAGAACAAAGTTAATTATGCGCATTAGTGCTTTATTGACAAGCTGGGGGCTTGCAGCCTGGGGGGTTGTGTCAGTGAAAAGGTTTTCATTAGGATTCAGGTACAATATATGGTCTGGAATATGCACGCAATATGTGTAGTAAGCGCTATTTGCTTTGAAACCATTGCAGCAATTGTGGCTACATCTGTTGCGACAGAATAAACATTGAATGCCTGTATCATAAGAACATTTCATGAAGTATTTATGATGATAATGATAATAATGCATCAAATTGTACTCAACCTTGTGTGTGGTAGGTGATTAGAGCTGTTTACAGTTTGTCTCCTCTCAGGTCTTTTGTCAGTACTTGTGGAAAGAAGTCATGGCTGAATTGTAGCTACTCGTTTTTATTGTCCGACTTTAAGACACTTTCCATTGTAAAGCTGAAATTGGCCACTGTAGCTACTTTGTGTTTAACACAAATTATATTGATTTACAGAAACAGGCCACAACTCTGTACACACTGGGAGGTTAATGAGGTCAGGCGGACATAACATGCCGGCACACTGTTTCTTAAAGTCGTAATGTGCACCATTCACGTAACGCCGTGCGTTTTCCCTCGACGGCAGCCGTGGACATCAGAGGCATTATTCAAAGCGTGACAAACCCCTTTAATTGCCTGTTGCATTGAGCGAACAGCCTGCGGGAAGATATTTACACATCGTGCATAAACAACTTTCCCTTTGTCACAGATGGTGTAGAATCCAAGACAAATGCTAATGTGCCACAGATAACTCCAGAAGCACCTGTGACAAGATGGAAATGAGGAGGAAATGGTGGAGAGATATAATCCCGTATAAGTGGAGAAGGGACACAGAAAAGAAAGAAACGTAAATCACAATTCTTTTTAATAGCTCTGGCAGAGCCTTATTGTGTTTCTTACTTAGTATGTGTCAAGACCTCTCTGTGCCTTACACATGTATGGCATTAATATCTTTCAGACTGTTCCAGTACATAGCCGAGGTTGTTCCATTTCACTACGATGGTGACAGCACAAGCTCCTGATTATAAAAACCTTTGAGCAATATCACAGAGGCACTGAATTAGGATTCCTGATTATTGTCTTTCTTTAATCAAATGTTGACATCTGCTCCAATTACACAGAGCCGACGCACATAAACACAAGTAACTGCATTGCCAGTCACCCGCCTCCACCCCTTCATTAAAATCAGAAGTGGGAACGGAGTGTCGTTATCCGACTGACAGATAGGCAAACGTCTTACAATCACACAAGTCAAGATAATATCTAAGAATATGCAAATAAATTCCAATATCTATTTGATGAAAAATGGGGGAAAAAATGGTTGCAGTCTAATACAATAATGATTAAAAACTAAGTATTCACTCCAAAATTAGACTTGTACTATAAGCCAAGGGGCTGTATTCTATTTAAATAACCTTATTGAAAAAACCTTGTCATTGACATTTTTTTAGAAGTAATTTCAGATTCTTTTCAAAATGTAAATTGTATTTTTCAACTCATTTCTCTCTTTGACAGCTGTAACAGGAAAGGATTTCATTTCTGTAACTGAAAGGACAGAAGTTCCATTCTCATTTTCCTTCTTGAAGTCAAAAATGTTTCGCGGTTCAGATTGTGAATAGGACAGGGACACTGAAGAGTGCCTCCGTCCTATCGTCGCGGCGACACCCCCGACTAGGTTGTGTCAGTTATCATTACCCGCGACAGAAGGTCGAATTAAAGGGGGAGATATCACTAGGAGAGGGCAAACACAGAGTGATCTGGCATAATAAAGTGCAATTATAATAATAGATGACAAAATTCCAATTAGTGTATTGTTTGTACATCAAAGGACCCAGATGGTTCTAAGCCAATGTTCAGAACAGAAATCTATGAGCAGAGTAACAGCTACACTAGCAGGAGAGGGGAAAAAAATAAAAAAACAAATACAGACCGATGTTAAATTGAGTATGTATTAGATGGAAACAAAATGCTTCAGAGGAAATTATGAAAATGGATTGTTTGGTTTCTCATTTAAATGTGGATTTAGCATTTCAAAACAAGGCAAGAAATGGAACGGAAGTCATAAAGGCACATTGCATTGTTATGTGGGCATATACAGAGTCCTCTGAAATAAATTGACATTGAAAAGGTATGTGTGTCTGACTAGGAAAATGCCCTCAGTCAATATGTCAAACCAAAAATTTTACAAGAAACTTAAATAAATTCTGGATTTGTTATTCAAGGTCATTTAGTGGTATAATGTAGGTTTCAGTGGGCTCTGAGCAATTTGCCCATATGGTTTGTGTTTGCCAGACAGGTTCTTTTTGAGTTTGAGCAGGTGCTGTCAAAAAGATAAACCTCCTGCAGAAGAGTATAATATGAACGAAGAATTGCTGCATTTACATGGTCAATCAAGCTGCTTCTGATAACATCCCAGTGGCAGGTGACATCCCTGCCTGTCTGGCCCCTCTATTTCTAACACACATAAATGCATGTATAGGTGAATGTAGTAAAGTCGGATGCAAGCTACAATTTGTGTGCTTACCTTTACAACAGATCTGGTTTAGTTATTTTGGTTGCTTTTCCAGCATTATGTTGTGTTCAGGGAAATGTTGTGGTATGTATTTTGTACTGTCCTCGGAAGCAGTATGCAGCGGGTCAGGAGCAGATCTGAGCATATAATATAACTACTTTATTAACTACTTTCACACAGTTGCTCTACATACATTCACTTTTCTCCGACTCCTATTATAACAACACAACATGTATAACTAGTGGAACCTAATGCTAAAGTTGCTTCATTACAGTGTAACAAAGTGTAACAAAATGAAAGAGACTCAGAGAGGTAGGTCCTGTGGAGAGTAGCGATGTTTATTTAACTCAAGCAACAATGTAGAAAGCACAATCCAGAAGATGAAACGTGATCTGCAGGCAATGGCGAATATTCTGGGAGGTTTTGGCCAAGATATAGACGTTGCTTTAGAGGACAAGAGGAGTTTCAGGATGTCAGGAACAAGTAATAGGAGACACGGAAAGGTGCGAACAGACAAGCTAGGTTCGGCACTTGCTTGGTAATGCACATAGCATTCAATACTTCACCGAGTACCTGTTGTTCTTGGTTTTTAAGCTCTGTGCTGGAATGCAGTCACTCATGATTGGGCATGACATACACTATATACAGCATCATTTCATATTCACTAAATAAAAATGAATTCATTTTTTAGTGAGTTTAATGAGTTCACTGAGTTTTGTGATTTTTGAGAGTTAACACACTCTACACATTTCTGTATACTACGCACACAAATAGCTTTTTGTATGCTATGATGACACCATGACACAAGTTGGGTCATTGATCTATCCAGTGTCGTAATTGGATTTTATAGAAAGCTCATCGTTTGATCGCTATTGCATGCATCCATAGGTAATAGTCGAGTTTTCCTTTACAGTCATTCAGACATGTAAAAGTTTTTATTATTTATTAAAACATTATTTAAATGTGTGTGTTGTCTTTTAGACAACTTCAGCTTCTTTCACAGTTAGGAGTATTTTTCAGTTGCAAACTGTCAAGCTTCTGTTCTGGCTGTAGGGCAGTATTTGAGACTATAGTGGGACATATGGGGTAGAAAAGCAAAGATCTTCACACAAACACTATGCTGTTATCGCACTGGCTACAGGCTATGTCCATGTATTAATTGTTTAATCAATTCTTCATAGATACACATACCCTATTCCAACCAAACAGACAAAAGCTGTTTGATTAGAAAGAGATATAATAGTAGTCTGTTTGCCAGCTGATGACCTTCAAGATGGCATCAATATTTTGTGGAACATTTTCTATCTGCCGTAAAGTTAGTGCTTTGCTCTTTATTAAACACTTGGCTCTGATAGTACATGCAGATGGCCTCCTTGGCTAAATCCTAATTCTGCATCTTAGTTAATTCTGAAAATGTTCTGTTGGGATGTGATAAAGCATTTGTGATGGCCACTTGCAAGATTGTGATCTTATTCACTGCAAGCAAAAGTATGCTATTTTTACTGCTGTATCACCCTTTGTGCATTCAGAAGTGTGTCCTATGATTTCTAGTTGGAGAAGACATAATCTCTGGGGACGTGGCTCGTTAGGTCACATCCATTCTCCATAACCATTAACCCGTGTAGAGTTGTGAGGTGGCCTGAAGCTTAGGGCACAAGGATACCAACTCATCACAGGACACACACTCACACTCATACACTATAGATGAGTTGAAACACCAATCAGCCACCCAACCAATACACATTTTTGGATGGGGGGGGCCTTGCCTACCATGAGGAACCAAATAAAGTAGCATGCAAATGCACACAAACTGGAAGCAAGATTCAAACCCCCAACAGTGGAGGTGGAAAGCAACAGTACTAATCATTGAGCCACCGTGCCATGATACAGCGGTCAATAAAATGAGATTGCTTTTGTCACATTTTGCACCCTGTACTGTACTTCTGCAAGTTGATAGCAATTCTTTCCCATTCTTTTATATATAGTACCGTTCAGATTTTTTTTTTTCCTAAATTAACAGAGTGGAATCCACCCTAATACTTCTGAATCCAGAGCAGACCCCAACATCAATATCTGCACACATCCCAATGGCAGACGTTTAAATACCTTGGCTTGGATATCCCACCCCTGCCACACTCCACTGCCTTAAACCATTTCCAGGGCACTTACAAGCTGATCTCTCAAAACGGCCATATTTTTATAACTCACTAAAGGCGACTATTTCCATTATTAAAATGGATGTTCTCCCAAATACACATTTTTCTCTGCAATGAAAAACAATTGTTCCAACCCTCACTGCTAACCAAGTAAATTTAAAAGAACAAAGCATTTAAGTCTTTAACCTCAACATATTTTGAAGAGCATCTTAATTTCTGAGGAAGGAGAGGTAATTTTGAGACTAGTCTTTACCTTATTTTACATTTTGTTTTTTGGCATTGCTTTGGTATCATGGAGAAATACTGAGAAAATTAAGTATATCTTATAATGTTAAAAGCGAGTTACCAAACTCAAAAAGATCTTCAGAATTGTTGGATTTAAGACCAGAATAAAGATTCATTCCTTCTCAAAAACTGAAGCGCACAGGTGACAGAATGTGACAAAGAAGTTTTTTTTTTTTGATCACTCAATTTTTCAAAATATTGTAACTAGTAGCTGAAGCATTTTCATTTGATTAGTGACTGAGCTGTAGGGAAGGAGGACTGAATCACGTTTAATCACAATACATGCAAACGTGTGGATCTCTAATCTCTATATCCTAGTGCATTAAATCTTCTGACGTGTCAAGCCCTGACACACAAAAAAAGGCCACAGTAAAAGCCTGACACCACATTTCTAGAAGTTACTGTGTAACTTTTTTTACTCGTGTACAATCCGACAGAGCAACATAATTGCTTTTTTTGTCTGTCTTCCCTGTTCCTTTTCATTTTCAAAATCAATAAAAGTGTTGTAAGAGCGTTAAACCGCATTAGAAATCAGCAGTCTTACAAGGGGAAGAAACAGCAAAGTTTCTGCATTCTATTTATATGTTACTTAGAAGAACAGGTTTTAATCAGGTAGACTCAGAGTTGCCAGCTATGGGCCACTGTAACAACATATAGCGTGTCGACAGTTTGGCACGCAGCATGACGGTGCTTAGAGTGAGGCGACCATGAGAGCTGCTAAATAAGGAAAGTGGTGTGGAGAGGTAAGCTGGAAGGCTGAGAGAAAGCAGTCAGCTGGCTGTGGGAGCAGCCTGTGATGGACCTGGGGACGCTACAGCGAAGGCATGCACAGGGAAGGATGGGAGCTCATGGTTAGCATTAGGAGAAGAGGGGATTACATTTGGGACAGGGGAACATGTTCATATCTGTGACAAAATCCTCAGGCAAAAACCTTACTGATATTTTTGGAAGAAAAAATAAAACACCCCTTGTGCTACTCTCATAATATTTCATGATATAGCTGATGGAAGAATCCAGAAGGGAGTTAAATTTGATAGCGGAATGAGGAAGTGTTTTCTTAGCAGGTTTTTTAAAAGCACGGAGGTAGTATTTGGTTGCAGAGACTGAAACTGTCACCTAATGAAACACAGGAATAGTTGAGAAATGGCTCCTTTGGGAACCTGATTATATGGTTCAGTCATGATGTAATTATATTTTATTGAGCCTTTTTTTGCTTCACTCTATCTTTAGGTATAGCACAAAAATAAGAAGTTAGAGTGGAGCAAGTCACCATTTTCCGTCATCTGAAAAACAATTCCCACTGAGCCATAAGGAACTTGGTGGCTTGGATGTGGTCTCAGGAAAGACCAGGCCGTAGTTACCTCTACAAAACAGCTTCTGACTAATGTTTATAGGAATATCTTTTAAATTTAATTTTTATTTTTTAACAAATACTCATTAGCTTTTCAATTTAGTTAATTCTATGAATTTTAGAAACCATTTGCTGAGTGCCTCCATCTCATGGACTTACATTACTTATTTCATTACGTACATTAAGATCACTACAGAACGACATGAATGAAATATTTCTTTTTAAAGTTTGATGAGCTCATTAAGAAATCCATGAATACTCCATTAAAATATTAAAAGTAGTTTACAAATGAGTTTTCTTAAAAGCTTGACAGGGACAAACTTGAGGCATGTCAAAGAATTAGAAATATGAATATTTACTCAATAAATTTACTCAATAAAAACAGAAAAACAATATACAGAAAATGTTGTGAACCTTTTAATTTTTAACTGTGATTGTTTTTGAATACATGTTATTATTATTATTATTAATAATAATAATAATAATAATAATAATAATAATATTGGATCTTAGTAGACATTACAATGTGTGTTCCCAATGAAAAAATTCATACACTAATATATAATTTTTCATTAAAACACTCCTAAATGTTTTTTTTTTTTCTGGATCTGGAGCAATTAATTTCAGTTTAGAAAGCAAGATCAGATTGAAAACAACTTTTGAAAAGTCACTTTTGGCCAACAATTCATGCCTTGTTTATAAATTAAATGTGGAAACAGCAAAAAAATGTCTCGTTGATATGTTAACCATACCCATAAAAGCTGTACATCCGTCCATTCTTTTAGCAACATGGCAGGATTCCAAATATTTGTAAAGCGGTATGAGAAGCCGATAGAATGTGTGGAATTGTCTGGCAGTACTTGTACTCAAGCAGCCGTCGGCAGTGGAAGGAGACGCAATGCATTTCAGTTCTGCTATGATCTGGTGGGTTAGGATTTTGGCTTCTATTTGTAATCACAAAAAAAAACTCTGCCCCAGCTGAAATCTCAAAACGGAGCTGAAATTTGTGTCAGGATGCACACAAGGTGCAAAGTCATCTTCAGCCCACTCTTTTAATCCCTGCTTTTAGAAACGTCTGAATATATAATTAGAGATGTCATATGTATCGGCTGTGTGCCTCACCAAGGAGCATGTCAAAGTGCTGTGGGAGAGGTGGGAGGTGTGGAGGTGGGAGAGGAGTGTCAGACACACACTCTGTCTGCGGGGAATTTAGCTATCAATCAAAGCTGCTGCCTCCAGATCACTGGCTTGTCTGTGCACACTTTGAAAGCCTGGTCAGCTTAAAAGTTCACCCCGCGCTGGAATGTTGATGTTTAAGCGCTCAGCACAGAGGACATATTGGACAACCAAATGTAATGTCTTTGACTTAATATAGCAAAACCACAAGCTTAACTGCATCATGCTGCTTGTTGCTGGAAGCGAGTGCGAATGGGGGGGAGAAGGGCTGAAAATCAGTTTCGCTGCTGTGACCAGACAATCTGGCACTATGTAGTATAGAGCAATTATTCTCTTTGCTCTCTGACAAGTACAGCAAGCAATGTCGAGCCAAGGCAACTGTCTGTTTAAGAGCATTAAATGCTAATGTGTGTGTGGCACGACTGTATAGTATAGCACTACCCTAACTGTAGGGCAGAGACGTCAGCGGTTTACGTGCTGGAACATTCTGGACAAAACTAATGCATGTTTCATTTGGATTTAAACGTTCTGAATTAGTGGAAAGGAAAAACGTTCACTGAGAATTTCTTAATATTGATCTTCAAGCAGGCATGCTCAAAGACTGTACTGTTGACTCAAGGACTTCAATATTGGTTAAAATGGATGCTGTAGACTGTGGTCCCATGTTTTAAGCTGCAGTGGCAACTTCTGTGACTACATTTGATAGAGCATATGTACATTATCTTGTCTGTGATGGAATGCATAAGGATCTGCTATTTTTCTGTACTGTACTGTAATAAAAACATTAAGACTGGTACAGTTTCAACTGAAGATGCCTCTTCAGATACTCCTATTTTTCA
The DNA here is from genome assembly GCA_025773905.1 of Chitala chitala. Lineage (NCBI taxonomy): Eukaryota > Metazoa > Chordata > Actinopteri > Osteoglossiformes > Notopteridae > Chitala > Chitala chitala. Next base: position 5,294,096 of record JABJVR010000034.1, on the reverse strand, counting down.
ATTATGTTATTTTTTCATTTTATTTAAATGCTTTTTTGTTTATTGAAAACTGCATCATAACTGAGTTGAACCAGCTGGTTATTTTCAACAAACATTCCAATTTGCTCTTACATCCACCCATTCATCCTCTGATTTCCACACCTCTTATTCTATGCAGTGTTGTGGGGACCCTGCAGCCTATCCCAAGTTGTTAAGGGCACAGGGCAGGGGACGTCCTGGACAAGGTGGCAACCCTTTGCAGGGCACAGTTCTACACTCGCACACTCAATGTTACACTGTGGGCGATCTGGAAACCACAATACTCCTACAATACATGTTTTTGTACTGTGGGGGAAAACCTGGAAGAAATCTCTGAAGCGAAGCAGGGGGAGAGTATGGCAGCCCCACACACAGAGTGGAAACAGAACCTGAACCCCGCCGCCCCCCCCCCCCATTTGGGTGCACGGCAACAGTGCTAACCAAGACAACACCCCCCACAGTGTTACATACATATTTAATCTTATTTTATTTTCATTTTTAACTGTGAGACATGCAAATCTTAATAAAATTAGCAATTTGTGCTTTCGTTAAGTTCCCTAAGGGTTTGGGTCAAGAAAAAAAAAGAAAAAGAGCCACTTTGGTGTAGATAATTACTATAGCTGAACTCACAGAAACATACAAGGAAAGGAGTAATAAGGCTAGGATCTTTAATATAAACAGAATGCAGTCAGAAGGTCAGGACTGGACTGTATTTTGAAAAGAAAAAAAAAAACAGGTTTGGATTTCCCTTCTTGGTGACTTTGCAAACACAGGCTGAGTGGAAGCTTTGTCCTCTATACTGGGAGCATGTTTGAAATCAAACAGGAATTTAATTTCCAACCTTTCAGTCAATGAAATTTCAGACGATCCAAGGCAGGGAATACAGCGACCTTGAAGAGGTGTGTGGTTTATAACATCTTATAGATAACAGTGGAGCTGTTCCCTTGGCAGCCTAGTGTGTCACCAGCATTTGCACATGATGCTACCTCCAAGTCATAGACAATGGAAGGAGACAAGGCAGGAAGTACGGCAAACTTTAGGGGAGTCCGAACTAAACACTAGCAGTACTAGTATGGATATACTGCAGAAACCCCTCATAGCAAGAGAGGAACCCAAGTAGGAACAAAACGCAGCGGTCTGTTCAAGAGATGAGGATTACCTGGAACAGCAGATGCACACAGGCAAGTATGGTCAGTGAGGCTCTGGTCATGGATTCCAGGACTTGTAGTGTAGTGATACTGTAATTACCAAAGCAGTTAGGGTGAGCCCAGCCCAAGTGAGGCCCTGCTGAAAGTAATTAGTTTGTGGCATGCACGTGTACGATTACTCATTGTAAGTCGCTTTGGACAAAGGCGTGTGCTAAATGAATAAATGTAAGTGTAAATTAATAAAATGATTCAGCACACCATGTGCCCTCTGCTGCTATTATAGAAAATGGTGCATTTTGTTGTACACAAACTGCAATTGTTATAATATTCCTCATAGTATCTCTTAGTTGAAATGACGCTTGTGTTTAGTACTTTAAAACATGCAATAACAGCTCAACAATCACAGTACTTTTGACATAATTAATAGATGCTTTGAGACGTTAGTTTTTTTTTTTTTCTCTTTAATTTTTGTTTTTATATTTTTCTGAGCACCACCATTTCAGGACTGCCAAGTTATCTCCGTGCATCTCTCCCAGGAAAATACCCCATTTTTCAACACAATCGGCAGCTGCTTAAATGCGCACAGCAAACCCGCTCTGCGCTCTGCTATCGCATTTCATCTCGTTGTCCATTTGCTCTGATCCGGAGAAAGCGGCGATGTTAAGTGCAGTGGGGACATAATGGCTGGAATGTTCACCCGTGTCTTGTCAGCAGAACACCGCAACTACATTTATCTTCGCAGAGAAGATGAACTGCATCGGTAACGTGCTGTAGGTCTTTACTCTGGTCTTTCCATATTCAGCGAATTTTTAAAGATCTTCTTTGTTCAGCACACACAAGCCATCAATAAGTCTTAGCACACGTTACTTTCAAATAAACATATAGATGAAAGATTTTATACATTTCGGATGATTACAATGTGTCAGGGATGATGTTTCTGTGTTTAATGAAACAGGACATGTACTGATGGTATGGTAGTTATTTACAGTAATGGCACGATTTCTGTGTCGAGCACAGGAGCGGATAAGTCCCTAGCTTGGTGTTTTTACATTAGTGCACACTACACATTGTACAGGCCACAGCAGATATGTACCGTAACTATGGTCGGGAGGTAATATTCACTTAAGGTTTTTCAGTCAAATGTAACTCTTTAAAATTCAAGCTGAATATCACAGACCTATAATTTAATTTTTATTTTTTGAGCCAAGGTGTACTTAAATATTGCTCTGTAAATACTTAAATGCAAATTTAAAATGCACCGTATTTGGCATAAAGAATATCAAATAAGTGTTCATCAAAATGTGCCTCTAAATATTGTATTTGTAAAAAGACCCACCATTTGCATTAGATGGATTTGCACATGGGGCATTTGGTTGACAGGAAGTCACCCGACATTCTCCCAGCTCATCTCAGCAGCTCCCAGATGTGCAGAGCTCTTGTTGGCTGCCCGTTTTGGCTCTTCTGTCCACTACATTCTATACTTGTTCAGTCAACACTCTGCAGACCCAATTATTAATTATAGTTGACCTCAACTCTTTGACGGGATGCTCAGTCATTTAGTAAAGGCATTTTACATCGAAGACACTGCATTTTTGATGTTTAAACAGATATTTAATTTGGTTTTCAGTCAGCAATAGAAATGTAGAAAAATAATTGGTTAATGTTTTTATGAGTGTGCCCTTTAAACAGTTACTTTTATTTTTTTACAAGATATTTCTAATGTTTCAGGCGAGAACCGGGTCACTACATGGCTGGATGATGGATTGTCCAGCCCCGTGACCCCATATGGGATAAGTGGTTGGGAGGTAAATGGATGGTCTAGCTAGCTTTAACCCTAATGTCCTAATGGCGTGCCTGTAATGTATTCTGCGACAGACATCTATGCTGGCTCACATTGTCAGGAGCTGGGTACAGATTACCATCTGTCTTCGGCCATAAATCTGCATATCAAGACTGAGTATTTGGTTTTGTGGTGTAGCCAAAACAGCTTGGAGATGAAGAACCTGGCTGACCACTAGACATGACTGTAAATTTCAAGAGAAGAACCAGACCTCCGCCCCAGTTGTTATGCCTAAAGACATAGAGGGCCAAACAGTCACTACAGGGCCTTTCAAGTTCCAGGGGACCACAGTCTCCCAGGACCTCAGATGGCAGCTTCATGAGAATTCAATCACCAACAAAACGCAGAGGACTTACTATCATAGGAAATGAAAATTCCTCAATCTGCCACAAATGTTGCACTCCAAGTTTAGCATTCCATTTAAAAATCTAACTCTAATGTCCTCTAGCTCAACTGTCTGTCGTGGCTAATTAGTAATATCTTCTCAGCCTGTACAGAACTGGCTAAAGCCTGCCTAAAATAAACATGGTGACACCCCTGCATTAGACTGCTGTTTAATGGAAAGATGGGGCAGCAAAACAGAAGAGAATGTATTCTATAGCTTTGTGGTGCATCTTAAGTGCTGTAACATTTTATATTATTTATAGTGATGTTATAGTAGTAATACTAATATTTAACTATTGTAGCCTCTTTTAAATGCTTGTGGTTTGGGCTTACATTTTCTTTGTGGCGCCTTTTTTGTGAGTTAAATGTTTTTTTTTTTTTTCCAAGTTTAATTACATAATTAGTTTAGAGTAGGTGTTTTGTTTAATTTCATGCCATTAGTTAAGATTTACTTTAATGTTTTTACATATTTCTGGTATTTAAGTGAACACTCAAAACTTAATGTACATGTTCAAAGTTGAAAGTTTTAGCCTAGAGATGTCATGTCCTTGTCTATCTTTCCAGTAAATAAAAGAAGCTTAGGCATTATGGGTATTATTTAATTCATATATTTTTATTAAATGTACTCTGACCCTTACCTAAGGTCGTAACACTATAAATATGAGCTATTGTATTTCTCCTGATTAAATAATTTGCTCATTCTTGTCTTTTCGTACACGGCCATCTGCTATGTTTAATTCCCTTGTCTTTGTTGGAGCACTTTCCAGAGCAAATTCCTCAAATGTGACAATGTACTTGACTAATAGAGAGGTTTTGATTCTGATACAGTTTCTGACTCTAAGCTTGAACTAAAGAGACACTTAATTGCCAGTTTCACAGACTTGAGACTCCAATCAACCCGTTCTTTGATTCTGTTAGTAACCTTTGGTTTGTCTGACCTTGTTCAGTAATCAGAAGGATTGGGTTATACTAATTCTTCATTTTATGGTTTTTGCCACAGCTGTTTTAGATACCTATAATTTCTTCAGTTTAAGAAATTATAATTAATTATTTAAGTAATTACAGTATTGTCCTTTATTCAAGGACTAGTTTATGAAAAACATGTTTTCCCTTAATAAATATCATACTGTGTAAATAGTTGTGTTTTGGTGCAGATAATTACATTTTTAGGTTAAGGTCTTTCTGTGAACTGCACCATAATTTTTAATTCATAATAAAAATTAAAACAATGCAGTGCACATTTACATATATTTTGTTCTTAATACAGTTCTTTTTTTCTCTGATTACGTGGGATTTTGACTTTACAAATAATTTTTGGGTTATTTTCCTCACCTACATGTATACAATGTGAAGCACAGAAATGGTGGAAAAATGCCTTTAAATCATGTTTGATGTTCTACAGTTAATGCAATGTATGCATTTGGGAACATGGTGCAGTCTGCAAATAAGAGTCATTTAGTAGGTCATTGTGCAGTCTGTATGAAATAATGCATTTTTTTTTCATTTATTAAAAAAAGTCATCATTGGCATTGCGTAATACATAATGAATATTTTAAATGCAGCGTCTTGAAAGCCCCCCAGCTAATCAAGACGTTCACAGCGCCTTTTGAAGATTTAGGTCATATAAAAAAATAAATAAAAAATAAAATAAAAAGTAACTAAAACAAAGGAAGTCATGCAAAACATTGTGGCAGCTATCACAAATTTATCATTTATAGAGACGGGAGTGTGTGAAGTGAGAGGGCATATTGGAGTTTTGCGGGTTGTCTCAATTAGTACGGTACTGTTCCTCTTGGCAGTTGGTGATTTTTTGACAGAGATATGATAGAAACAAAGTGTGATTAGTTGCACTGGGATGCGGTGGGAGTTAGCATGCAGCCTAGCTTCTGGGAATTCATTAAACATGCCACAGTCAAACTGACAAAATACAGTGCCATGCCAGAGAATGTTATTAAAAGCAGCGTGATGTATTCCTGTGAAACTTGTATAACCTGTATATCACCCTGTTTGTAATTACGTTTTTTTTTCAATCCAGGATCCTCCCCGGGATTAAATTTTCGGCATTATATCCACGGTGACTGCCCATGTAGGGGAAAACAAGAGAGACTTCAGAGCATGTAAACACCATCTGTATTTATTTCAGGTTGCAATCAAGAATGTTCTTGGAAAATTTTATATTCAAGAGTTCCAGAGTATTTGCAATTTTGTTCCAGAAGTATAATTTACCCCTGACTATTGTGTCCATTATCATGTTGAGTAAGACACTCGTTTCTGCTATACAGTTAAACGCCATCTGTAGTAAATGGTGACTTCAAGTGCCTGAAGTGCCAGGTGGCCAAAGGTGTTTGGGGTGTACTTTAGAGCTGTTAGATGTCAATTGCTTTGAAACTCTTATTCACATGCTCTATTTTTTATGACTAGCAATGCCATTACACAATGGCATTGACAATGACAATGCTATCCTAATTAATACTCCTTTAAAAACAAACTGTTGAACACTGTTTGTGGAACTTGTGTTATTGGTACATTTCTGCTGAAGAGCCATGATGTCAATGGCAGCATACGCCCACCCATCCAAGGGGACCAACAGGTGAGTGAGCTGCTGTATTCAATGAAATGACGGAAACTGCGTGATGTTGTTTTTTTTAATGACCCGTCCTGAGGCAGACTCTAATAGCTCTTGCCTTTCTCTTGCTCTAGCTCTGTTTCTCTCTCTCTCTCTCTCTCTCTCTCTCTCTCTCTCACACACACACACGCACACACACACATTTTAGTCTCATGAGGGTCAAATGGTATATGTAACAGGGGCCTGGGTATCTGCAGGGTGCCATGTATCCATTCATTGACAATAATGAGCACGAAACGTTTGCTGTTTGAGGGCAGACCGCTGCTGCGCAGGAGATGCCCGTGTGACCTCAAATTGTCCAATCACGCTGGGCCCAGCCAGCGCCCAGATGGCCACGCAGTAGACTCCCCCCTCAGCTACGCTCCCCACCCGAGCCACTTCTCTAATGAAGCAGCCGCACAACCGGTCGTAAGAAGTTCTGGTGTTCCCTGGTTCCTCACAGGCATTCGCACGCTCATCGCTCTGAACGTGATGGGGGCCCGTTATCGGAAGCCTTCCATATCAGCTTCCACGAATGTTTAAGGAAGAATAGGAGATCTCTCATTTTCCATCTCATTTCTGGCTAAGCCAACCTGCAGCACTGAGATTGCGCACCACTTTAACAAAGCCATTCTTCTTAGCAGATGAAAGGCATGAAAACCTGCCTGTTGATTGTATCCTATTTGCACTGACCCTGGGCTTGTGGCTTTAGATATGTGATTGTATTGCTTAGAATCCTGGACTATTATTGAACAGTGTGAAGGGTCTTGCATCTTGTTCTGAATTCTGTATAGGCTGAGAAGGCATTATTTACCTTTCAACAACTGTAGGTGGAGATACGTACATTCATTGATTTAAACAAAGTGCTAGGTAAGAACATTTTAATTGTAAAAGTCAATGAATATGATTTTTCTGGCTTTTTTAAAGACAGTGCAACTGTTACCCTTTTCACAAATCTGTTGTAAGAAAATCCTTTTTCATCAATGGGGTCATCTTCCATTAACATGATAATTTATTCTTTCTAATTTAGCTTCACAAATCGACTTTGAGATTAAAATAACCTTATCAAAACCATACCAATTACCAGGATAATAGGTCTTTAAAGGTTGCCAAGGGGAAATTGGCCCAAAGTAACTTTTACAATATCCCTTTTGTATTAAGATAAAATGATCACCAAAGACCAAAGTGTTGAAATGTTGATGGAACAACATGCTTTTAAAAGAGTAACTATCACAAATAGTGCTTTCAACACTGATTGACAAAGATTTTATTGGCTTTGTATTAAAAAATGTTATCCAGAGAACTTTTAACAAGCTGTAAAGTACTGAGAAGATGTCATGTCCTATTAATATTGGTGAGCTGGGATTACAGCTAGACCATACGCAGATGACCAGAGCAATACCACTATAAAGACAAACACCATTATGGAGCCATACCAAGCCTTAAACCGTTAATGAGACACGGTTCAAAGTCATGTAAAATTACAAAATATGTCAATCTATTTTTTGCTTTTTATGCTACACACAGGCCATAATAAATTTATAAAATTATCAAAGAAATACAAAAAGAAACAATCTACGTCAGTGGTGTATCATGGGTGTGTATTATTTTAGATTTTCTTCTGAAAATATAAGGCTGTTGTCCCTGATGAAGAGCACATGCAGTGAAAGATTTATATTCAGAACAGAGACCACGCTCGCATTTCAAAGTAAACCTATAATGGAAAACAAAATCATGCAAAGTGTCATTTCTGACCCATTCAGACTTGAAAGTTCACATTTGCATGCCTTGTACTGCACAGGTCAGAGCCACTGAACAGCGTTATGAGAGCACGCCTGGCGCCGTTCCTGCTAAATGAGGTGAAGGCCCTGTTCCTGCATGATCTGAGCGGCCCCTCATTCACTCTCTTTCACTCCATCCACACGCCGCATCGCCCCGGCCCTGCGATTACCTTGCCTAAGAGGGCAATCGTGCCATGACGCAAGGATTTTTTTTTTTTTTTTTTCTTTTGTCTGGATGGTCACCGACAGCAATTCTGAGAAAAGGCACAGTGGAAATAAGTGCCAAGCTGTGATCAAGGCTTTATTTTTTTTTTTGGTCATTTGAGCCCGGTAAAAGCGGTGTGGAGGCAGCCCTGGAGGTGCTGCGTGGGGAAGGAGGTGGGAGGCAGCGTAGGGAAGGGGTGTGGGCTGCAGCCAATGCTCACTCCAGCGATGGCAAGCTCAGTCGGGTGAGTAAAGGGGGATTGCCTGCCAAAATGAGCACATTTGTGACAGACGAGTTAGTCATGAGGACAGCTCACAGAGAGCAAGGAAGGCAGAAATAATTGACTGACAAGGTAGATTACCCTGCCAAGATAAGACAAAGTAATACTGTTAAAGCAACTAGGCTGGTTTTCACCAAGCTGGTTCTGAATGTAGAAAACAACAGAAATAATGCTTAGTGCATGGGGCATTCAGTTTAATTAATTACCAACTGCTTTGTGTTTTCATTTTTTTGACTACTGTTGTGTCCTTCATGGACGATTGCTACAGAGTTCTTTATAAGCACTACATATTATAGGTAAGCAAATCTGATAAATCCCATGCAGACAATAGGACCGTAAGTTGAATATCCAAAGTGTCACCAGGGGAGATACGCCTCTTACAGAGTAGACATTAAAAATTACCTTCCATACAGATAACATCATTGCCATTTGTAAAAGAGAACTGGCTGCAGTGTTTCTATACTTAACGGAAAATTATTTTGCTGGGGATGATGCAAAGGTTACCCCTGTTGCTGGCAGCGAGTACACAGTTAAGGGTTTGATATCGGCACCAGATGACGTTGAGCTTGTACCTCAGGGCCATCCCATTGCTGTGCTTTTCAGAGTTCCTTAACTCAATTTTTTTTCCCCAACTCCAATTTTAAGAGTTGAACTAATGCAAATTCCATGAGTTCCTCTAAGTAACTAAATTACTTCTGATTTTGAGGTTAAGTGGTCACAGCTCAGTACATTACAGTCAAAGACTCAGTGGAGGATGGTTTTCATAAGGCTGTAAAATCAGCGCTGATCAGTGGGAGGAGAGACAGTACTAAGAAGATGCATTTGAGGGAACTTCTGCTCCTCCATAGCAGCTGGTCCCTAGCCTGTGTGCCAGCGGTCACCTCATGTAGTAAAACCCCGAGGACTCTGAGTGATCGGGCTAATCAGCAGTGCTGTAATGTAACGAAGTAACAGTACTCCATTACAGTACTTAAGTATTTTGGTGGAGTGTTTTTACTTTACTTGAGTCTTAAAATTTCTGTCAACTTTTACTTTTAAATAAAATGTATATTTTTACTACACTACATTTCCCACTTTACATTTTTGCTACGTACTAATATATTAAAAAAAAAGTTCAGAAACTTTTGGTTTTCAGTCTGTGCGTTCAGCGTAACAAGCAGGGCCAGGTCAAAAGAGCAGCAGAAAGAAGCTGTCATGGAAGCAGCAGCATCCTCCTCTAGCAGCAGTGATGCTGCCCCAACACCTGCTACATCTGTTGGAATAACTTCTCCAATAACACCTCCTGCTTTAAATGAGTGAGACCAGCTGTGACCGAATCGCCAAGCGATGTGCTCCTTTCTTGCCATGAGAGATTTTTCATATTGAGTGAAGAGCCTCCTGTGCTTGCCAAAAAGCACAGAAATTCTGTCATTCAAAAACTCCCTGTCAAACCTCAAGAAACATATTGAGGTAAGTTAAAACAAAGATAGCAAATGTTATAGAGTTGTGGTAAAAAAGCACTTAACACTTTTAATATTAATGTTAACATAACGTTATGTCTTCTGTGAATCTAACGTTACGTAGGCTTTGTACTAGCCAGGCTGCATTATGGTTTTTGTAACATTAACTTTAGCTAATGTTAGTTGGTCACAAAATGATGAAAAAACAAACATTAAAAATGACCAAATAACAGTAAACAAAATGGCCCAAAACAGTAATAAAATGACCAAAAGTCCCTATTTACAGGTTTTTTTTTTATATATTCACAAAATGTTATCTCAATACTGTAATTGTGACTCTAACATTAAGTAGGCTGCATATTAGCCACGCTGCATTATTGATTTTGCAAACATTAACGTTAGCTAGTTGTAAATACAGCTGAGAAATGTGGCTTTAGTGGTGAGCAACTAATGCTGCCCACTGGCCATTTATAGCATGTTTTATTTCTTTGTAATAACATTGGAATGATCTTCAATACATTACAGTTAATCTGTTCTATAGAATTGCACAAAGTTTATTAGTTTTTTAAATTACAGAAAGCTGTTCAGCTTGCTAGTGAAATCTAATTTTTTTTCCGAAATGTAATATGACACATTTGGAATGTACAGCTTGTCTAAGGTCGGTATGTCAGGGTGATGGCTGAAACACAACTATCTAAATTCCACAGTCATTATAGCTATGCACATTATTCATTAAATTGAAGGTAATCATAAATGTCAGCAAAAACTAGGGTTGGTTAAAGTTAAGTTTATAAAAATTGTTGAACATCAGTTGGAAATTGGGAAGAGGCCTGTTGCCCAGCATTGGGCAAAGTAAAAATTACTTCCCTAATCTGGCAATTACTGGTAGTGTTTCTGAGTGCCTTTAAATTAAGGTGTTAAGATTTCAGTCACGGATACATTACTGAATGGGCTTTTTAAAGTTTAAATCTACTTTTACTTTCAATACTTGAGTACATTTGTTCACAAACTACCTTTTATACTTAAGTACAGTTAATAACACATACTTTCATACTTTCACGGAAGTGATATTACAATGGGTGATTTTCACTTTTACTTAAGTAATTTTATAGTAAAATATCTGATCTTTTACTTAAGTGTGGCTTTCAGGTACTTTAAACAACACTGCTGATTGGCTTATTACAGTGTGAAGATGGTCATTTGGGGGATTGGGCAGCTTTAAAGAAGCTACAAGTTTGATCTCAGAGAGAGAGATGAATGTTTGCTGTGGTGAGATTTTAGCAGATTTTTTTGACATTTATTTATTTAGCAGACAGTTTAGTCTAAAGAGATTTACAGCATTTCACATACAGATTACAGTGAGCTAGCGCTGGGTGTCTCGCTCAAGGACACAGCTGGTGGCTGGGCTGGGACTCGAATGAGGAGGCTTCCTCACCCCAGCCTGATGTTCCACACACTGAGCCACCAGGCCACTGAGATTTTATGTTTGTTTAAGTTTATTTACTTATTTATTTATTGTTTTATGTTTTCATTTTGGTTTGTTAAGCAAACCATGGTCATATTACACTTACTTGTTAAACATGCTATACAGGGCTACACCCTATAAATGACCATGAAAGCTGAGAAGGTAAGCAAAAAAGCTTTTTTTTTCTTTTATCAAGACTTGCCATCAATGAAACAAGTTAGTGTTTGCCCTTGTAAACCCAGATCTGCTTTTGCTGTAAGTGAGAGTAAATCCTGTAAGGTGAAGAGGATCTCTCAAGGCTTGCTATCATCACCATCTACATCAAGTTCCATTCTGAAAGACTGTGCAACAGACACAAACCTGTGTTTCTTTCGCCCTGCCATTGAAGAAACTCTAATATGTTCAACGCAGCTTTGAAATACAACCAAATATGATCAGAAATGAATCTGCAATTCTTCTGAATATAATAATTTATTGTTAGTATTATGTAGGACACATCTTACGACTTTATATGAAGCTTTGTACTTTCATATAATTTGTTCATAAAGTAAATGATTTACTAAATAATTGATGGCTGCATCAGCTTTTATTCTTTGTTTCTGTGAGTAATTAAGTCCCAGTTGAAATGAGAACTTCACTGAGGAGGATCCAGGCAGTTTCCCTTGTCTCCACACAGATCCGTTTTAACACATTTCCGTGCATCGGAAAGACGGAAAGTGGGTCTTGTTGCACAGCTGAAATAAGTAATTTTACAAAATATCACATCTTGCAGTGCTCAGTCTGATGGAAAAAATAAATACATAAAGAAATAAATAAATGATGAAACAATTTATCTTTAAAATAGTAATAGCTGGATAAAATGTATTTAAAATTAAGTTCTTTCATAAGATTTCACCTATAACTTGTAAAGGGGTATAAGACTTAATATCTTATTTTATCCTGATAAAGAGGGTGAAATTGAACGAGCTCCTTATCTTTTCTTAACTGCACAAAATATTACCTACTTTTCCAAACGACTCTTTCACCCTGAAATACATTTAAAATCATTGTGTGTGTGTGTGTGTGTTTGTAAAGGTGGGGGGGGGGGCTGTTTTCCTCACTGCCGTAACCATAAATTGTGTGGAAAAAAAAGTGATTGAAAAAAGAAATACAAATAATTTATGTAAAATAAGCAAGTAAATATGCAAATATCAAATGTAATTTTCCACCATCTGACATCAGTATGCAGTTTCAAAAAAGGTGTTTGCCGTTGTTGAAGAGTTCATTATTCAACTAATATGTTTACTTTCATTTCACCTTAACAAGAAGGTCAATGCTTTGTAAGAAGAGAGACTGAAGTAAAGTGGGCAACATTGTTTGTATTACCATGACTACAGCAGGATGAAACTTGGGCTAAGAATCCATGTGCTGCATCCCATGTACAGCACTGTACTTCCTGCTGGACAATCAGACATTATTGCCAAGTGTAACAAGATTATATTTGCACTCCATTCCTGTTTGTACCCTAAAGCAAATCCATGCAATTCAAACTGTCAGCAGATAAAATTACATTTTTTTCTTTAAGCGGTTGGAACATATTCCTATAAAAATGTCAATACGTGCATGTGTAAGACACAGAATGCACAGAATTCTGCACACTTGGAGGAATTAACAGCATACAGAACCAGTTTTCTTTACCAATACAGTCCATGAAAATTAAATTTTGCTACATTGAAGTTCATAAGTGAAGTTTTAATAGTCGCTGTTGATGGGGACGGTGTTGTAGAGAAGACATGGATCAATGGAGTCAGAAATGGAGCTGGAAATGGAGTAACTTCTGGGCCCCATATTCTCACTTTAACTTTATTCTCACTTTTCTCACTGGCTATGCCTATAGCACAGAGAAAGCTTTACTATATAGTTCTCAAGTGTTCAGAGCTCTATTGTAAATTTTAAGAAGGCATAAATGACCCTTGTATCCACTTCAGTAGGCTGAAATCTTCTACTTGCCCTCTGAAGGAGTATATCGCTGTCTACAATTTGGGCTCTTTTCACTGCTTTTACACAACTGGTTCCTTACCAGTGAGTTTTTTTCAACTGTTGTGTAAAATAAATTCTTTACCTAAAGTCACCTACTGATTTCATGTGAATGTTATTTACTCTGAGTTAACGGCTACATAATGTTGCATTAAAAGGTCACTAAAAACATTTGCAAGGAAGATATTGACTTGGCTTCCCTTGCGATGCTAAGTAGTGCAGTTCAGAGTAAAAAAAATGTACACATCGAGCTCTTCAAAAAAATAATAATTTTTTATCTGTGGCAGAGTTGTTTTTCATTTACAGCCTCAGTAATAATGTATACCTGTAAAACCGAGGGAGTAGTTTTATGTCATTAATTGGGAGCGAATAGGACATCTCGTATTCAAACATGCCCTATATAATTAAAGTTAACTCATCCAAAAGGCTGGCCTTCATGATTCTGTTTTAATATACATTCAGGATTCACTCACACCTGCTTAGCTACTGTGAGGCTTAAAAAACATTGAAGAAGAAAAAAAGCATGGAGTATGTGTGTGGGAGAGATGGTTTCAATAATTCATTTGATGAAGTTTAATCTTGTGAGAATAAAAAGGATATTGATGTTTGAAAAATGCTAATTAAAAAAGGAACAGGCCTTTGCTTTAACGCCATCAGTCTGCCCAGGCAGTTTTAAATTACATTGCTGCTTCGCCTAATGATTTCGGAGGTGCCGGCGAATCCTGCGGGGGACACCGGGCAAAAAAACGGCAGCATAAAGCTAATGAGCGCCGGGGCCCGCTACGACACGGCAAAACGGGGAATTAATAGGAGGCCCGCTCTCGATGTCGTACGCGTTCTTTTAATTTCACGTCGAAAGTGGCGCCCTAATCAGCCGATGATATGAGCCGCGCGCTCACCGGTGACACTTCTCAACGGTCCACTGAAGAACGCGGGAGCGGAGCTGTGGAAGCAGAGGGCCACTTGGATAAATTCATCAATCATCGACTTCTTCCGCCAGCTGTGACCTTCTGCGAGCTCCCGGTTTAGTGTGCGGGGGGTGGGCTGGATCAAACCAGAGTGCGGTTTGGGCTCTTTATCCCTCGCTCACCAAATGGAGCCCCTGAGGATGGAGAGAACAGAAACATAAAAGTGAGCCCTGATCACTGACTATTAATTAAGCTTAACAGACAGTGCACATGGCAAAGCTGACTGTGCTAACTCAACACTAAGAGTGTTTATTGGGTCCTACACAACTCAGTAAACATTCTCAGTCTTAAATTAACACTGCCAACTTTGCAGTATTAATCCCGGTTAAAATTTAACAGTAAAGTAATATATTCTGTTATGCCCTTAGAGGTTAATTTATGTTAGATTCACATATTTGTATCTAATGTTCAGCTAAATAATTTTGTTAAACGTATTGTACAGTATGCAAGTGCAGAGATGTATGTGTTGCTAAAATGAGCGTGTTGTTTCTGTTCTTTGGGTATTGCTGTTCGTTGATGTTTCCAGCCCTGCAGGTTCCAGACTGACCCCAGCTGTATGTGTTATGGGTTTGCGTGTCCAGCTCGTGCTTCAGTAGGTTTCCACCTACAGTCCTAAGACATGTTGGCTGTTCAAGTAAAATCGTGACCCTTCATTACTCCTGTAGGACTGGAGGTCTGTGCAAGGACACCAATCAGCCGTTTCCTCTCTATCTTCTGAGATAAACACTAGACCCCTTGCAACATTACAGTGTTTAAGAAGGTCTGGAAAATCAAGGTGACTATAAAAAATAGACTTTATACTGTCTTTATACTAGACAGAAAATGCTTGTGAATGAACTGGAACTTTAAATACAAATAAAATGGCAGTCAGATCAGCATCTGGTACTACATATGTACAAGCACACACGTAGTTAAACATATTGCCTCTCTCTATGAAACACCACCATTAATGAGTCTTTCAAGTGTTAATACCACAGCATATGATGCATACAAAATGTCAAAGACCTGAAGCTCCTTCTGTGTCACTGCATATAATATTGTCAAACAGAGCTGCTTTTTAGTCATTCTTTGATACAGGCAGATTTCCATGTAACACTGACTGGGGTTTTCCTACTGAATTGGCACCACAGGACAGAATGCCATCACAAACAAAATAAAGCCTTTGGATGAGCAAAATACAGCTGCTCTGCATCATGATCATGTAGTAGAATGCCATGTATGCATTCATCATCATCACCATCATCATCACCAGCAGCAGCAACATACATGAATTCTGTACCTGTATATGTCTGATGCTTAGTATCGGTTTTTACTTGCATTTCCTCTTTTGTGGTCAGTGCATTAATGCTAATTGTATTTTTCCTATCAGTTTCTGTCACAAAGGAAAGATCTGGCAGTAATAAGTACCTTTGCCAGAAGACACACACACACACACACACACACACACACACACACACACACACACACACACACACACACACACACACACACA
>JABJVR010000034.1:5250547-5274426 GCA_025773905.1 Chitala chitala | reverse complement strand
TTCCCTGGTGTGAATGCGCGTGTGGGTGATTGTTCCCTTTTTGCGATCTGCCCCAAATGTCCTTGTCAGGACACGTTCAATAAAAGGTTTTGGATCGCACTTCCACGTCTGAGTCATGGCTAGCCGTTGCCGTTACAATATTAAACAGTTCTTGGGCACAAAAAAATGAAGTGTAATACTCTGATCAGTTTCCCATTGTATTATAATAAAAAATACAATTTTGTGTCTCATTTTGGCAATGCAGTTTTTCTTTTTTGAGAATTCAAAGTATTTTTGACATGACTAGTTTAGAGAACCATGCTTACTCAAGTTCTAAAGACATAATGACCCGAATATCAGCACACACTGCAAATGACCTGCAGAATGCTATCAAGAAAATATTTTTAAATATAATTTTGCATTCTCTGTAAGCTGCATCCTGTGATACATAACCAGATAGTACCTGAACTAATGCCGTTAGCCCTACACGCGTATGGAGATGAGTTTGAACTAAATATCCTATACCTCACAACAACCGACGCCTAACAGTGTCCAGTCCGTGCATGGTAAAAGAAGTCCATGGGGAGAATGGTTATAGGCACAATTTTGAAAACTGAAAAAATTGATTTTGAAATTTTCAAACTCTAATTTGAAATGTCTGACTATGATCATTCTTTTACAGACTTATAACACAACACCATAATATTTGCAATATTATTTTCCTTAAAAAATGTTTTCAAGCGGTCTTAAATTTATTTTTCAACAATGTGCTAACCCTCATTCTGTGGAAAAAATTGCTTAAATACATCTAACCATTAATGTTAATTAGTGTTGTCACAAGACAAATGAAGCCGTAGCACTCTCCGCTTCCCCACATCACCCAAACGAAAAGCAGTTAATGTCGATGCCCCAGAAATCAACGATAAAAGGGGCGCTGGATAAAAAAAAGACAACTGCAACAGTTCTTATCAAATAAACAATGGTTCTGTGAATGCTCTTCTTGTGTTTGTTGCACACTTACCGCAGTCTTACCAATCAGCGCTGCCTGAGGAATCACAGCCCGATCACGTCCCTGTATTTATTTGTAAATTCATGCTAATGAATCACGCACACTCAGTTGTATACAGACATTTCTGCTAAGAAATATTAATGAATGTTTAGAGCAACAAATCCGATTAAACACAACTAATTGTGCCACCAAATGACTCAGGTTCGAACGATTCACAAGCTGCACTTCTTTATCCTTGGGTAATCAGTCTGCTTTCTTATTTCAAAGACTATCGTGGACCCCGGTAACTCGGAAGTACAGAAAAATGTTGGGGACTGTTATAGCATTTCACTCTGTGCCTCTTGGGAGAATTTTAAAGTTGTTACGATTGCAGAATCTTTCAGAAAATCCCAGTCTACCTTAAAATGAATACTGTGGAGATAAATTAAGCCAATAAATTATTAGCTCTGTTTGGGAAAAAAAAAAGAAAGAAATAGCCATCTTGGATTACACATTTGCAAATGCTTTTAAGAGTAACGATTAAGGGGCATGACTAAATTGTTTAACCAGCAGGTCTTTGTAAAGATAAAAAAAAATGTCTCAAAAAATGACTCAATGTCTGCCTGTGGTGTGGGCATTATCTTTGCACAACAACCTCTATTAAACGCTAAAATATATACATGTGCTCGTTTCCTTGGCAGAAACTGATTTGCTACTCGTCTTTTCATAGCATCTGTGTTAGGTTGGTTAATATGAAACTTGGGTGCAGGCTTTGATGCTGAAAGGAAGAAAACATGCAGCATTTTCTTTTGCCTGTTGTTCAATCAAACAACATCTTAGCTTGATTGCTATGAAATCCATCTGTGTAGAAAAGCGACATTTAATCAGTAATGTTACTGCCTTTTCTAAGTAGCCATTGTGACTTCTTAAATCATATTTAAATGTTCCTAAAATCAGTTTAATTTGCTTAAAGTAGGTCACAAATGTAGAAGATAGTGCCCTACTTAATTACTCAGAGGTGATAAATGTTCCTTTGAACATTTAAATAAAAAAGGAAATTCTGCTTATATCCCTGGGCATGAGTACCAGTAATAAACAAACGCAGTTGGCACCGCCAGTGCCATCCCTGGAGCCACACTCCCACCTTCCTGCTGCATCTTTGTTGAAAACCTTAATTCTAGTAAACACGGTGCACCTTCCCAGCTCTGATCTGTAACATCCACGCTTGTCTACCATTGCATAAATTAACAAAGCTCAGTTTGCTGTGTTGATTGTTAGGCAATTACAGCTATTTTCTTTGTTGCGATGCTATGATTTGGTTGTACAGGATCCTCTGCTCTCTATGGCAGAGAACAGAAAAGAACAATTTGCAGCGTTTAATGTTTCAGGCTGTACAATTTTCTCAAAATAACACGGGTTCCTTGAAATAACATTGTTTTGTTGAATTGAGTCTTTTACCTGCCTTTAGCCATTTTCAAATTGCGCCCTTTGTACTGCTGATGGATGGCTGGCATAGATAAGCATGAATTCATTTATGGAGCCTTAGTGGATTTTTAGATGATGTCACTGGAGGTGTATGCTACTGTATAAAAATGTTTAAGAAATGAAAAAGGCAGTAATCCTTTGAGACTTTTACATTTAGACGGCAGCAGAGAGATGGCTGAGAGGTAATTAAAGACTTAGCTTTAAAGAAATGTGTTTGACGAAGCTTAGTGTGCCCCTTCCAGACTGAAATCTCTGGGTCAGAGTAAGCTTTGATGATGACCAAAATGCCAGAGCCTTCTTAGCATTACCTACATCCTCTGACTGTGTCCTCATTTTCTACACACCTCAAGATATGAGAATTAGTGGCAAAGTACCCTGGCTATTATAACTTTCCATAACACAATTACTTTAATAGCAAGCTGTTATGAGCACCGTACAATTTAAATGAGACTGTTGTTTTTTATTGTTGAGAGGCAGCAACCTTAAATATAGAGATGCAAATCACAACTGAGATGAACAGGAAATTAAACGTTTTCAGCAGTTGTTCAATGTAATTTTATTCAATTAATTTTTATATAGCATCTTTCACAACACGTTGCCTCAAAGCCTTTTACAGGAAGAAATTACAGATGTTATAAAGAGTTCACAGCAAGTGGATGACTGAAGTTTAAATGAAACCCAGGTGACAACAGAGGAGAGGAACCAAAAGTGTGGAAAACTGCAGTGTGGCAAAAAAAAAAAAAAACCTCTGGGCCCCAAGGTCAGCTGGCTGCCTAGCCCGTCCTGGGCATACACACATTACAGAACACAAGTTAATAATGGACACTATCAGCGTAAATGGCAATATAGAGTCTGTGCTCCATATGTAGGAGCACATCTTTGTAGGCAGTAGTTGAAAATTTGAAGAGGTTAATTTTTACCATCCTTGATCAAATGTTTAGACATGATCTGTGTGTTTGAACATTTCCCACCATGCTCTACACTCTGGCCACTTTAGCCCATGTATTGTCGTAACACAGGCATGGCGCTGTGTAACCTGTGTTTGTATGGAATGGGTCCTGTAGGTGCAGGTGTCCGAGGCTCATGGCTGTGCTAATGTTACCAGTTATGTGTATATGGCTGCCACCTGTGCAGACACACATTAAAAGGTCGAACCATCGCAACTCAAGAACCATCTGTACAGTTGTCACATGGAAGCAAAACACAGTGATTAGATCCCCTTTTGCAGAGTGATGTTTATTTTAGGAAGCAACAAATGCAGGTAGGGTTCAAGTCAGTAATCATGGTCCAAGAAACAGGCAAGGATCTGGGTTCCGGAGGGGTCCGTCCACAACAGAGACTTGGGAGGAGAAGACAAGGGGATGATCAGGAATCAGGAGACACGCGTGTGCGCAGACACACAAGACACACAAGACAGGAGCAAGTTACTTAGTATATCACATGAAGCTCAATACTTACCCAAAGTGTAGTTCCTTACAACAGCCCTTTAACCTTGGAGTGAAAATGAGCCACGGCTGGTGACAGGTAATGGCTGGGCATGACAACAATATTCTTTACTGAATTCACAGTTTGCTGCCTTCAGCTTTAACAATTAGAACCTTTAAATAAGGAACACATGTACGAAGTGACCCATCTTACAAAGTATGTTTACATTGAGATAGTTCCACTAGGATGGGGGAGATACCTGTTTTCTTATGCACATGCATGAGTCATGCAGAGCAGTGAGTCTATAATCATGCAGGCTGTTAATCCAACCACAGAATGCCCTTGGATGCAGTCCTAGTACACAGTGTTATGACAGTTCCCATCCAGCCCTAATATAACTATCGTAATAGATGCAATTCCAAAAGAATCAGCACATGGAAAAATGTGTTTGGTTTCCTACTGTTAAGAGTTGTCCAAAATATAATGTGAAGGTAGCAGGTGAAGAAGGTGAAGAAATTGCTCACGTTGAATTTTAAACTCCTTATCAAAATGATTTAAACTGATTTGAGCTCAGCTGGACAGTACCTTCAGTTTTTGTGTTTGTTCTGCACAAAACCTCCAAACTGAATAAAACCATTGACAATGGCAATTAAGGAGCCAAATCACATTTTGAAATATCACACAAGCTTCTGCAGAACATTTAGGGCAGGAGAAGCACAATGCATTGCATAACCTCTGACCTTGCTGAGCAATTTTATTCCAAACAGGAAGCTTTGCATGAACACACCAGTGCACTGCTGACCTCAGTTAACTAATAATGCAATCTTGAACATCATAACTTCAGTATGCCTAGGCATACAGGGCTTACCAATTGACCTTGGACTCCAGAGAGTTTTGTTTTTCTCCTGTGCTTACAACAGTGATTTCCTACCCTTGGTGTCTTCAGGCTTTTCACTCACTTGTACTGTTAATAATACAAAATAGTCATCTTTACATCAGTCAATTTTGCTTGTTATAAAACCACAAACCAATTTTTTATGCACAGTTATCCTGGGATGATTCCTATTTAAAAATAGAGTTGAACATTTGCCATTAAATTGCAATGATTAAAGCATATCATAATTTTAGAGACCTAGTTTATATAAACTTAACAAGCCTGCATTTTTTAGCAGCTTTTCATGCATGCAAATAAACTGTATGGCATCATTTTATATGTATGTATGGTATGTGTTTTCTTAATTTGTTCTGGAATAATAGTATTCATACAATGGTAGCATAGAATATTAGAATATCTATTGTTTCAGGTGACTGAATCTGTTCTGTGTTTATCAGCTGCCATTTAACAATTCTCACAGCCATTCTCATTGGTTACCGCCTTGGGACTGTGTGGGCGGAGTTTGCATGTTCTCCCCATGCTTGGTGGGTTTTCTCTGGGTTCTCTGGTTTCCTCCCACAGTCCAAAGAATTGCAGGTTAAATTAATTGGTGTTTCCAAATTGCTGTGCATGTGCTTGGATGTGTCCAACGACTGATGGAGCAACGCATCGGTTGGAAGTCCTTCAGTTGTATTGGTGGTGATGTCTCTGCCGTCCAGTGGACCCTGCCTTAATGCAGGACTGATACTAGGAAGTAGTATTTAACAATTCTCATAGCCATTCTGCAAAACATATAACTTAAGTAACACCACAGCTCCTTTGCATCTATCCAGTCATGCATGACCAAACAAGGGTCATGAGTGGTCTAGAGCCAATCTCAGGCAACCTGGGTCACAAGGTAGGGAATACCTCAGATAGGGCACCAAGTCATTGTAGACCTCATTCACATTTTTTTTGCTTCTTTTTCAGCCGCTCACCAGAGTTATTGATGTGATATATTTAAAAGTACATGCACTATTTCATAGAAGTAGCAATGAGTCAGTGAACCTTATCTAACTATGACAGCTCAACGAACCTTCTTTTTACTTAAACTTGGGTCCTCCAGAGCTGCTAATTACATCAGGGACATATCTGTTGTGACACTGAGTGGTCAGCTGCTACATTTTCCACCTTCCCCTGTGATGGCAGTATGTTTTAGATGTTCTCAAAATGAGCTAGGGCACTTCCTCGTTGGTCTTCGTCTTTTCCTTGCACCATCATAGGGCATCTATTTCTTTGTTCCCTTTGAATTTCTGTGAATTGGTAGGTATAAAATGTGACAGGCCAGCTGGAGTCTATATCTTGGAGCCTTTTTAAATGGGAAATTTGCACAATTTCTTCATTAGTGACATGATCATTGTAGATGATGTAAAGTCAGGCATTGCTTCTGGAACAAATTCATTTTCGTACCATATGGACCCATCTTTTCATTTTTTATCGGCATTAGTTGTATAAAAATCATATTGTACAGATTAGGGTTTGCATTAATTGCTTATAATTAAATACATATGCTAAAATGTTGTTTATACCTTACTGTAATGTGTACTTGTTTAATTATTTTGTTTTTGGTGATTATACTGCTAAAGTAGATAAAGTAGTCTTCTGTTCCACAGTTCACATTTTCCAATAAAATTGTCTAAGTGTGGTTTCAATTGTTGATTGATTATTGCCAATCTGCATACTTTTTTGGTACCTATGGGCACTCAGACAGGTCTTTCCAGGGTTCATCCCATTTGAGTATGTGTGCTATAAAACTGAAGTCCTTTCTCCAAAGTATTATCTTCTGCTCTAATCTATTGTGATGTGGCAAAGGGTGGGTGGTGGGGGTCACAGATATTTCACCATAAAACTAAACTAACCATCACTTTTTAGAATTGCTTGCATTCTTCCGAGGTTTCCTGTGCCCACACAAGACTTCTCCTTTCAATGTTTAGATTAGATATGCTGCCTCCTACTCAGTGATGCACCACTCTACCTGTCAAATGAAACATGAAGGACACACAAAGAAAAAGTATCACACTTCCACAGTTGTCCAGGAAACCAACTCAGATTCCAAGCAAGATGAAACATACAGAGACACCAGTCTGAGATGGAGGGAGTAGCAAATCGACAAGGCTCATGCTTGCTGCCCTCAGGGCCATGGTTTCTGAGCAGGCTGGATTATTCTGTTATGATATGCTTGCCTCTTCACCCCTTTGTTCTGCTAAAGTCAAGAAAGAACCCTAATGAATGCCATAGCAGGGCATGTTTATTATCGTGTCAAACAAAAAAATCAAAAACTGCCTGCAACTCAACTAAGCCACCACCACAAAGGAAATAATCAATAGTCCAGCAGTCAGTCAAAGCATAACAACCATTAAAATGTAGAAAATAAGGGCTCACAGCTGACATTAAGCACAAAAAAACCAAATAAGGCAATGGAGCCCTTAACAGACAGATTGCAGCCAACTCAGAAGGCACTCAAAGCATCCCTGTCTACACTATCAAATGCCTTTTCGAAGTCAATAAAATGTATTGATATTGGCCTCTGAAATTCAATACATAATTTCAGTGATGTGATGTAAAGTTACTGCCTGGTCAGTGCATGACCATCCACTGCAGAAGTGTGCTTTTTATTCTTGTATTATTGCATTATGCAGTTTTTGAATAGCACAGAAAAAAGTCAATTAGACCAGAGTTGGAGGTTGCCTAAGGCCCAGTTAGGGCCAGGGGGGCCCTTGTGGCTTTTTAAAATGTGTATATTTATACATTGGGGGCCTATGGTCCTGAACTAGCCCAAGACTTCACAGACAGACAGGCCAGCTCTGACAGAAAACAGACAGAACTCACACCAGTTACTGGAGTCAGCAGTGGTTATGAAATGTGGCTTTGTTATTCCTCACTGCCATTTCAGCAACTGTGTGGAAATGCAATTATGACGTGTGACTTTGTTATTCCTCACTGCCATTTCAGTAACTGTGTGGAAATGCGGTCATGACATGTGGCTTTGTTGTTCTTCACTGCCATTGTTGCTGTCTTCTTCACTTCTCTATCATGAGGAGTTACTACCAAAGTTGAAAGCTGTTTTGACTGCCAGGTGGTTTATGTTATACCCATTGTGCATCTTTTACTTGTCCTTTCTCTGTTAGTTACATCTTAGCCTCTTTATTTTTGATGGGCATGCCAGACTTTCTTGTCATGTCTACAAAGACTTTGCACATTTTTGGAGTGTTACTTCCTGTGCCTCTGCTCCTTCCTTCCTTTTCACTCAACAATCCAACTCTTGACATAAATTTTCTGCTTACTCCTTTTTTTTGGCTGGTGTGTTAGTATGCTCTCATTAGCTCGTTGCATCGCTCAGAGACCATGTGTCTTCTGCTGTCAAGCATTATCTTTGCAACCCTCTTCTTTGTCCAGTTTTTGTCTCCAAACTCTTCTTTACTGTCTTTTTTTAACAACAGGCATTGCCCATCACCATCAATGCCATGTTTTATTTGAAACAACCCGTTTAGAATTTGAAGTTGGTCAGCTTTGAATTTGTTCATTTCTGAAATTTTTTTAAACATTAGCTCAGTTTTGCCTTTACAAGGTGGTGGTCTGAGATGAATAGCAACTCCTCTGTAGCTTATGACATCTTGCAATGCTGGTTTCCCTAGTTAGCTAATGTACGTGAATTGAATTTGTGTTAACATCAGGTGATCACCATCTTTCATTATACATGTTTCTGTGTGCAAAGTAAGTGTTTGGAACAGCTATGCTAATGACATTACATAACCAAAGTAATCTCCCCGCTTAATCATTAGGCTGTCTGCCTGAAAAATCTGAGCCAATCATATGCTTTAGGCTGTGTCTACTACTAATAAGTTGTGCATCCATATCCTGAAACAAATTCCTGGTTATCTAGCAAAAATCATTGGTTATATCCTGTAATTAGTCATGGAATGCACCTTTCTTTGTGTCTTCTGCCTTTTGGTTGGTGCAGAAATCTATACAATAACCTTCATTGCACATTGGGACTGGAATCAGGCTGAGTGAGTTGCCCTTAATAGGGTGGTTTTCCTCCAATCAGTGCTTTTCTCACTTCTGTGTTCAGTATTAAACTGGAAATGCATACATGGTGTTCCTCACATTACCAGTATAAGACAATTTTACCCTCATTTCTCATTAATGAGTTCATTGTATATTCAATTAAATTAAATTCAATTTATTTTTATATAGTGCCTTTTACAAAAATGTGCCTCAATGTGCTTTACAGAACAAATTGCAGATGTTAAAGAATAAGCAGTAGTATATAACACTATTGTGTGAAGTACAGTTACTAAGACCCTTATGTGCCAGAGAGGAACAATCCAAATTTTAACAGTTTTTATATATTAGTAATTGCACAGTGGATCCATGGTTCTCAAACACAATCCATTCTAGAAGGATCTAGGAAGGAACTGAATTGTTCAGGAACTGAAATTATTTTTCTCATAAGAAACTTAAATTGGATAATCAGTTCAAGAACCCCAAACAATTGCCTATTTGAATTTGTATAAATACATAGCTAATGCTAAAACAATAAATTTAAGACATAAAACCCATAAATACATTCAATAACCATTTAACAATTTAAAAGTTTAAGTAATTTAAATGCACTTTACCTGTACTGTGGAGAACTAATGACATATTGTAGGCAGCAACAAATTATTACCTCAGAAACACAATCACTGTCTGTTTTTCATTTATCAAAATCAACAAACGTTTTTCTATCTCTTCAATTTTCTGGGATCTTTATTTCATAAGTACTTTTACCCCTTTAGCAACATAAGTTCCTTTGACCCATATGTTTCAAGAAATTGCTAATCCTCGATTTTGCCAGTCCATGCTCAATAGCTAGGTCAGACACACGGACACCTCTATCATGATTTGCTATTATTTACTTTTTAAGCTCTATTGTGGCTCTCACAACCTTCCTTTTTGGTTTGTTGCTTTCACTACCCTTCGTAGGATTTGTGGCAGCTTATTTAAAAACAACATAAGTGCAAGAACGTAACGTCCTCCCTGTCAAGCCCTGCGTGTCCACCAGATGTCACCCTTCCTTCCATTCTTCCCCGTGTGATTAGCCTTCCTTATATGTTTCCAGCCTTGTGTAATTCCCTTGTTAAAGTCTTGAGTGTGTTTGTACCTAATGTTTCCTATATATGCCTCCCTTCTGTCCCCGTCTAATACCAATTGTTAAAGTAGTGTTCTATGTTCCTTGATATTTTGTATTCTGGCCCTGTTAATCTTATCTGCGAATCCTTGTCTGTTGCATTAAAGCATTCTTTGCACATTAGACTCAGCCCTTGCCTCCATGCCTAAGTTCTGGGAGAATGTTACAAAGAACGGTTCCCCAAAAACGTGGTTAATAACAGAATACGTTTGGCAACCAATACTTTTTTAAAGAAGCATCTTTTATCCAAAAGGTTTTAGCTTGATAGTGCAACTGAATAATAACATTATGAAATGTCAGTCAGACAATTTGGGGAGCAGCTGCTTCATGTGGGGTTCTATTAACTTTTCCTCATCTTTCAGCAAAGCGCATATCCCAATGTACGTTCACGTCTACCGAAACCCTAAAGGGATAAAATACATTTGTTTTGGTCTGTACCCTGCATTCATGTATCCCAATGTACTTTCATCTACGGAAACCCTGATAGGATAAAATACATTTGTTTCTCCCCATACCTTGCATTCACCTGAGGTACAAGAAAGTATATTACAATAGTGTCAGTTGGTTGAGAATTGACTTTAGGTTTGCAAACTGAGACTTTTTTGTCACTGAAAAGTTTGATAACAGAGGGTGGACTATATAGGTTAACAGCAATTACTGCAATTAAGCAAGTTCAATTCATTTAATATAGTGCATTTCACAACAAGTTGCCTCACAGAATGGATTACGGTTATTACAAGTAATTACAACAAATGGAAGAAGGACAAGAACCAAAAACTCCACAATGTGGAGACAGAAAACAAACCTTTGGGAGTCCTAGGTCAACTGGAAGCCCAGCCCATCTCAAGCACAGTAACATTACAGAAAACAAAGTTGCTCTAAGGACTGTAAATGAGGATGGCAATAAGAAGACAGTCAGTGTTCCAGATGTAAGAGGACAACTCTGTAGACTTGCAGGATTCCTTGAGTGAAGGCCTCATCTATGGGATACATTGGGTGTCAGTTACTCTAAAAAGGCATCCTGCTCAGATGGTGCCCATATGAGCACTGAGTAGACATATAGGTGGAGAAAAATTGAAAGGGGGTTAGTACATAATAAAAACACCAACAGTAGGAAACAGAAAACTGCAGGTACATTAGTGTATATAGCAGCATTAATTAGAGTGAGCTATGATGGTTGTTGTGGGAAAGCTAAGCTGAAGGAGTCAAAACTTAAAGAGTAACACTGATTCGGTATTCCATACAAAGCTAGGCAGGCTATTTCATAGTCTAGAGTAACTCAGTCCTCTAGCACCAAAACTTTCATTTACTGTATGTATGGAATGGAAAGAAGGCCTGCATTCTTGGATCATAAGGAATGGTTTGGAGTACATGTATTTAAATTGGCTGTATATTCTGGTGCTTGGCCTTTGAGTACTTTATATGTTTACAGAAGAACTTTGAAATTGGTCCTGTACTTAACAGGAAGCCGGTGGAGTGAGGACAGTATAGGATTTATAGGCTTGTACTTTCTGCTTCCAGTAATAATTCTAGTGGATGTATTTTGAATGTACTGTAAAGTGTTTAATGTGCAGTTTGTACTCCCAGAAAGTAGAGCATTGCAATAATCTAACCTACTGTAAATAAAAC
Source organism: Chitala chitala (assembly GCA_025773905.1). Taxonomy (NCBI): domain Eukaryota; kingdom Metazoa; phylum Chordata; class Actinopteri; order Osteoglossiformes; family Notopteridae; genus Chitala; species Chitala chitala. The sequence goes on along the minus strand of JABJVR010000034.1, from coordinate 5,262,834 downwards.
ATCTACTATTTGAATAGTATCTTCAGCTGTAAAAAAGTGCTGCAACATGGCAAAGTTTTTGAGCTGCAGGAGGCACACCTGTGAGACTGTATTAAAAGTCAAAGTACAGAATTGCTAAAGGAAAACCTAAGGCCTGCAGCATTGAGGGCTGGACTGAAACTGTTTGCAGCAGGATTGTTACCCCCAAACAACAGGATCTCAGTTTTATCTGTGTTTAGTAAAAAGCGGTTTTTGCTCACCCACTCTTCAGTGTCATTGCAACTTTTAACTGAGGCGTTCTTGTTATGCTTGGTCTGCTACCCCTGGTTGAGTGACCATGTTTGTCGTTTCGTTGTCACCTTGTTTCATTCCCTTGTGTGATCTGATTGATAGTCATGTCTCACTGTGTGTATTCCCCATGCTTTAATTTTCCCGGAGTGTTTACAGATGGGTTCCTATGTGTGTGTTTTTTTTTTTTTTTGGTTATGTGTTTCACTGGGGGCTGTGATGCAGTGTTGCTTTAGAGTTTATACCATGCATACTGAGTTCCCTAGTCTGTGGTTCTTGCGTCCTATTTCTAATCCTTCTTATAGTTCTGTCCAGTCTGTCTGAGTCTGTTGTGTCTTCAGGTTGTTGTTTTTCCCTAGTTCCCTAGGTGCCCTAGTTTGTTTCTCTCCCTTGGATGGATCTTATGGCTTTTGAACTTTTTTGTGTCCAGTATAGGATCTGTGTATCGGAAATGTAAAATAAACTCTGCAATTGGACTTATTACTCATGTTCTGTGTGTTTCTTAATGTGAGGGTAATCTGCTACATTATCTTATGTTTAATTGTACAGTACAATTAAATGTCATGTGCATAGATATAATTTACCTGAAGGTAGCATTTAAAGGGAGAACTGTACTGGGTACAGAATAGATCCATGTGGTACTTCACATGTAAGAGAGCACTATCAGTGAACATTTGAACATAGTACCAATGGTTTGTGAGATAGGAAGTAAACCATCTAAGAACATTTACGCTAAAGCCCATGGCAGTTCGGTGCTGGTTTACCAAAATAGAGTGATCGACTGTACCAAAACAGCACTGAGATCTAGTACAACTAGAGCAGTCATGTTCTCTGCATCAGTTTGTTATGGTCTGTTACACCATAAGCTAAAGGAGAGCTCAGGTGTGGGGAGAAGTCATGAGCCCAGGACACGTAATAAAGGATGTGGGAGGACTTTATGTAATATTTTAGGATGTGACAACAACAAGCAATGGAGGATAGGGAATAATTACAATAAAAGGGGTAAATGATACAAGGGAAAATAAGGTGGATTTCTTTCAAGGGGGAAACAAAAACAAAAAGGTTTCTCTTAGGAAAGAGGGACCAGAGTAAATGCCAAACCAACAAACAGATTAAAACAAATCAGTCACGCCCTGCTCGCCATGGTCTCTTCGTCCACTAAGTGTCACTGTTCCTTGCTGTCTTGTCATGTTCCCTATGTCCACTTGGTGTCATGGTTCCTTCCTTACGTATCCCCATGTTCCATGTTAAGTGTATTAGTAGTTGCCAGTGGTGTCTCGTTTAGGTCCCTATTTAGGTTCCCCCTTTGTTTCAATGTGTTGCCAGTAAGTAAGTAGCCATTGTGGTTGCTTTAGAGCCCTTGGATTTGTTATTGTTTCCATGATTTACCTTGTTCCTGGAAAGTCTATGTACCTATTATTAAACCTTTGCACATTAGACTCTTCCCTTGCCTCCGTTCTCCCTGGAACGTTAAAGAACAACTGGCCGTTAAAAATGAGTCTAGCGAAGGGGAAGGCTAAACTGCCTTCTGTATATGATGGCTCACAGGCAGGTCTTGGGGATTACTTCACGTTGGTCTTCGACCTCATTGATCGTCCACCCTATTTGGGTAATTCTGAGAAGCAAAAGATTGCTCTGGCCATTCACTGGATCACTGAGGAGGCTGCTGAATGGGCCCACAGGAATAGAGCATCTTGGAAAGGATACCTCAGGTATCTTTCCATGGCTTCTGTGATGACTTGGAGAACTTTGTGTACTCTCGCTCTGCACAGGAATCTATGGAGACGGTACAGTTTGGTGCTATGGCCCTTGAGCCAATGAGGGTTCCGTGTATCCATTTGGATCCCCTCTTGAGCTCTGAGGCCGAGAGTGATCTTGAGTGGGATGACGCTGGCTATACAGCTTTGTGGTCACCTGAAGGGGTAGAAGTTGCCCTGCAGACAGACTGAACTGTACTAGCAGTCATGGCCACTCAAACAACCTTGTGTATGGTCCATTGCAGCAGTCAGATGACCCTGGGTTGGAAACCGGATGGTATCAGTCGATCCACTCAAGCCCAGTGGTAACCCCACCTGGTGACAGCATATACTCAGACACCCAGTCCTCCTGTTCATGTGTCCTGAGTACCTACTAAAATTACTTACTCAATAATCCCCACACCATATAAGATGGTCTTTTATTGGGGTAGAAACCCAGAACTGCTTAGTCGCTGCTTAATTATCTTAGTTGCCCATTGGTTGTGTCGTTGATGATGGATGACTGTGCCCACCAGTCAGCACTGGTCCTCTCTGGGTCTTCACATAACAGGGTCAGAACAGAAAGACATCTCAGGACATAACACAGTTAGCTTGCTGAATAGCTTAGTTAGGACACCTAGCAAGGCCAGTACAGTGAAAAAATATTTTCTAAGCAAGCTGCACTACAAGGAGGTATCTAGCTGCAACATAGCGATCACTTCTGTAAACCAAGTCATCTGGTATCCCAGAATGGTCCTTTACTGGATGAAGTTTACACTGAGTGCTCATTGTCCTCCCTCTACTGCTAGTTCTGCTACCAGCACAGCTGCCCTCAGAGCAAGGGCTAAAGCTGAAGCAGCTCAAACCAGAGCAGCCTTCTCTCAAAATTAAGATGAAGGTTGAAGCAACCTTACAAGCTCTACAACAAGAGAAAGACATGAAAGCATCAATCGCAGAAGCTGAGATCTTGGAAGCACGTTTGTAAGAGGAAGCTGAGGTTTTGGGAGAAGTCAAATGGCCACAGAACTCTGAGCTGTCTCAAACCAAAGTTGATCATATTCTTGATTATGTGGAGCAGCAAGCTAATAGGTCCTTTGGCCAGCACACAAGTAGACAGGATACTTTTGACAAGGACCGATCATTCTGTCCAACACCAGCTGACAGTCAAGCACCGCATGGCCTTGCTGATGTTTGCACAAAGCCTGACCCTTGCTGCACTTGTACTACTGCAGATCATGCCAGGTACTTTGCTCATTATCAACTTGTTACTTCTGGGTTTACAGTGTTTGATGACAAACCTGAAAACTACTTGGAAGTCCTTCTTTCAGAGTGTCATTGCTGACTTACATCTCTCCCCAAACGAAGAGCTATAGTTCCTCATAGGGTGGCTTTGGAAGGAGTCTTCTACGCACGCAAGAAGACTTAAAGCTGTGAACGTCAGGTGTCCAATGGTGGGTTTGAGCATGACATGGAAGAGGCTAGAAGAAATGTATGGATCACCGGAGGTAGTTGAACAAGCTCTCTTCACCAAACTAGAGAGCTTTCCTAGAATCAGCATCATCAATCAGCCATACAAACTACGTAAGCTTGCAGACCTCCTTCTGGAAATTCAGGCAGCAAAGGATGACAACTACTTACCTACATTGTCCTATCTTGACACCTCAAGAGGAGTTTCACCCATTGCTGAGAATCTCCCTTACAATATCCAGGAAAAATGGTCTTCATTTGGGTATGAATACAAGGCTCAGCACAATGTTTTCTTTCCCCCATTTAATCTGTTTGTTGACTTCATTCAAACTGAAGCCAAAGGAAGAACAGATCCCAGTTGCAATTGCTTTCTAATTCACCCTTCTGTTTCTGCTTACAAAACACAAGTGTCTGGAGCCACATTTGACAAGCAAGCACCTATCAATCCATCAAAGCTGTGTCCCATACATGGCAAACCTTATCCATTAAATTAGTGTTGTGCCTTTAGGGAGAAGAGCCTCAAAGTATGCAATAATCTCCTCAAGGAGCATTAAATCTGCTTCTGGTGCTGTTCCTCAACAGGTCACTTTGCAAAGAACTGTAAGGTGGAAATTAAATGTACAGAGTATGATAGCCAGTATCATCTTTTAGCTTTGCATCCAGGGCCAGCTCCTTGGATGTCCAAATCATCTTTGCCTGCATCAGTTTATGGCAGGGAGAGAGAGGAAACATCAGAGCAAGCAGTCATTTCTAAATGCACAGAAGTGTGTGACCAGGGGTTCAGCACAAAAGCATGTGCAAAGATCTGTCTTGTTTCTGTCTATCCTGAAGGATGTCATGAAGAAATGTGTAGGATGTATGCTATCTTGGATGACCAAAGTAACTGTTCGCTAGCAAAACCTGAGTTTTTCAATATCTTCAACATTAAAGGAACGCCACAGCCCTACACGCTCAACATGTGTGCCCGGGCTCAAGCTGACATCAGGGAGATGAGCCTGTGGACATGTCATGGAGTCAATAAATGGGAACATTTAACTTCCTTCACCTCCACTCTTGGAGTGCAATGAAGTTCCCAACAACCATGCAGAAATTCCCACTCCAAATGCAGCACGTCACCACAGTCATCCCAGAGACATTGCTGGTGAAATCCAAGATTTACATCTGGTGGCTGACATTGTTCTTCTGCTGGGAAGGGACATTCTGCAGGTGCACAAATGTTGGGAAAGAGGACCTTGAGACTGACATATGGATTGGATTGGCATCAGCAGTTCTGCAGGTGTCAAATTGGTCTTTGGTAGTGAAGAGGTATGGGTAAAAATTAGGCTTTCAATTTACCAGTCAGTTGATGTCCAATCCTCACCTATGGCCATGAACTTTCGGTAACTGTGGAAGTCTTAAATAGAATAGAATAAATTTGTCATAGTTTTATTAGGAGATTAAGTTTTTCACTAATTTTACTAATATTTTAAAAGAGATAGATGAAACACCCCACCCCCTATTGTTTAAAATTCCAAATTTATTGAAATTTTGTGATATGTAACTGAATACATGACATGTTGTTCTTCTACTCCACTGTAAATGTATGTTCTGAAGTTATGCAGCAGTGTAAGTCATCAGTGTCTGGATACGGTAATAACACTGAGACATAACTAATGAAATCGATATCTGGAGTTTAGGCACAAACGTCATTCTTTATGGGGTGTGGCCACGACACAATTGTGCTTGTGGCGCATGGTTTTTACAGAACTACATCAGGCCCACGAGAGAAATGACTAAAACTTCATTTTTGTCCATCACCAGCACTTTAGTCTCACCAATCTATTCAAAGCCCAACGAAAATGGTTCCAAATTCCCACATTAAAAAAACAAAAAAGATTTGGGGCTTTTGTGAAAACATCAGGGGCTTAAGCGTTGGAAGCCAGGGCTACCTCTGCCTCTGATCATGGTCAGCCTCATACTTTACTTGCTATTACATAGTGTTGTGTTTATTGTTATCATGCAAGGTTTGTGACCATCCCTGTATTTTCATTTGCATAAGAAAAAGAGATTTGTATTGTTTTAAGACTTAAATTGTGACTGATAAATTATAACAATGCACATTGGATTACCGGTTTTTTGAAAGGTATCCCTTACATCATTTAGTCAGTCTGAGGAAAGCTGATTATAATTGCTCGAAAGAATAACAGCTAAGTGTGTTTATTTGCATTTATTTATTTCCATTTTTTTAGCACAAACTGCTTTGGGTAGAGCAAGGAGACTTGTGTTAAATGAACCATCAGTTGCTAAGCAACTAGTCATATGTCACCTTGGACAGACACTAATGGGCCTGTGGCTTGCCACATATTTGCAGTATCTATACATTCCACTAGAAATCATTGATCCAAGGTAAAGAAAACATGGACAGTGTTTTATGCAGGAGGAGACTACCACTGGAGTAAGGTCGTTGACCCCCATTTGTAAATCATAAACGGAGAACAGCAGTGAAGATGGATCAGGGATAGAATGGCATGTGCATGTATGTGAAACCACAGTCATCACAAAGGCTTGTGGGATCTCAAACAAAAAATCAAATCTAAAATCAAATCTTTGACTAGGTTCATTAAGCTATGAAGCAATAGTTCAAATTTCAGACAAATTAAAAACATGAATTTGAAAGTTGTCAATAATTTTATATCTTCACTGTGAATGTTTTACAAAATCAAAAAATGCAACCTAGACATACTCAAATGAGAAAAAAAAATTCTGTCAGATATTTTCTACTTAAAATAGAGAATGGAATTTTGTTGTCAAAATGTAATTTGTTACTTCACAGAATAAATGCAAACTCATTAGCAGGTATGTTGTTTTGGTCCCTATACTCATTCTCCACAATTCCTTAGATTTTTCCAACACTTATATGTTTTAGCTCACACAACTTAACTTCCTTAAACACTTATTTTCATACTTCATCCATTTCTTGCACTGTTTTTAAGGCTAAAGCAGTACACAGAACAAGAATGCTAATATATTGTCATTGTGTTTGCTTTAAAATCAGGCCTTTATCTGCATTCTCATTTTTAAATTCATCTCATACTACATGAGTGTAATAAATCATGTATGGTGTGTTAAAAGATCTCATGTTCTGCACATTTTAGAAATTTAATATGTACTGGTTGATTATCGATGACATTTAAAAGCCACTGCATGTTTATTAATCAATGTCTTTTCCTGCACAATTGACTGATTGCCCCACACCTGAAGCTAGGTTAGTAATTAAATACAGTTTAAAGCAAGCAATTTTGTTCTGTTAATTTGCAAAACAGATTGCGTATGCCAAAAATATGTTACTGTGTATGTCCTTGGTCATTTTCAGTATAGTGTTGTTATTGTATTTGAAATCAGATGCATGTGTGCACAATTATAGACAAATACACATACATGTGTCTTTCATGTTAAATCCCTTTCATAAGATGTACTAAATTAAGCTTCTTAATGTTTAACAATTTAAACAGTTTAATAATCATGATACGTACCCAAATGTCTTTAGATGACATTGTAAGGCTGTAAAGAATTGTACTGTTCGCGTGGTATTTTTTATATACTAATGACTGTTAGACCCCATCAATCAACAGCAGTGTTTTTACAGACCTGCAGAAATGATCCCGCAGGACAAACTCAATGCCTTTCCGCTCATATAGGACGAGGTGTCATATTATATCATTTCTTTACTCCCACGGCATTTACTTATACAACCACATTAAACACTCTTTTTGTGTATTTGTGTGTGTGTGTATGTATGTGCCCACATGCATGCAGGAGCCAGGACTCTAATGGTTCCCAACCTGCCATCCTTAACCTTTCTGTTCACTGTGAATTGAACTTGCAAGACCCTCCCTGGGAAAACTCAACAACCAAACTTTCTGTTCAGTTGGTTTCTTTTGCCACAGTAGAAGGGGGCAGGGGAAGAGAGCAGGCTGCCTGGTAATTAGCCTTAGGGGAAGTCACTGCACTGTAAATTCCCAGGAGAATGGGCTCTGTTAAGCCACTGGCAGGCACATGGCGAGACGAGGATCTGGATCCCAGAATGGAAAGTTATCACACTGCACTACATCCCTCTTCATCAGTTACAGCACAGCCCTGTGATAGGCACACGGGTCCTGCGAGGCTGGCGTCCAGCACACACAGAAAGCCATTTCATGCATGCTCTAGCTTTACCAGATTAGCACTTTAAATGTTTCTAATCAAATATCGAATTTACAAAGCTTTCATTATCAGTCCCCCAGTGCCACCTCACTACCTATTTTAAATGTTCCTGAATCAAAATCAATTTTAAAATTTCTGCTTGAGTTTTGTTGAGGACATATTAAACTGTTGAGCATTTTATATTGTGGAAACTGGGTGAACATTGCAAAAGCTGCCAGTTTGGTCTTCCATCAAGCATTAAGTAGCTGTCGTGACAGACAGGGACACAAAGATGGGGAAGATCCAATCACAGAGATTTTATTGGCCGAAGTCTCAACAAAACCTAATCTATTAACCATGAATCACTACAAAAGGATTTCATTCCCAAAAGTCACTACGCAAAGAACAAAAATATGACAGAAACCCAAAAGGTGAATCAAAACCAACTTTCCAAATCAGTATGCATGAGCAGACTAAGTTGCACACTTGCTAGTACACAGTACTTTCTGTAGAAGGTTTGCTGGACATTGTGCTGGACATTGAATGGTGCAGTTTGAGTAATTTAAAGATATATTGAGGAAGTACAGGTGTGGTCGGGCACAATAAAGTCTGCAGTTGTAATTTGTTTCTTGGTAATGAACAAATGAAGCATGTGTTAGAATTGCTCTTGGGACTTACATGTCTTTTGGTCACCTTTTAGGAGTTGTTTTGCTTGTTAAAACAAGAGTGTTGGTCCTCCAACACTGACCATAAATGTAAGATTTTATTGTGATTACTTTTAACAAATAATAAATTGTACCCTTGTTTGTTAGATTACTGTTAATCTCTGTATAAACTAAAGCTGTTGTTAAAATACGGTGATGAAATAAACACGGTAATAAACCTTATCTACAATTGGTATGATTTTTTTTGTATCCTATAGAGGGCAGCAGCTGTTCTTTTAAGTTTGCTAAAGGTCAAATGTTCTTTAGTCCGTAGATTGGAATTTTTCTGCGACTAAATTGGAAGCGACTGGTATCAAAGTTCTGTACTAATTTAGTGTGAACCAATGGTTGGTGAATCGAGTACAGGATCTTCTCAAGGAAATACTATACTTACCGTTGGTTTCAATTCACCCAAAACAAAAAAAGAGCCAAAACAAAGGGAAACAAAAAATCCAGGAACCACAAGAGACAATACTCACAAAGTGTGTAATAATGTCTCACACCCTACCCGTGAAAAGACAAAGATAAAAAAGAAGAAAACAGGTGTAAACACTAGACAAAAACAAATGAGGAAATGAAGGGCCACGACCAAACAATGAGGACACCAAGGAGAACCATGACAACCGTGACTGGCAGTTTAAGCGAGGGTGTAGAATGTTGAATAGTTAAATCTTACCTGTCATTGAGGATCTTTACACTGTACATCTGAAAATATAATATTTTAATATCTTCTGCAAATCTGTGAAACACCTAACTGGCAAACGTGCCTGCTAAGTAATTAATTTACCCAAGCTATCAAGTCAATGCTAATTAGTGACTGCCTACAATACATTATAGTATTCTCCCAGAAAAAAATACAAAAATCTTGATAATGCCCATCAAATGGTATTATGCCTACAAAGATGCCAATTAACAAAGGTATTGTATAACAATGTCAGAATTGCTGTGGACCTGCCAGACTTGCATGCCAATTGTCAAGTGCTCCTCAGCAGACCTGTCTATGTGCTTCCTGAATTGATGTTGTGTGAGCCAATCATCTTGTAGTTTCCTTTAATTACATACTTAGACACGATGATCTGGCGCCGACAACAATCGAAGTTTATCTAAGGTTTGCAAGTGGCTGGCATCCCACTGAGCAGGGGATTTCAGTGGGCATCTACCATCCTACTTATTCAGAGCTGTAACCCCAGCCAGCAAAGAAAGTCAGACAGCCTGGAGCCCCCCCCCCAGCAATCACTTTCATTGATTAAGACAGATGTGGGGCTGTGCTGAGGGACGCCTTCACAAATAGAACCTGAAATCAAGACCGTAGATAAATTGTGAGTGTGAGACAATTTCACACCAAATTGATTGTCAGTTTGGCATTTATATTCTTACCTGTCGCAACAAATTGTCTGGTGCTGACTTTTATTGAGTGGCTTCTCAGGATGGATACCCTTCAAAAAAGGAGTAAAATAAAAAATAATAAAAATAAATAAATAAACTTTGTGGCAGTATGCACACAAGATGGCCTGAATATTGATCTTCTCTGGATTACATCATTTTAAATGACAAAGATTTTTTAAGATCTAAAACATATGATACAATAGTTTCGTTTATTTTTTAGTTTACAAAATTGAGGTCTATGTGCTGTTTATGCTCTGGTGTAATTTAACATTCTGTCCAAAGTAGTACATTGTGTACTGGATTGTAACATTTGGGGACAAGCAGGGATGGAGACAATGACTGTGTGTAAATGCTAACAGAAGGGGTCAATACATAAGGCAAACAGCATACATAAACAACCATGACATGACATGACATGACATGACATGACAAAGACTACTAACACTTGTACTGTATTACACTCTACACTAACATCTGGTCAAGGACTCACAAGGGAGGTATATATAGGGGAAAACAGAAAATGAAAGACATCCGATGGCACTGATTAAATTAACATTCTCACAAGGACAATGAGAGGTAGAAAACAAGAAAGAGGGGAAAGAGGCGACATCTAGGGGACAGCAGGGTATGATAGGTCCAGGGCATGACATAGGATGCATTTTTGCACATACTGCAGATTGTAATCAATACTTACAGGCGCAGAACAGATTCAAATGTGGAGCACTCTTTAAAGACAAATCAAGCAAAATCCACAAACCAATAACCAATGTTCAGATTTTTCCTTAGTCAGACAAAGTCAAGGCATGGATAACAAAGTGGTTAAATAGGTAGGGCGGGTCCCATAAAACAGCGTGTAGATGGCGGGGATCGTGAGAAACACACAGGAAACATGTATACAGCAAATTAGAATCATGCTGAAACAAGGCAGGACCACACTAACAAGCTCAGGGACAAGATTAGCAAGTAATAAGTATGACTAATGGGAAACGGGTGTACTTAGTATTCATGTAGTTGTGAAGAGCCCAGGAGGAGAGTGGCTGTAAATTAGCAGGTGTGGCATTTAAATGGGACTGTGTTTTATATTAAAGGACTATCTATAATCACAAAATCCTGAAGAGTTGGAAGAATGACATAAATATTACAACAAAAACTTTTTTCACCTTACTTTTTTAAGTAATCATATTATTATTATTATTGTTGTTGTTGTTGTTGTTGTTATCTTAGTTTTGAACCTATGCATGCCACCAAAAAGAAAAAAAAATCAGTTTTTTTCAATGACAACTTTTGCTTTTCCAACACAAATTTCCAAGTGAAGAAAAACATTTCTTTAAAAGGGAATTTATGCCTCTATCTTGCAAAAACACAATTTTGCGACAAAATGCAGTAATATTTGTGGTTGCTAACTAAAATTGAAAATGGTATTTTTTTATGTTTTTTGATCAAACCATTCGGTTACTTTGGGGAGTCAAAGTTAACTGATTATGTGTAAAGGTTTAGGCTCACAATACAGCACCAATGTGGCACTTAATCTCTAAAAGTTTAATTGCTTATCTACCAATTAAATTATTTTAAAAAATGATAGACCAGAACAGACAATACAGAGGTGGTGCACAAAAGACATAAACCTTTGTGGTTTGAAACTTCAGCATTCTGTCCTTTACCTTTATGCACACTTCCAAAAATAAAAAAAATAATTTCTGTAAGAAGTTCATTACATTCTAGTAAAGTGCTTGGAGTGTTCAAATACTAGGATTAAGGGTCAAATCACTTCAGTTAAAAAGTGAAAAATGACGGAAACAAACTAACAAGACAAGGATATCAGCAACACAGGAGACATACTAATCAAGCAGTTTCTAAGTTGTGACAATGAAGCCAAACATTTCAATCCACAACCTCAACATTTATAATAATGAAATCTTGGTCAATGTCTAGCGTTAAATAAAGTTACCTGTTTTTGAAGTTTGTCTGAGAGGATTTGTATGTTGTCTATGCACTTCCTGCCCTGTAAAACTGGCGAATATGTATTTATCCAAAGGAGCAGAAATCTTGTATAGTTCAGCTTGTGTGATCCTTTATAATCCTGCACAGATCTTAGAGGAAATGTTCAGAAAAGTCATACTGCTTACTGAAAGGCATGCATAACTTGTAAAGATAAACACATGCTGTTCTTGAAGAAACCATTTTTTCCTGAGCAACAGCCAGTGGTGTAGGTTTCAGATCAGGGTTGGGGAGGTGAGGGGGGGTGTTATATTTATGGCATATGATCCATAATATGATTAAAGATTGATTAAAGTAACCAGGATGCATGGAGACTGGGTGCCACAAATCAATCCACTCAGATACTAGGGGCCACACATCCCCTCCACACATCCTCCCCAAATTTCCATCTACCATAATACCTTAAGCATGTCAAGAGCATATAAACCCAAACCTCAGAGCTGGATATAATTTAACAATTATTTTTTTAAATTATTCTAAATGACCTTCACATGGTGGACTCTCCTTAAAAGTGTTAAGCAAACGCTTCACTTCTTCAACCGTTACTTTTTAAATTTAAAGTGTTTAT
>JABJVR010000034.1:5234008-5250447 GCA_025773905.1 Chitala chitala | reverse complement strand
TTGAGAGCTGTTGTGGTGGTGTTGTGTGTCTACTCTTTAGATATGATTACACCTCTGTGTCTATAACAGCCCCCCTCCACACACACACACACACACACACACACACACACACACACACACACACACACACACAAAAAACTCTTCCCCCCTGCAACTTCCTCAGAACCTCATAGCCTGCTCTGCATTTTAGTCACACACCCCTCCCCCCAAGATTAATCCTCAACCAACAGTTTGAAGGTCCATTGCTTCAATCAATATCCATCATTTAAATGAATCCCCAGCTTTTAAAACTCAGTACAGTTGTGGGATTTGATGGATTTAGAGCGATCATTAAACGTCCAAGCAAACAGCAGCGGTACCGGGGGCCCCTCGCCCATGTTCCCCAAACCCAGGCGGCAGCTGATCATGTGGTCTCAGCTGATGGATGCAAGCAGCGTGCCTGTGGCTCACGGACACAAGATGCAGCAAAGCAGACCACACTACTGCTTCTGTATTTTCCTGGGATCAACTGTAATGGTATAGATTTATGCCAAAAAGAGAGTCTGTTTTATATACCACAAAAAATAAAGTCCATCTTCTTTCTTTACTTCTATGTGTAATGTGTTTTATTTTTAAATTTGGTTATTTCTTTTTTAATTTCATAAGCAGAATAAATGTCTTTTCAGTACTAGCATAGCTGTAATTACTTTGTATGTGTTTGTTTTGAAAGGAATTGCTAATTTATGCAAGTGTGGATGGAAGGGATTTCAACCTGAACCAAATTGCTCTTAAGACTGCTGAAGAGGAAGTAAATAATTCATTAGTCATTTTGCAGACGCTTCTATCTAAAGCTACATACAACATTTCATACAGTTATTACAATGACCCAGCACTAGGTGTCTTGCCCAAAGACACACTTGGTGGCTGGGCCGGGATTTGAACCGGGAAGCTTCCAAACCCCAGCTGGATGTTTTACCCATTGAGCCACCAGGAAGCATGCAATAGTAATGGCTAACTTGACACTTGGGCTTCAGCCCTTAATCTAGTGTCAGTTGAACAATTTTTTTAAATGGCAGGTGACCCAGGAAACATCTGAGTTTTCCTTTTACAAACAGCAGAGATTCCAAGCAGACTGCTTTGAAGACCTGTCACTTTATTTATCTGCTTATGGTTTGGATAAATAATGGTTTATGTCAAGACGTCCAGGAGGGGGGGAGGAAATGTCTTTAAAATGTTTGTTAAAGGGCCTTGAAACACAAAAATTGAGCGATTCTTCAAAGCCTATTCAGCAGCGATAAACACAATGTATTTTGGATGTCCGTATAACCTAACCTTGCTTTTGAAAATCTTTTTATTACAGAGATGTTGAATGACTGGACTGGGATACATTTTTCCATCCCAGGACCGTTTGCGTTTTTCCCTCTCAGATTATAGTATTATTTATTTGTTTGTTGGTTCATTTACTTATTTATTTATTCTTTAGACTGTTTGTTGTCTGGTATGTGATGTATTAACTTAGTGGATACCAATTCGCAAAGTGCAAATAAATAAGATTTTATGCATTGCATCACAGAAACTGCTGACTTTGTACGAAGAACCTCTTGCCTCATCTGACTCTCTTAAGGAGTGAAGATGTTCAGTTTCTGGGCACTGTGCTCAAAGCACCTTCATACTTCTTAAACCAGAAAAATATCTGTTGATGTGGTGTTTTATCACTTAAAAATCTCATAACATTTTTCAACTTTTTAAACTGTGTTCGGAGATTAAAGATAGCACTTAGTGTGAAGGTAATTCTAATAAATGACATCAGAAAATCACAGATGCCATGTGTGGGAAAACTCATGCAGTAATAGTAAACAGGACGTTGGGTTAACACTGCAGAGCTGCCCACAGGTACAGGTTTTCAGGCACAAAAGAGCAGCGATACTCAGACAAAGCCTCCCAGTATCATACAGCACAAACATGAGGACAGACTGCAGACAGCTCCCCCGTGGACCTGCCTCTGAATTAACATGACGGACCTCCTCTTTACAGCTAACCATTGTAGAGCAATGGATAAATCGAGCTTTTAAAGGCGCTGGTGGGGGGCAGGTCAGCAGGGTTGCAGACCGGCCTTTGTGGCCAGGAAAGATGAGTCAGGAAATGGGGTCTTTTTCGGGTGGTTGCACTTCAGTAGATGGGCACTATACTGCTTCTAAACTATTCCACCTTCAGAATAGCTTTGCACACTATATTAAACAGGTAGTGGGAGTGGAATGAATGAGAGAACTGGTGGTGAAACCAAAGTAGGTCTTAGACTGAGACATGTAGCACCATTTGGACAGTGAATGCCATTTTCCAGCACTTTCCATCATTTAAATTATCAATTTGACAGAGCTGTTTTTTAAGTGCTTAATCCTTTTCTATCCATCTCCAAACACTAACCACAAAAATGACTTCTGTCATCCACAGATAGTGCACTTCCACCCTTACCGTCAGTGGAATGTGAGAAGTGGAGATTTTGTTAGCACGGTGCTAACAAATGTTTTTGGTATAAGCTGATATGTGATCGACCAGCTCCCCCCTCCCCATTCCCTCTCTTCATGTTACTAAGCTGATTCAAAATCAATACAAATATGGCAGGACCAGTGGGTTTTCTAAAGGGTCTTTCAAATAACTTGTTTATGAGGCTTGTGTCTGACTTTTGACTCATCTGGCTTTAGCACCCACACTGCGTACTAGACAGACTCAAAACACCCACCCTGGAGGAGTGATACGTTTTAAAGAAGCTGGAGAAGTGTCAAACTGTCAGCTGAAAGTCCTGTGTGTTGCTGCAACACAGCCCTTCTGTACCAGTGACCAACTTTTCAACTCATCAAATGCCTCCTCATTTAGTTCTGCCATATTCTTCCACTCAAACTTTTGCTCTAAACGTTCCAATTGAATTTATTATGTATTCCTTCCTCTCTTTCCTTTAAACACCTTCCTACAGTAAATGGTGCACTTTTAAAATTTTCAATTTAGCAAAAAAAGCACAGGGGACCCTTGGCAATGGTGTAATCCGTGTCCTGTTGTGGTAATTCCAGGAAAAGTGTACCGAGCATACACATTAACCTCTTGACAGAGCTCGAGGGGGCATCTAAATATTCAGCAATGAAAACGAAAAATGCAAGTAGAGACTTTCCATGAGGTACAGCTTGTTTATAAACTATTGAATAGGTTCTCAGTGGCTTTAAATCAGCTCCTTATTGGGAACGCTATACAAAGCGTAGCCTTCAAAGAGATTTAATACCCCTGGTTGAAATATATCCAATACTGATCCGAAGACAGTGTTTATGAGATTCTGCTACATATCTATCAAACGTATCTGTCTGTACGGGTGGCCGTGTGCTGAACAACGCATATTAAACAGTGGATCAATTGACACATGGTCGCAATTAATTCCAGCAATGTCAAAGCCGGTGGGTAATGAACGTGATTTGCATAACACATTTGAGTCATGTAACCTTGGTGGGTAATCTCTTTTTGACTTCGTGCAAAATCAGAGTCTATTTCAGAATAAATAGCAAGCTCTCATGTTCTGACTCAATGGGTCGAACCAACCTTTAGGATTTTGTATTTTGACTTTTTAGATTTTGGGGAGTAATGAACTGTCATATTGGTTTACTGTGGGACCATGATTATTAAATTATTTAATTTCACTAATAAACACAGGTATGCCCATGCACACTTTCTTTGGGGTTAGCTTCTCTCTGTCCCACCGTCCGACATCTTCCATGTTACCTCATTAACATCTAATATTAATTTGGTTGTTCAAAATTTTTTGCTCATTTTCCTCATTTTGAATTTGAAGAAGTTGCAACGGTGAGGTTAAAATGATATCACTTAGTATTTTCATTTATATGTTTCAATTTATTTTCCGACAAGCGTTAATTTAGCAGTGATCCATCATCTCTCTGTTGTGATTGAAAGGGAATGTAATTAAAGACTTGCTTTTTGGAAAACCACCTGTCCCCCCCAAGTGGCTGTCCTCCCCAGCATGTTAGGGGAAACTTTCACACGGCTAACCTTTCGCTTGCACGGGGAGGTGTGAGCAAACATCATCCCGCTAACAACAGAGCGGCTCCTCACCATGGGAGCTGATTAAATTAAACTGCCTCACGGGCAATTATGCCAAGGTCAGAGCGATTGTGCACAGAGTGCTCCGGCTCCGTCTTTCCCCATTGCATGGGAAATAAGACGATGCCATGAATATGTGCCGCTTCGGCCCCTTTGGGACAAGGCAGGCTGTGATGGTGAAATGGAGAAAATTGAGTTGTCAGTATTGATTTGGACGGTTGCATATTGAGAGGGGAATGAACATTTTAACAACAGGCGTTGGGGCTTGAGGTCAAACGTCATATTATACAGTGTGCATATCAATCTGGATTACAACGCTGATCTTTATTGCCGCTTGTCAATCTGTGCGCAACGTGCCAATTAAACAAAGTCAGTTTCTGACTTTGTTATTTTAAAAATTACATTCATTAGATGTTTACAGTTTATTTTTGAACTCCGCTAGTGCTTATTGTATGTTTTAAAATTGCATGATTCGAAAAAATTCATTACAAATGCAGGAATGTATTTCTGCACCAAAAATTATGCACATTATATTAAAAAAATAAATTTATACCTATTTTTTATTGCAATGCCAAATCTATAATCTATAGTTGTATTTATATTACATAAAAGTCACAGATCACGTACACATAGCTGTGACAGTCCAGCACCTAAGAATAAACTGTTATGTCATGACTTGGTCACCATGGTTCCTTCTAACAGGAAGGTGCAAAGAAGGCGGCTACCATTTTTAAGTGTGAGACTTAACACAGTCCTTGGTGAAGCTTTTGTTATAAAACAGTTCTGGGCAAGATCTTCAATAAGGACTCCTTCAGAGTTTCGTAAATACACCCCTCCTTCACTACAGGCTAGGTCACTCAGGGTCCTGCGCAGCCTACCTCTTTTAGGATAAAGAGCTTGTCCCTGTCTTCACTTTTCTGACTGCAAGGCCTTGATGATGCTACAGGGTGTGACATTAACAAAGCACATATGGGGCCCATGTTACAAAGCTGGGCCCATGTCAAACGTTAGCAGACAGCAATGAAGAGCATCTGCAACATATGCTTAATTAGCACTTTGTACTTACGCTGTGTTCTCCACATTCTAGGCCATTACCATATTATATGAGCCAGGGACTGAAAGTCTATTTACGTTTATGTTCTCATTTACAGTGGAGCTGTGCCTTAATCCCCGTTTGGCCAGTCTCCATCAAGCATGATCGCTTTATGGGAAGAGACTTCCAGAACAGAGTCTGATATCCGGCCATGTTGGACCACTGCAGGTTTTTTGACTTGAAGGGTGAAACAGCACTTGAGATATCAATCCACAGAAGACATTAGATTTGCTGAGACAACTGCTGCTTCATGCATCTGATTAGTGACAAGTTCCTCCACTCAGTCTAAAGAACCCTTGTCACAGCCACTGCAATGAACAATCATTTTTTGTGTGACTCATAATACTTTAACCTTCCACTTTCCTTTAAAACTGGGGTGTATTGGAAATTATTACACATCGTTGTGCGCATTAACTTCAGAGGTAATCCTCTGTAAACACCCAGAACTGTCACATGTATGGCCATCAAAAACACTTAACTCTAGTCTGCTGCTATCCAGGAGAAAGCGTTAAATATAATCCCATAAACACCGTGAATCTGGCCTCGGTTCTTTAGCAGGTGGTGTTTTAATGATTAAAATTGTTACTTCATATTCAGTTTTGATACGTTGACTTTGGAAATTGTATTTTCTGACAAAAAGATGAACTAAGCTGCAAATTAGTTAATTATCTGGGGTTGGCAAAAGACAAACTAGCATTTCTCTTTTGCTGCTGATGTGGATGGCGAGAGTGCGTGATAATTTAAGTTGTCTGGTTTCATTGCGCTGTTTGAATGTATTGATGCCTGTGTGTATCTCTGCCAGGGTTAAACATCTTCTGCCTCATCATGCCTACCAAATGAATGTTTAGACATGGTTTTGTAAAACTGAAGATATAGTCACATGGTTGCATTTTATTTAGCATGTCAATATTGAATCAAATCTTAAAAATAGATCTGAATAAGACCGCTGGACGTCTTCAGAGTCTTGTGAGATATAATTGTAGCAACACTTTCAACATTTGTTCCATCACTTCACATCTTTTTGTAGACTTGAATATAACATCAGTTAACCAGATTTGATGTTTCTTCCTCCTCCTTCCCCTCTGTTACATCAGTCAAATACATGAGAGATAAACATCCAGAAGGTTCTTTATATTGTCAATAGAACGTTTTTTTTATCTTTATATCTGAGAAGTCAAATGCCACTATGCTAATTTAAAATCCTGTGGAAGAAGTAGATGAAAGTTTTCTTTGATGTGAAACACAAGCAATAGAAAAAAATGTACAGCACTGTGCATTAATGATGATTTTAAGTGAGGCTTTCATGTCATTCGATGGCTTATTGACTAGGACGGTTTAATGCTTTTTGATGGTTACGAGTAACCTTGACACGGCAAAGGCCGAAAGGAGTTTATTATCTATAAACTGATTTTAATCACCACATGGTTATAACACAAGATAAATGCGGTAACATTTTACACATATATAACCACAACAACAACAACAATAATAATATTAATAATGCCACATTTTGTGATGGTTTTTTTTTTTTGTGACAGGTATAGGAATTGTCACCAGTTAGCATTAACTGCTAGATGATATCTGGCCCAGAAATAAATGCTGTGGAAATGTTGGTGTAGATACACCTTGTGGAAATGCTGGTGTACATACACCTTGTGGAAATGTTGGTGTATATACACCTTGTTTGTCTGTACATGCCTGCACATGTAGGCTTGGATGTGAACGAGGCCTCGGAGGCTACAGCTCCCATTTGCTTTTGAGTCTGTTAGACAAGAAACGGCTTTGTTGTTGTTCAAAGCACTCAGAGCACTGAGCCGTCAGCACTCAGACTGGAGAATTCTCCTGTTTGTTATTGTGCTACATGGCATTTCCTGGGAACCCGTGACATGGCACTGAGCTGCAGCCACTCTGATTCCAGACGATCCCGACAGGTGAGAAACCGAACATCTCAGTGCGGAGCGGGAGTGATGGTCTCTCTGCTTCCATATATTTCACGTTGCCTTGAGCTGTCAGGCAGCTCAGTGCTAACCTGAAAGCATCTGGCAGACTTTGAGTCCGCTGTTTCAAATTCCCAAACACCAGCCTCAAGGGTCCTTCATAGTCTCATCATCAACACTTTAACATTTTAGGGAAAAAAAACAAAGATTTATGGTCATTAAAGACATTTAGATATATATATTTTTGTATAGATTTTATTTCTTATTAAACAAAGCAGGTTGATAAAGAGGATTATAAAGTAGATTGTGAAATAAATAAGCAAGTTGACGTGCGTTTCATGTGGGCCCAGTTGAAGTCTTCTCTGGGTTGTTTTGTGATGTGCGCAACGTACTGTCTTTTCCTCATCTTTTCATGTGGGAAAGGTCAGTATAAAAAAACCAATAAAATGTGGCACCTGTAGTTGAAGACAATAAGCTATACAGAGCTCATCCGAATCTGGCTGCGATACTGCAGAGACAGAAAGGGAGAAAAGAAAAAAAAAATTGCAGTGGACACAATTGTGAAAAATCTTGTAAACTATTAATTCATACCCTAGTCTGTATTTAGTCAAGTAAGAACTAAGTGGCTGTAAATTCTATTTTACAGGTGACAAACTTTACATTTTGTTTAATCTGAAAATTGTGTTTTTACAAAGGAATGTGCCCTTTTACCTTGTGTGTTAAGTGGCTTGATTTAAATTCATGACTCAGTGCTGTGGAAAAAAAAAAGCCAACTTGTTGAGATGTGAAAAAAATGACTGCCTCTGTCAAGCAGTGTATTGTGTAACCATAAAATGAAGTTTACCATTTGAAATTAAATATTGAAAATCCAATATTCAAATCCAGATAAGATGACATGCAATAAATTTGAAAGCAAAAGAAATGGTTACTTTATCTATATGTATCACTGCAGTTTCCTTTCTTCAAAATTTTACAATTTACGCTAAATTATGCTCTATACAAACATGATTACTCATTGTAGTGCTTCTTTTGAAATGGGTTGTCTACTGTATACAGGCATGTTATGGGGTTACCTGTCATGCACTAAATGTAAGAGCAGCACTAATGATAACAGAATCAATTCACTTATACACGCCAAAGGGGCATTTTGGAACAAATTGAACTGATGGTGAAACAATGTTTAATATGCACGGTTATAATCACATGACCCTGCAATGGTAAAATATTGATTTTATGTTAAAATGAGAAGGCGGAGGGTGAACAGTGGCTCTGTGGTTAGCACTGTTTCCTCTCATTGCCACGGCTGGTGGTTTGAATTCCGCCACCCATCTGTGTATGGAGGTTTCCTCCAGCTACTCCAAAGCCATGGTTAATTGGTGTTTGCAAATGTTCAGCAGCGTGTCAGTTTGTGCATTTCTACCTTGTGTTGGGTTGTCATCCTGTCCAGGGAGTCCCATACCCTGTGCCCTAAGGTCCCTGAGACTGGCTCCAGGCCCTCTGCGTCCCTACATAGAATCAGCGGTGGATGGAGGGATGGATGTTCGCATGGCTGAGGTGAAGTCAAAGCTTAGTCTACTCTGAGGTTCTAATATAAACCAGCCCAACAGTCTTCATAAAAGTTTCTGGAATTGGAAAGCATTTTGTTTAACTACTAAATGTGTGAAAAAGCAACACGAAATGCGGCTTCCTGGCCCAAAGCGGAGAGCATCAGGCGGAGGTGTGAAAGTGTCCCGGCTCACATCCCAGCACAGCCAGATGGGTCCTTAAGCAAGACCCTCAGCACTAGTTGTAGGTACGTTTTTGGCTGGCTACCCACTGCTCCCCTCAGGGGATGGCTTAAACGCAGAGAACGTACTTCCCCATTGTGGGACTAATAAGGGATTAATACAATTAGAAATAAATAAGAAAAAAAGGTGGCTATTGTTTTGTAGTAGAGCTGCAGACATTTAGTTTAAAGGTCAGGGGAGAATTTCAGTTTTATATAGGGGCTGGAAAGGGCATGGCAAACTAAGACATATAGTGCCGTGCTTAGTGAGAAAAAAAAAACTGAAAAAAAAAGTGAATAAAGACACAGTAGGTATTCACGCATAGCACCGACAAAGTAAACATCACTCACTGATGATGTGTCATGTTCTCACCTCATACAGTATATACACTGTATATTTAAGTATGCAATATGTAAATGAGCCTTCTATGTTAACCTCATTCCCATATTTCAGAAACATACAAATACAGATTTTCTGCCACCAAATACAGATTAATGCTATTTTGTATAATACTACTATTTGGACCTGATTGTTACAATATTTCTTTAAAAGTAAATGTCTGGTACAATTTACAAAATGTAACAAGCGATTGCATGTACGTTTGCTATTTTGCCGCTTAATTCACTTTCACTGCTTATAGGCATAAAGAGGCAGTAATGTAAGTTATTTTGGAGGAGCACAGTGGAACGTGCCAATACTGCCAGTGCCCAGATAGTGCTTCATTAAAATTCAAGGCACCCAGAGGTTCTGCATTATAGTCTCATATATGGATGTAAATAACTACCAATGAGACCTGGCAGTTCAGATCATCTGACCCGTAGGGCTTATGGAATTAAGATAGCTGAAGTATTGCCATTCTGAGCCAACCTTTATGATAGGAATAGTTAGCAAAGCAACCACAACCTCACATCCATGCAGTGTACAAAAAACATGAACGATGCCTGTGTGGGCACGCTGGCTGTCACAGGACAGTCCATTGTCCAGGTGTTTGATGTGCATGAGTCTCACATCACTCCAAGGCAGACCACAAATAATAATTCTTTGGAGATTTATCTAACACATAAAAAAAATCCAGAGGAAAATAGTTCAAAAACTGAGATGATAAGAGTTTTTTTCCTCATGAAATCAGTGCCTTGGAGGCTGGACTTTGGCTTGACTGATTTGTACTGAGATCCTCCCTCCTCCCCTTACCACGAATGAACTGGTCTAGAGGTTCCCCCTTGCCTCTGGAGTGCACTTCATGCATTCATTTCTTCATATCAGTTTATCTGCTGTCAAGAGGTCTGTCCGATATAAATTACGAATGCTGCTGGGTGTTAGCAGCCCTCTTGAGAAACAAATGTGGATTAGGTAGGGTCACATTGAAACATCTCAATGGTTCTAATGCTTCTAAGCAACACTGGTCACTGAGGCAAAAAGTAATGCACCCTCAAAATTATTTTCAAAATGGGTTTCACTCAATAATATATTTGAGAGCTTTTTCTCCTCTGAAAAAAGTCCCTATAGTTAAATTCAAATTATATCAAATATAAAGAGGAAATAAATTATTTAAATAAAAAAAAAATTGAAATAAAATTAAATCATGGCTTTTTTTTATTTCCAAAAAGCTTCACCTTGTATTTACATTTTGTGCAAAAACATTAAAGGTTTCAAAGATTTTACATTGTAAGTTAAAGTCAAGGCACATACATAATACAACAACAATATTTTCTAAGAAAACAAAAAGTAAACTTTGGTTCCTAAAGAGCGTAATAGATTTAGATGTCAACGGAAAGTCCAAACAAAATGTAAAGCCATGAAATTGGCAAGAATACCAGTAATGAAGTAAAACAACGATTACTTTGTCACAGTTATACACAACATTCCTGGCTCTATTATTGTCTGTAAAATGCCTGGTTAATAAAAATCAATACAGTCCTACAACTTGCCATATGTCTGGATGAAATATGCATTATAATTATTATTATTAAAAACTTCAAATGGTATAATTGTTCATCGGTATTTGCAAGGAGTTGCATCTTATTTTAATAATTTAGTAATAATAATAATAATAATAATAATAATAGCATTGTTGTTGTTATTATTTCCTTAATAATGAGAATTGAAAATCTGAAGACTAAACTAAAAACAAAACATTTTGCTGTATAATTTAAGAATGTGAAAATGCAAATGGGAAGTCACCCTTTGATTTTGTCACCCTTTGATTTTGTCTTGATTTTACAATGAAACGTTCCTTGAAGGAATATTTTCCTATTTCTTTTATTCCTGGGCACATATAACTTCTTTAATACTTTTTAAATTGTTTTTTTTTTAAGTCTGGTGTTTACTTCCAATTGGAGTTGTTTTATACTGTTGTAATCAGACATCAAACTACAAAGTCATGTTATGTTTTAACTACTGAAATCTGAATTCAGATTTAACAAAGCTATTTTTTCCTTGAACACTTCTAACCTTTGAACAATGTTAAAATCATGTTTTGATGATACATTGTTTTCCCCAGAGATGGCTAAAAAAGCCATGAAAGTAAAACACTATTTTAATGAATCATAAAAAATTTGAACCTTCTGGAAAATATTTTGAAATTTGTTAATAGTCTGTTGCCTGAGAGTAAGAATTAAAACACTTTCATGTCCATAGAAACATTATTGTAATTTATCCTTTAAATCTTGTTTACTCCTCAACAGA
The DNA here is from genome assembly GCA_025773905.1 of Chitala chitala. Classification (NCBI taxonomy): domain Eukaryota; kingdom Metazoa; phylum Chordata; class Actinopteri; order Osteoglossiformes; family Notopteridae; genus Chitala; species Chitala chitala. The sequence continues at coordinate 5,238,889 of JABJVR010000034.1, read as the reverse complement.
TGTGGTTCAATTTAAAGACAAATACCTAAACATTAAACCAACCAATCAGCTTTCGGGAAACAATACTTTAGTTTCTACATGCTGTTTAAGGAAAGATTTGAAATATGGAAAAGTGGTATATGAACCAGCAAGCTTTCTTCCTTTCTTTCTTGTACTTTTTTCAAAAGATTGAAACATGTAACCATGTTAGGCCAAATCCAGTCCTTGAGTAATAGCGCTTAAAGTGTTCCTTTCAGACCTAAAAGTATTTAAATGCATAAAGCACAAAGCATTTAAATACTGCATTTAAATATTTGTGTCATTTAATTACTTTTAGGGTTTGAAAATAGATTGTATCTTTTTTAAACTTCTTTCCACAGTTAAAACGATACATCTGATATTTAATTACAAGTGCTTTAACAAATTGAGAAAAATTACTAATTACCATATTAAGTTTTTCAAAGGTCATTCAATGGTAAACTCAAATCTAAGCCATTCTCAAGTATGTGACAATTTACGATTGATAAAAGTGTAATTTCACAGAAATTTGTCACTTTATTTTAAATCACCTTTGTTCCTTGTTTTTATTATTTTTAAATTATTCTATTTTACTTTTTAAAAATTTAGCAATAATACCCTTTTCTTGTTGTTTTGTAGTGCCAGCAGTGTTATTTGTTCGAATACAGCATTGCACCCTCTTATTAATATATGAACACTAACATAATGTTATTTAGCCCTGTATTTGATTATCAAGTGCTCAATGAGTTTAATATATTCTGTACAATAGAATATCCTGAAGCTGCACGCTAATATTAAGTAGTTGTTAAGGACAATAATATGCAGCATGAATTAATAAGCAAAGTTAATGGACTTCGGGGCAAGCATCGTGTTCTCTCTGCAGCACTGTGACTGTTCCTCTGCTGTCTGTTGTCCAGGTTGAGACTAGCTCCACCTAGTGGCCGGTTCCTACACCGGAGTCCGACCGCAGAACTACGTCTGTTCATGTACAACCACAAACATTCAGTGGGCTACGCTCATCTGCATTCTTTCATCTGCCATACAGTTAGAGTGTGTTGAAACACAGTCTTTTTTGTGACAGATTAAAAGAAAAAAAAAAAGTTAATTTCCTGAACGGCTGGTTATACTGTCTGTACCATTAAAATTGTAACCTGGTTCTATTTAAAATCACACATTCTGTATTCCCACTCTGGCCCAATCACAGATGTTTATATCTCTCGACCACCATGTTATGTTAACGGCACGTGTTTCTCAACGAGGGCCGCGTTTGCTTCTGTGGCTAGCAGAGAATTCAAGTCCTACCAGTGCTCAAAAATAAAACCAAAAACCTTCTGTAAGAAGAAAGAGGGTTTTGATTGTACAAATTAATCTGTACAGCACTAATAAGTAATACCACTCAAAAACCAACAAATTATAAACCAATTTGTATTTGTTTTACTAAGGAATAGAAAAGATAGCAGTATTCCACATTATTGTCCACAGTATAAATTACATCGTAGACAGGTCTTGGAAATGTATATAATTTGTACAGATATACTATAGTTAACTATGTTCTTATTACAAAGAGTCAACACCCACTGATGACCATCATGTATGGCAGCAGTCTGCTTTTGGAACATTACTTTTGCAGTACGCTGTGCTATTGTTACCCAGGTGACAGTCTCTAAAGCCTATGCCCCCGTTTGGAGTGTAAATAGGCTGTATTCTGAAATCCCCTTTGAGGAGCTGCTCATTGTTCAGGGATACTATCTGAAAACTCGTTTCAGTCATTTCCAGGATGGAGTTGTCCTTTTTTGTCCCCGCCTCGCAGTAGTCATCTTTTCTCCTGCCCCTGTTGTATTTCCATTTTGACGAGGAAGAGGAGGAGGACCCCGCCCGTTTGTGCATGTGCCAACAGAAGACGCTGAGAAGAACCACCAAAACGACTACAATCGCACCGCCGATCAGGCCAGCCAGTAGCAGCGGAGAGCTGGCATCCTGCTGCGCTGCCTGCTCTGGCCCGCCAGCCTTATTGCTGCCACCAAAAGACAGTGACCTGGTGGTGGTCTCAGAGCAAACAGTGTCATCCCCAGGCCTGTAGGCATCGAAAGCATCCAGCACATGGACGCAAACTCGGTATGTGGTCCTGGGCTCCAAGTCAACAAGGTCGAGCTTCTGTTGCTCCCCACTCACCGTCCGCTCTTGTGCGATGCCCCCGGTCAAGCTCTGAGCTATTTTGACCCAGGACACCTTGTAGGCTGTAACTGGAAAAGTGGATAGCCAGCTCACCTGGATACAGGTGGCATTGACAACATGAAAGGCAACCTGGAGAGGATCCTGGAAAGGGGGGAAAGGTGGGTCAGTCCTTGGGGCACCATCGTCAGTAGGATGAGGGACAAAACCTACTGAGGACGTGACAGCAGGCAGTTTAGGTGGAGTGAAGACAGTAGTGGTGGCAATGGTGGAGTTAGGTCCGGGCTGTGGTGCTGGCCCCCAGGTGGATCCTAGGGTGGGGGGTTCTGCACCTTTTGGACACTGGAGTGTGTCCAAGCTGAGCTCCCGGATAACCATGCCACGCAGCCTCTCAGGCTTGTGGCACATGAACCCACGCACATTAAGGGTTGCCGGTAGAGCCTTAAGCCACAAAATGACCCAGCCAACGCTACAGTCGCAGCGCCACAAGTTGTTCCGAACAGTCAGCTGCCTGAGGCTGACGAGTCCGTCAAAGACCCCCTGTGTCAGTGACTGCAGCTGGTTGCTGGAAATATCCAGTCTCTCAAGCTGCCGGAGGTTGGAGAAGGCTGTCACAGGGATCTCATTCATCTGATTTTCCTGCAGAAAAAGCCTTACCAGGACTCTCCCAGGTAGGAGGGGAGGAGGGATGGTAAGGGAGTTACGGGCCAGAGACAGCTCCCGCAGGTTGACTAGATCTTGGAAGGTCCCTGGCGCTATACCCTCATCCATGAGCAGATTCCCATCTAGAAGGAGGCGCTCCAAGCGCGTAACATTACGGAAGGCCTCCTCAGCAATGACGGCAATTCGATTCTCATCTAACCGCAGCTCACGCAGATCAGATGGGAGCCCGATCGGGACACTGCTCAGGTGATTCTTAGTCAGGAATAGTAGCTGGAGGCTGATGGCCTCCCGGAAGGCACCCTCCTCCACACCCACGGTGGAAATGGAGTTGTCGTCCAGGTGCAATTCCTCCAGGTGGGTCAGTTGTGCCAGTGCTGCGCGTGAAATAGTCTGGATGTTGTTCTCTTGCAGGTGCAGCACTCGAACATTCCAGGGCAGGTTGAGAGGGAACTCGTCCAACTGGTTGCCATACAAGTAAACTGTCTCCACTGAAGCCACATGGTGGAGCTCCAGGGGAAAACCAGCGTTGTTGATTTGGTTGTTGTGGAGGAAGAGAACCTTGTAGCCCTCTTGTATTCCCAGAGGCACCGATGTTAGACTGCGATCGTTGCAATGAAGAAACATTTTGTCACATCGGCACTCCTGAGGGCAGCCCACGACCTGATAGAACTGCAGGTGAAGGCTCAGGAGAATAGTGACCCAAGATTTTAGAAAAGCAGACCAGTCTTTATTCCATAGCCCCACCTGTAACTCCATAGCGTCAAGTTGGTGGAGCCTGAAGACTGTCAAAACAGCTAGTAAAACAGAAACGGAGTAATAAAAAAAAAAAAAGATATCCAACTGGAAGTTCTTTTGAAGGCCTCACACTAGTGATTATTTGTGGATGAGCACACTACAAGTAGATGTCTGGTGGTAATCCTGCTGTAATTGCATGTCCTAAGCACAAGGGGACAGGTTTCATTAACTAGCTGGGCCTCACAGCCAGTCTCGTCCATGCTCAAAGATCAGGCGCCAGCAGTAGTGGCAGCGTTAGCAGTGACAGCGGCGAGGGCTCATCTCCTTTAGCTCTCGGGCCCAGCGATGGCCAATTTAGAAGCACTTGGTGTGGAGGTGCTGTCAGGCTCCTCTTGCAGCTGCTTGCGTGACTGTCACACGTGGCTGATCCCACACCGGGGTGGCCTCCCTGTGACTTGACATTTGGATCCAGAGACCTATCGCAACAAAATAAACAGACGATTAGGATTTTCTGCGGCGGCTGGCTCTCAGGGTAATTGCTCGCGCACTTGCACACGCGTTACCCTCTAAACTCAAACCGTCTGCATAAAATGCGAGGCCTGAGTTCTTTTGCATATTGGGTAGGGAGGGGGGGTGGTGGCATAAAAGGGACATTCATTTCACCCTCACAGTCGACAGAAAGAACATTGTATTCAGTCTTAAGTTTTTTCCCTTGGAGCATACGCTTGTTTTGTGTGTATGCTTTTCTGACAGCTAGATCATTCATAATTTTGTTAAATCAGATTAAGCCTGTCTATGTACAGGAAATGTGACTGAAGCAAGCTTAATTAGATCACATTGGCAGGGTGCATCTGTTCAAAAATTTCTGAAACTCTCAATCAATATAACTCTTCCTTCAGTATAACCCCTCCTCTTTTATATTTCTTCCAGCGCGGTGATAAACGAGGGGAGTGCAATCGCAGTGAAAAAAAGCAGAATCTGAATTGTGATATTTAATCTCCAAGTTTTTCAGCAGTATTTCACGTACAAAGATAATATACACTGTCGTCACGATTTTCCCAGGTGGTTAAATCACAATACAAACATAGAGAGGGAGATGACAGAAACACAGAGATGCAGCAACCAAAAAATAAAAAAGGGAAAATAAATTTTTAAAAAGTTAGGTGAAAAGCTGTCAGTTTCCATCAAATAAAGACCAATGTCTATCTGATCATTTCTTTTCTTGAATCGAGTAAAAAAGGACACTGAAGTTGGTGTGACAAAGCATTACGACTGACAGGCCTTCTATTAAGTCCACAGTTCCTCGGTACCTCA
>JABJVR010000034.1:5210273-5228679 GCA_025773905.1 Chitala chitala | reverse complement strand
TGTATGTATGTATGTATGATAGTGTTATTTGCATAAAAATCCCCTGTTTATTTAAGCAAATATAGAAGCGAAATAAAAGATGGTGTTAAAAGGAGCGCTTATCCGACTTGTCCTTTGACGTGATGACGTAACAACCTGGCAGCTGGACTGCGATCTCATTTTAACACGTTTTGTGTTTTAACGTGATACACTTGTTTTGTGAAATAATGAGAACGTTTCTCATAAAAATGCGATACTTTGGTATGTCATAATAGCACAAAATTTTTTCATAAAAACACAAAAGTATCATGTGAAAATGTTAAAAGGTTTTCATCAAAACAAGATTATAAATTGTCTTAATGCTATTTTAAATTAACCAAAGCCACAATTTAAAACAACAAAGTTCATGCAAAAAAAAAAAAAAAAAAATTTTTGTTTTCCATCATAAAGAAATATACATACTAAATTTCATGATCATAATTAGAAACTAAAGGGGACCATTAAGCCAAGGAAACAAAAATCTTAGAAAGATCAGAAATGTAGAACACCTTGAAATACAAATAAAAACAAACACAAAAACATGTTTGTCAAGTTTGAAAAACAGAGTCAGCTTCCGACTTCAGCTTATTTAATCAGCAGTGCTCTAGCTGGGGAACAAAATGGGGGAGGGGTTAAAGACCTGCTGGGTTGATGTGGATGGATGCTCCTCACACATATACCAAACTGCAAAAACAACAGCTTGCAACAAGCAAGGTCCTACTAGTCAGGGCCTAATGCACAAGGAAAAGGTCGCTGAGTTTTTTTAGATGGCGCGCTCAGCCTGGTCCTCTGCTTCTCTCTTTTTTTTTTTTTTGACTGTTTTGGGTCACATCTGTTCTGAACGCCATAATCATCCCCCAGTCACAAACATACCCATAGCCTCTGGAGGAAGAAGGCAATCTCAATAAGACAGGCCTCCAGGTAGTCAAAATATATTTTTGGATCCACTCTGGGCCTCCCAGGCACTGTTTCGGGCACCAACTGACAGACAAACCAGCTGCCCAGACAGTTACCAGACGTGCCCATTCACAGACCCTAATCTCAGTGACCCCTTTTTAAACCAACAAATGACTAGTGACACAAAATCAGTGGAAATAGGTTTCAGTGTTAATCTGACCCTTTGACAACACGTCAACAAATGTTGTGCTGTAGAAACACGGATGACCTGTGGATGACTTGTGCTGCCAGCTGTGAAGTCAGCTGAAGTTACTGTACAATGATGCAAAGCTGGACCAAGTGATCCTCATTAACTCTGAGTGGCCACTCCCATCTCATCGGTGCCACCAGACTGACTGATTGTTCCTGCTTCTGCTAACATATCTCTCCCATTCGGGGGCTGTCTCCACAGTTACTAATGGAGCATGAAAACATTCCACCGTGGGAACACAGGGTACCTGCTGGGCAGATTCTCTGATTCGACGTCCACCACCCTTCCCCCAACGTACTGCCATTCGCGGAAAAGATATTAATTTGGCTTGTGAGTTTTGCCGACAGTTGCTGGGGCGAGGTGGACGAGTCTCATGCCACGGCATGATGGTGCCCGCACCTCATTCCCACTGACAGGTACACTCCACAGAGCGCCAGCTCTTCTCCTGACAGGGACCCTCCGTCTGCACCTCTGTGACTTGTAACGTTTCAACTGGAAGCAGATGTTATAAATCACAGAGCCTTCTCTCACTGTAATGTTCATTGCGAGAGGAGGGGAAAAAAAGGCAAATGTCAAACAACTTTCAGCGTAAGTACAGGTAAAATAAGTAAAATGACTTATTAAAATCAAATGTAAAGTAAGAGCAAATAAAATATGATAGTGATAGGTCAGGTGAAGGAGACTATCATGATGTCAAGAAATTTTATGGCGATAATAAGAGACTAATCAGAGCTGAAGGAACGTAGCTGAAAGTACCACTGTCAGCTCTCCATGCTCCAAAATAACTTGGCTATGGAGAAGTGGTTATGAAGGAGAATGTAAGGCCTGCCCAGATGGCTGAACCCAAAGGCTGTGCTTGTATACTGTGTCACATCACCTCCCCCCCCACATCCCACCATGCATGCGAGGTTCTCGCCCATTAGATCTTGGCCTTAACACGCCTGAGAGACTCATCAGCTCAAAACAGCTGCGGGAAACAGCATTTTCTTCTCTTCCACACAGCAGCAGCCCTACCATTACTGGTACACTTCCACAGAGATGGAATGTTGCATAAACAATGAATTGTTCAATTTTGTGTTTTACATTTTGCTTACCAGTACCTGGGCATTTTTTGAACTGCATCCATTTATTTTTATGTATAATATGTAGATAAATCCACAGTACAGAAAGTTAACAATTTTTTGTATTGGGACTAATGCTGAGTAAAAATGCCTTTTAGATTATTCAGTGGGAAATACTGTCGCTTCACATTTTTGAGGCTGCTCTTAGCATTTAGTGCCTCACGTTGATCAAGGTACAAACCATCAACAGTGCATCCTGCCTTGTGCTGTGTTTCCTTTGTTGGGGACCCACCCTCTGACTCTGGACTGCATAAGATTTCTCATGCACAAGGTTAAAAGTCACACAAAGTTACCATTAATAGACTATCCATGATCCGGATCAGTCGATTTTTGTTCAACCACCTGCATGTCAGAAATACACAGAAAATCCTCCACTGTTGGCTTCATTTGTATTTATTCCTGCTGCTTATTGCACCTTGTTGTAAAAGGTGGTGATGGGATTGCAAAAGGCTGCGGCTGAAAATTTTGCTTCGATCAATCAATGTATGAAAGCTACAATTTAAAAAAAGTAATAGTTAGGGTTAGGATTAGGCGCTTTGAGGCACATTGTTGCGAAAGGCGTTATATAAAAATAAAATGAATTGAATTGAAAGTGCTATATAAAAATTAATTGAATTGAACTGAAAATGGCCCTGTTTACACCCACTTTTCCAAGTCCAGTTAGTATGCAGCTTTGATGATGCTAGTTGATTATTGCCACTGACAAAAGGTAATCACTGATATCCTAATTCTCCAGCATGAGGAAATTTCTATCTCTCTGTCCACCTTTATGCACCAAGATAGAGAGATTAAGCAGTATCTCAGGGATGAAAGGATTTTTCAAATACCCACATCTTAACCATGACGATCATTGCCTGATAACAGCCATTCATATCCTCTCACTGACACATGGAGACTACAATGCACAGATAATTTTAGATGATCCCAATCCATTGTAATAACATGGTGTATACAGCTGTTAAATGTCTGAGGTAGCTAAGTCTATTTTAACTAACTTGTCAACATCCCCACCCATAAAAACCTCTCTTTTAAAAAAGCTGGATAACTTCTTTACAGCAATAAAGTTCTACAATTGCTATATTTGCACATTGCTGCTTTGTAATGTCACAGAGGATTACAATAAATGGTGTTATTTTTCACATTATGACTGTTCAAATTAGCATCACTGCTGCTACATCTACAATTACCACCACAGTTTTGACAATATGAGAAGAAATAGAAGATGACAACAAGAAAAATGTGTTTTATTACAGTAAAATTGAATTAAAATTCTCATTTTCTCCTTCTTGGCAATCTTGATTATCTCTGTACTGAAGTGCACAATCAGAGTGAGCTACATGGAACTTTTTTATACTTTCCATATGGCATTGCTGAATCCATAAAGCCAGTTTCCAAACATCCATCTGGTTCTTTCAAAGAACATTTTTCTGTTTTAATATTCTTTAATACTTCGTGTCAGATAAAAGGTGTCAACAAACTAATTAAGTGCTAATTTAATACTAATTTAAAAATTGAATGAATTAAAAAAGGGAGAATGAATCATAGGTTCTTGATGAATGCACTGTGCTTCTGGCTCTGTGTGGGCTTAAAGAATGTGTCCTGTCGGGGGGGGGGGGGGGGTGCATGGGGGCCTCTGAGTGATGATACTGTGCGCTGTATCAATGAGAAGAATTGGGTTTTACGCTAATTAGTCAGTGCCAAGACGCACCCAGCGGGACACTGGACCGGGTCTATGCCACCCAGAGCTGATTAATTGAAGAGCAACACTGAACATGAATCAAACACGACTAATACACCTTTACTCTGCCTAATATTTTGAAGAAACTTCTTCTTTAGTGAGGTCCTTAACAGTATTTTACTTTTTTAGCTCTTTTGTAGAGCTCCTGAGGACAAATGTAGTCCAATATGTGGGAAAGCAAACACTTGTGTTTGGCACGGTTCTGGTCCTTTTTTGTGGATGAGCCTAAGTTGCATTGCAGGCCAGAGAAGCAAAAGGCACTTTCCTCCCCATTTCCGTATGACTTCATTAGGAAACTGGAGGCTTGGGGGCTGCTGGGAGTGCCCCAGAGAGACCACCACTTAAATGGGTTCCTAGGCCCTGGCGTGAGGTCTTCAGTGTAAACTGTGATTTCTCTGACCACTTGAAAGTTGTAGCAGTGCCTATACAAATACACATAGTTATACAAGTTTTATTATTACCAAAGAAGTGTGTGGTTAGGAGACTGTGGCATGCTAGGGTTAGGATTACCCTGTAACTGTATAACAATGCATAGTTTCACCCATGCTTGTGAGACCTTGTGATCCTTATCTGATTGCAGCGTGATTACATCTGCAGATGTAGAGAAGCTGGTTAATGTAGCAGGACATCATAAATTTTCCTCAGTGTACAATTCATTTCTCTATGGCAGTAGCTCAAATTGCCCTATTTAAAAGAAAGTTCAGGCTCCATCCATAATGTGATCTGCTGTCTAAATTATGCATCGTATACAACAGTTCCAGAGGCACATTTCACAGATAGGCAGTGGTAAACTCATAATTCTGACACTTAATTAAGATGTGTACTAGTCTACTTTCTGCTTATTATCCAAGGAGTCACTTTACCACTGGTAAGGGAGAATCATCCTTGCCTGAGATCAATGAAGCTGTTTGCCTTTCCACGGCCTCTAATAACTTCAACACACAAAACAGCAACTGGAAATAGGCCTTCTTATACGAAATCAGCTAGTCTGTGGGGATTTTATTTTTTCATTGATTCAGCCTTAGTCCAATTGCCTGCAGTCCTGTGGTAAGTTTAGATGTTCAAATGGAACATATACATGAGTTAAATTACTCTTTGTTGCTAGTAATAAAAAAAAAATAAAAATTTTAACTATAAATTACAGAAATGAGTGGTGTTGCTATGGAGAAGCATACAGCTTCTGATTTAAATGCTTCTGAGTGACCGCCTTTAAAGACAGTACAAGAGCACAATTTAATTTTAATGTCAGCAATCATATTTATTTAAGTTTTTATGGTCGCTAGTAAATAATTAATACATATATATGAAAACAATAAAACATGATATTTTGTGAAATAAAATATGCACATGCATAACTGCCAAAGGATTAGTAAATACTCCATATTCTTAATTTGCGTTTGTACCAAACATGATGGAATGGCGCAACAGAACGAGAAGTACTAACATTCATTTAGCCATGGTACGATTATAAGGGTAATTTAATGCCTAAAAACCAGCACGTTCCCTGCCTGTCAGTTTTTTGTACTCATCTGGAGTGTGGCTGCTCTTTTTGTCTCCCACTCCTTCAAATGCTCGTCTATAGCACTGCTGCTCTGGTTGACTCTAATTTTCTTAATTAAACACCCGTCTATACCACTGCTGCTCTCGGTCACTAATTATTTTAATTAAACACTCATCTATAACATTGCTGCTCTCTTTGTCTTTAATTCTCTTAATTAAACACCTGTCTATAGTACTGCTGCTCTCATTGTCTTCAATTCTCTTAATTAAACACTCATCTATAGCACTGCTGCTCTCAGTCACTAATTATTTTAATTAAACACTCATCTATAACACTGCTGCTCTCATTGTCTTTAATTATCTTAGTTGAATACTCACACACACCACAGCTGCTTCAATTATCTCTTACGGTCACCCTTCTGGTCTTCTTCCATCAACCCCCAACTTTGGTGTATGTATCAAACTGAAGACCTTGGTGTTGGACAATGGCTGCCAAGGGAACAGTACCATCTAAGCAGCAAAATTTAATCATTCTCCACAAGGTCACTGTGGTCAGTAAGAATGTCAGCCTGTCCAAAACCTCGGTGCGAGCTGCATCTGTTTTTAAACCACCCCACCCCATCACCAGCTGCAGCCCCCCAACACTCACAAGCACAGGAAACGTGCTGTTCTGCACAAATGGTTGTAAACATGCTTGCTTTGCTCATACTGCTCCATGACTCTTCATGAGTGCTTGGGTACTAGTAACTCAGGGGCACTGGAACATTGGTCTTTCTCTGTTCTAGCGTCAAACATAAATATAAGAAGATGTTAGCATTTCAATTTTTACATTCACAAAAACAATTAGTAAAATTCTCTAAATCATCGCTACAGAGTCTCATTCACAGCTCTACCTTTTAACCTACAGGAGTCAGTCAGTCAGGCAGTCATCTTCTATACCGCTTCATCCAGTTTAGGGTTGCGGGGAAGCCTGGAGCCCATCCCAGGAGACATAGGGCAGGGGACACCCAGGGCAGGGCGCCAACCCACCGCAGTATATAGAACAATAATCTTTTTAATCTTAAATCTCTTATTTAAAACCATAACCCACTATAATATCCTCTCACTGACACACTTGTGCTCGCTATCTACAAACAAGCACCAAGGCAACGCATTTCAGCATCTGCTGTTGAGGGCATTTGTATGTTTTGAGAGTGAGGAATAATGGTTTCACCGTAACGCGAAGTCAGTCTACCTTCAGTACATGTCACGCCATCTTCATTGTGGAAAAAGGACATCAAATGTTTCTATGGTTTACAAGGCAACTTCTAAGACAACATAGCCATTGTTTACAAGGCAACTTCTAAAACAACATAGCCATTGTTTCATGCAGACATACATGTTTATTTTGGATTAAGGAATTCCTGAGATGGCTGTTTTACTCAATAGTATATGTGAACTCATGCACGCACACATACTAAAAATATCAAATACAATTTTTCCATTCAAACTATATGCTCTCTCCCACCACCATCATCTTGCTACTTTAAAAGGTATTTTCTCATGGGTATTTGTTATCTGGAGTGAATGATGCCGCAAAATCTTGTCTCCACTTATATCTGCAAGAGAAACTGTGTGGCCAAAATTGGACGACAATACCAATACGTCACTTTCGCCTAAGCCCCAGGTGGATCAGGCCTAGTGGTAAATGCACAAGAAGGCTGATTAAAGGCTGCTGAAAAGTGAACACTGTACTGTCACTTTTCTGTAGGATGAGCGGACTTGCACTATGCAGGAACATGCCTGAGGAGTTTTGTACTGGCCTCCATCCAGCCAAGCTGATAGCTTAACAAGAAGAACTTGTTTTTGTCAATGGGGCCTTTATGTGTTCCGAAGCTATGTGGGGAGCTCACATATACGGCTTGTGTTTATATCCCGCAGCCATCAAAAGATTGCTCGACACAGGAGGTCATTCCCTTCCCCAAAGTATACATGACAGTTCCGTAAATGACATTCGCAGAAAGCTTTTGTTATCGTTTTTTTTCCACGATTAGTAACGTGAGCCCGTCTGACAAGTGCGGGTCTGCTTGGGCGACAATAGAAACGCAAGATTTTTCCTCCAGGAAAACTTCCTCCAAACCACTTTCTCACTGGGTTTGCTTTTTTTTTTTGTCTTGCTGTTAGGTGAGAGGTGCTTCGAAACAACTTGACCGTGATGATCATGTCAGACGGAGACAGAGCTGAACTGGTTTTTCTACGGCATTTAATTACAAACTGTCACTTGGAATGATCGCATTTCATGCTTTTCCTCTCCTCCCTTTCATTGTTTTGCTGTGACCGGATCTTTTGTGTAGCCCCATGGTACAACTGGACAACAGTCGGAAGACCCAGTCTGAAGAAAAGGGCTTTAATAAAAATATGTCTTCAACATTACTGGCAATGCCTTGTCTTTTAAGAGGCAATAACAGGTAATGAATAAATGTATGATTCTTCCCCTCTGGCCATTGCTTCAGCCTTTCCTTTTAGACTGCATTATCTACTTATTTATTTAATTACATTGATCTACTTATTTAATTGCCACTGTGTGACAGTGTGCCAGTGCCTGGTTCCTCATTTGAGTCACGAGGTGACAACCTAATGTAAATCCCGTATGCTAAGGTAAGCATTTATTTTCCCATTTATACACCGTATTTTCCCACACTCAACAACCATTTCCATTATGTTTTCTGATGAATAACATACAATTTTGTAATTTATGCCGCGAAATAAATAAATAAGGTGACCGATACAAATACATCTGGTATTTAAATTTTAAAAATCTGAGTTTATTTTGCATAAACATATTAAAATTACAGTCTCCAAGATCTGGTTGCCTAAAAGGTATGTTCTCAGATGATAAATATAAAAATGTATTATTTGGCATTTAAATGTAAGAGCTTCTTCAACTGCTAGATATTTCAGAGAGCACTAACATGTTCATACTCTCTAAACAGCTGTGGTGAGACTGCAGTGTGTGTGTTGAAATAATTCATTAGTAATGCACAAAACATACGCAATTTGTTTTATATTTGGAACAGGGAGGAGTATCGAATTACTCAGGAATTATTAAAGTGGAACTGCAAATCCCTCAAGTGTGTGTCCATTGGGCATACAGTTTGAACGTTTACACCCGAGACACGCTTGCCACCAATCCCATGGTACAAAAAGGCACTCAGACTGTCTTAAACTGTTATGTTAGCAGACACAAGCAGCATGCCGCTGGCCAGGAGAAAAGGCTGAGCGACTGGGACATGTTTGAGCCGTAAACAGATGGACATATGGACACATTGAAACCCACAACCTTGGCAGTTGAGAAGAGGGCAGACAAAACCACCAAGGCTCTGACCTTGCCACTTGTATTTACCTGAGCCAAGGTAGGTGGATTGGGCCTAAAGAGGATAGTATTAATGCTTAAAAATTCATTTTTGCACATCAGGAATGTCAATTTGAAATGATTTCCCTTTCTAAAACTTAACAAGTGATGCTTTTCATCAGCACTGAGCTGCATTATTCCATTAAGACCAGTTTAAATGTTTTTCTGGTGTATGTATTGGCTCTGCATTTTAAATGAATCACGCCATCACTCACTTTTTAGAAATGGGCCTTAATATGAAAATGTCTCTTTTTGTAAAGGTTGTTCCTACAGAGTGCTCTCTGGCTGATATCTGGTTAGATATCGCTTTTACCGTGTTCCGCTTTATTCAGGAAAGACAAGCTTTGATAAAATTAATTAGCAGACATGAGTCAAAGCAGGAGTGGAACTGAACAGTCCTGTTAGAACATTCAAACCCCTGAACAAAATGTTAATGGGCTCTACATTCCAATAAATTATTCCAAAGCAATAACCACGAACCTTTAAGTTATTAAAAATATAAAACAGACGTTTAATGGTTTTCCTTACCAGTAAATCCTAAACTAGAATGAATTTTGCTGGTACAAAAATATGTAACTGAAATATTAAATGTATAAAATTATGTTTTAAGTTATCCCGGTTGGTTTCAGTCTAGACTAATATAGTCATTACTATCTCACACATGACCTATAGGTGTACAATATGCCACGCCAATCGTAAGTGTCCACACACGCTCACCACGGCAACAGCATGACGCCCTGACAAACCTCGTTTTAAAGCGCATACACTCACCACACGTTTCTGTCCTCATGTGAGCTGCTAATGGGCTAAGCCCGTCTTTCAGAAAGATACTAATCAGTATCTATCGTTTCAAACAAAGAAAATGTGATGCAGGGAATGCTAGTAGGAACCTTCCTGAGGACAGACCTACATGCCTTCAGCTCCCTAATCTGCCCACCCCCTGAAGAGCCACACTTGAGAGATCCATTTCTTTGTTGAACTGCCATCTCTGGTGAACCAGTATTCCAGTCTCCAGCCATCCACCCTTTTCGCTCACAGACCACACACCAGCCAAAACGAATCAGCTGTTGTTTGTAAGTGTAATAACAATCAGCTGTTACAGCCTAATATAGCAACACTAAATATGACTGATATTCACTTAAAAGCTTCTTCAGATTTAACAGACTGCCACACAAATGTGATTATTATGAACATTAGCGGTGTTTTCATGATTATAGTTTATTATTCACATCTGATATAAACAGTTTTGCTGCAATACCCATGAAACACAGTCTGGAACGTCGAGTAAAATAAAATAATTTTATGTGCTGTCCTCAAAAATGTTTTTAACATAATTACTTTTTCTTGGCTAGAATGAAATGAACTTAAAATCAGCACGAGTCCATAATCTAAAGCAATAAATAAATAAACAGCATGTCTGTTTTCACACAGCAGATTTTCATTTAATTGTACCAGAAGCTGCAGCCTTATCTCCAACGCTATGTTTGCACCATGATTAGCTGCTGGTGAACCAGGCCTCTATTGACAAACAGGCCAGTCAAAAAAGCAAAGTTAGAGCTTCTCAGAAGGCCTGTCTAATTCCACCCCGGCTCTGCATGCAAGAAGCAAGTGTTTAGAGCTTCAGCCGTAAAATCACTGAACGCTCAACTTTGAGAGCAGGAAAGAGTGGCAGGAAACACACTAAAATGCTAATGATTATATTTTGCTTACTTGCAGAAAGTCTGTCTTGTCAAAGGGGATACTACACAATTTCCCTGAACTGTGATGGCCTCAACAGCCTGCTGAATAACAGTGACTGCCCCTTTCCACACACACACACACACACACACACACACACACACACAAAAGCAGGCACACTCAGACACAGACGTACAAAGACACACACTCACACACATGCATGTGTGCTCACACGCACACACACACACAATCAGGCAGGCACGCACCCACACAAGCACATGCACAGACACACACGGAGGCACAGGTACACACTTACACCAAGACAGACATATACAAGCAAACACACACACAAACATACACAAACACATGTGCACACACACACACACACACACACACACACACACACATACACATATACAACACAACCCACACTCTAAGGAACACAGCTCTTTCTTACATATGATTCCTGTAGCATTATTCAGATACAGAACATCACTTCTACACCCTGTTGTTGTACTGAAGCAAAAAAATGTGGGTTCTGTAACAGCGACCGCAAACTGACAGACGTCTTGGCACGTTCCTGCCAAGCCCCGCCCACCCCACACCCCTCAGCACCCCAAAGACAGGCAGGCAAGCCCTCACCACGTGACTTTTAACCGAAATGTATTTTCAGAGCCCGTACAAGATTTTAAGTACTAGCAGATGGAAAATAAATGCCTGCCATTTAAAAGGAAAAAAAGTATCACATTGCCAGCAATTCACAAGACTGCAGTGGTGCTTAACATAGTCCTGTTCTGCTATCAGTAGTACCACACAGAATCACTTTATTTCATACTTACGTATTCATCTATCTGCATATATGTTTTTTTAATCTTTCCTACCTGTTGCCAGGATTGTTCCAGTTATGATGTTAAATATCTGTGTACGAGGTTCCGAAGTTAACAGAACTGTCCCTGAGAGGGAAATAACCAGAAAGCTCAACAATAATATCCTTGTATTGGAAAAAAAATGCTAAAGATGTCACCTTCTTTATTTTCTCCCTTTTATGTTCTTGTAAGGGAAAATAGTGTGTTGTATACTCTGAAGGCTTTATATATTATTATATTATAGCTTGCAGAACTTCAGGCACAAACCTCCCCCTGAATAAATTGTCACATTCTTATTCATAATGCATGCGAATTAGCATGCTTATTTCAAACTCAGACAGAGGCAACTTAACATTGCTGAATACTGCTGAAATTGTTTTTTTTTTCCATGAAACCAACCAGGTCAAATGTTCAGACATTAGCATGGCTTGGACACAGACCGATCAAACTGGTAACTGCACAGTATGCGCTCACAAACGAATGCTAAATCATCTCAAGACAACAGAAGTCCATGTTATCAGATCTCCAACAAACATAAGACTGCGAAAGATGATCCTCTCTCCTGCCCTGAGGTTTGTTTACCATGTGTTGTCATGACAACAGTACAAAGACCCAAAAACCGTCTTGTCAGATTCAGTGAGCACGAAGTTGACTGTCACCGGTCGTCCTCCTGCTCGACAGCACTGCCGTAAAAGCAGAGTCACCTGTTTTCACCGAACCTCGCTGTCCTGTGACCACACTTTGACAGACAGAGTCGCTGCCCGCTCAATGCTTCATTTCTCTGAGTGTACCTTACTTGTATATAAATGGAAGCAGCTTGACCCCAGAGGCATTTAATTTACTGCAGAGCCTCACAGTCTCTGTAATGGCTGCTTTCTCCTATAAGTGTGGGCTTTAGGAAACACCAATATTTCACATCAAACTGACTCTGGCTTGTCTGTCCTGCCAGAAATGTGAACATTGAGAGGTGGGGTCTCAGTGCATTACTGACACATAAATACTTTTCCTTTCAGTAATGATGGTATCAGGATATTTTTAGTCCCACACAAAATTTGTCTGCTTTTGTTCGACTGGCAATAGCTTGTAAGGAATTTGATAAGAATTCCTCTCCTCTACATGACTATATAAACCTATATTGAAATGGGATAGGGGTTAAAGACCACTAACATATGCTCAAAACTAACGAACAAAGAAATTCATTACCAAATATTATGTTATACTATTGTATAATATACAGTATAATAACTATATAACAGATATCTTGAATTGACACAACTTTAGTCTATATTTTATACATACAGTAAAATTTAATTCCCATATCTTAACTTTGTTGCAGCACTTTAATAATTCAATGCAATTTCCATTTATATTGTCACCTGTAATTCATTAATTTCAAACATTCTGTCACCTGAAAATAAGGGCAGCGATTGCTACCACAGTTTGGTTATTGGACGCAGCTGTATTTGCGTTCATAATAGCCTCATTCATGATTTATAGTTGTGTCCACTTAACAGGAATTTGGTGGCCACAACTGAACTAAGTGCAGGCAGTCTAGAAAATAACACCACATGAGTCTACTTTACAGTTCATATCTTTATGGGAAAAAAATGAATCGCGGAACTCATGAAAGCCTCCAGGTACTGAAAATCACCTTAACTGGTTAATGCACTAAATTTTACAGACAAAAAAATGTGCCTGGACTTGCTGTGTAACGACTTCAAAATCCATCTGCTACAAGCCTCATCTTTGTTTTACCTTGAGGTGGCAAGAATATACACTTGGGAGGATTGGAAAGTAAGTGAGATAGCTTCTGTTCCTCTTCCGACACTGTTTTGGAAGAATAATGGATGCAGTCTAAAGAAGAGGGAGATATTTTTTTGCCATGTTGACTGTAACCGACCTACGGTCGCCCTGCGCCAACACAAACTGACTCACTTCTTGGAATCTTTCAATTTGCGGTAATAAATCATGGTAGGAAGCAATCGAGGGCCTTTCTGCTGAGGGTCTGAAATTGAAGCCTTTCTCGTGCTGGGACATGGGGGCACCCTCAAAGCAAGGGCCGATCCCCTGAGGATCCCGCTGCCATTTGATCCTGCCTCGGACCAGCTGAACAAACGGGATGGATGCAGCTCAAGGCCGCGGGCCCCTCCGTGTGGCAGGACAGCGGCGTAGAGAAGACTAGGCACGCACGTGTCTCTGCGCTGAACATGTGCGAACAGGGCAGCCCTCCTTCACTGGCCTGTCTTTCGACACATTCATTTTTAATTAAAACAACACTACACAGGTCATAATAATAATCAGGAAGCACAACGCACAAGCAGGTCTGCTCTGACACCCACTGGAATTCGTAACATGCCTTCTGATGCCCGTCACCACTTAGGAACAGCAAAACTTAAACAAGGACTAATTTATTTTTGCTAAACGTAACCAGCCAGAAGTCCGTTTAAATCCTGTAAACTATACCACAAATTAACACACAGACAAAACATAATAAGACTCGACCTGCTGTAATGCAGACAGAACAAAAACAAAAGTCTGAAAATTTGACTTTCAAGTGTTGTGTCTTCTCAATATACCACATTTCTTAAATATTCCACAGTCCTTCAGTGTCTAGTGAAACTTTAGATTGCAATTCTCGTTACAGCCTGAAATGAAGTTTTGTATTGTAAAGTTCACTCTGCTGTTCTTTTAGCTGGATTTATATTTATATTTTTAAATTCTGATATTTTGTGTTACTTGCTGTAATTTTCATCCGCTACTTTATGTGTTATAAATGGGGTACAGTACTGTCTGTATAATTTTCTCAGCTACGTTTCAATTGTTGGAAACAGATGTTCTACATGCACAGCATGGAGTATATGTACAAGCAGAAAGATCGTCTGGAAAAGCAGACACAACAAACTATTTCATTGGCCCTACCACAAAGGTGTGTTTGTTGAGCTAGTCTAGCAACAATAGACTAAGCCTTATTAAAAAAAAAAAAAAATAGTTTCTGTCGTGTTTCTAAAACCCAGTGCTGTTATTTCATCGTTTTAAAATTGTGATTGAAGGTTAACACTGAAAAAGCATCTTTTTGAGCGCTGACTTGGTCCAGTGTTTCGAAATGCTACGTAGCGGTATTGATCTCGGCGCATACTGGCTTGCACCCACAAAAATGCTCTAAATTAGCCCAGAGTTCAATAATAATCATCACAGCTTAGCTTTTGACAACAAAACAACAGGATGGGTTAAGAGTAGGCCCTAACACGGTTTTCCCTTATTAAACTATTGATTGCTCACCACTAGGCTCAACACATCCTGTTCCTTCAAACTGTCTGCCGAGGATAACTTTCAGCCAACTACTGATCAGCAAACAAAGAGGAGTCAGGCCTTCCTTAGCACCCACCACCCCCCAACCTTGACAAAAAAAAAAAAAACAAAAAAAAAAAAGGAGGACAGTAGCAGTGAGACACATTTGCAGCTTTTTCAGCCTGGCCGTGTGCCAGCTCCTGGCATACTGATGCCCAAACGCGATGTTAAAGGATCCGCTTGCTGAGCAGTTTGGTTTCGTCCAGGTAATCAACTGAGCGTGGCATTGCAATTTGACCTCAGTGACGGCCTGCCGTCACCTGTTAAATGGGAAAGGGGTCTGGGATAGAGGCTCACAGGCAAAGCTAAGGAGGTGAATGTGGCATTCATAGCTGTGAGAGACAAGAAACACTATTGGCTGACAGCGTGCTTTACACGCTAATAACGAGACTGCTGCAGAGGCTAACATCGCATTGCTGAGAAGAACTATTGAAGCGTACGTAGTCTGTGTGAGACGTAGAAACTAGTCTGAAGGCCTTTTGAAAAAACAATTTCAAAACTGCTCAGGATCAAAACATGAGGCAGGTATAAAATTTTGTGTTCATATTCACTCAGACTGAACCCCCTGACTAGCCCGTTTAAAAGCCCAAAGCAAATAACCCCTGATGTCCAGACTTTATTGCCCATAAAACCTCAATCTAAATTAATTTAGTCACTTGTTTTCTGCCTTTGGAATGGCTTTCCAGTCAAAAAGCAAACAAAAAGGCAACACGTTAATTAACGGCTGGCCGAGAACACTGTAACGCTTTCTAAATGAACTCTCATCAGCACCAAAAGCATCAGGCTTCCAATAAGACTCGTCTTACCTTTATTAAAGAGATTAATCACAGTTTGTGTTTTTCTGTCTTTTGCAAGGTATTATTTCACAATTAGGAAAAAACAAATAAGACTTGTCCTACATTTTTTAAGGAATATAATAAATGTTCCTTTCTTGTCTTTAAATAAAATTAATTTTCAAAGTTAAGAAAAATACATTACCAGTTACTGTGATGACAAAATGCAGGAGAAATAAAATCCCTCTGGTTGTAAATGCAAATTCAAGATGTTGTATTGTTTTCTTTGTTGCATTGTTTTCTTTAATTTTTATATATCTATTTGCAGTACTTCCTACCCTTCCTCCTTTTTCCTATTTAATTTTTTTCTCTCTCTGTCTCCAGTTTTTGCACCACATTACCACAACAGATTCCTTGTATGTGAAAACGTACTTAGCCATAAACCTGATTCTGATTCTGAAAAACAGTATCAATGTATATTATACACAATTTTCAATGCCAGTTAAAAAAGAATACAAACATAGCATTTCTTAAATAAATATTATGAATTTGTGTATGCTATTGAAAAAGTTATGTATTTGTATATATATTTTTTTTAAATACCAATGTTTGATAAAATGTTAATATTTACAAGTTAGCATTTACATTGTGAACAATATTTTGTAATTTGGAATAATTTTTATATTTCCCCTAAAAAGAGAAATTCTCCATTCCAGGCTGGTTTGTGACATAGAAACAAACCACAACTTGTACTGGTATTTCATTAGGATACACTGTGTTCTTCCTACATACTTCATCTGTGCCTTCAGGCCAAGTCCTACTTTAGATGACTTCTAATTCACAGAAACATCTTAGTTGTAGTGAAAGAGACAAAAGAAAGTTTGAGGCCATAGGTTTTTCATATAGCCCTACAGTATATTGCAATATGAAACAAAGACTCCACAGACATCTGTTAGTATAACAAAGTATAACAAAACCACTGGACAACATGAAATGTTCCAATAGGGGGATATGTGAACCTGAATCAAGAACAGCACAGACGCTAAACGCATAACTTCAACATACAGCCAAAATACTGTATATACAGTATAAAACCTCTGCCAAAATTTGACCCTGTGGACATCTCATATTTAATTTATTTTGAAATTAATTTTGTGTATGATACCTTCGGAAAACGTGTACATCTGGAAAATCTTACAGGAAAGGATCTGTCCCTTGGCCGCAAAATCAAATCTTAGCATTTTAACATTAATTTTCTGAATGGCATAAAAGTACATTTAGTTTTAAACTAAATGCTACACAGCATTGCAAAATCGCGATTAGACACATAATTCAGATCACACATTCTTTTCTGTGTGTCTTCCGTGAAGAACTTCTGTGAGCGGCCTGACTAGATAACAAGGTTAATGGTTAAAACCCAAAAATAAAGCACCCGTATTTAATGTTTTATCACTGTAACAAATTGCATGCATAAACCGACACTAATGTACTCACTTTATCTGTGCCTTCTAAAACTCCACATTCTCATATATCAACCTGTAACTACACAACTGTCCACTTTGATACATAAAACTCTCAAAATTATATTACATCGGATCATTTAGCATAAAACAGAAAAGGATTTGATCAGTTGCATCACTTGATGTTAGCTAAGTGTTTGAACCGAACATACAGTCGGTTGGCTAAATAAATAACTGAATAACTGAAACAGAAAGCTTGATGCTTAATGTAGTTTAATCTTTCTTTTTTTCTTTTTTTTATCGAATTAATGCATTACACATTAAACAATGCACACGAATAATGTGTGTGCGTGTGTGTGTGTGTGTGTGTGTGTGTGTGTGTTTTTAAGGCTGTATATCGGCAGATTATGCACAAAAAATAACAATCGTAATGAAAATCATTACAACATCTCAGCCGTATATCACGCCACATCAAACTGCAGCGCTGTTAAAGTTTAAAAAGTCTGCCCCAACTTTAAGCTCCAGTTACTTCGCCGCCGCCGTGAACACGTTAGACGGCAACTCGGCAGTTTCAAGTTTGCTTTGAACTTGTTTAATTGCCATTATGCTGATCATATTTCGTTTTCCAGCGTGTCACTTGAATCAGTTTTAAAGCAGCCGAAACAATTAAGCGCTCCTTTAAATTCCGGGGAGTTTATCAGGCTGCTCCTGTCTTCACTTACTTATGTTGCCACAGAACTGGTGTAGCGGAACTTACCTAGAAGAGGCTGTAAATGAAGGCTGCCTTGAGGAGGTCCTGGGTACGAAGCAGTCGGGAGGACCCTGCGACGCGATGACAGACTTGATAAGTTTACAGCTGATGCGTCCGTGGAGAAGAGCAGAGCAGAGATGGGCGGCTGCGCTCAGACAGGCGCGTGTACTCTGCGCACATCAGCGCCTCTCTGGTCCCTCTCCGCGAACGCAACTTAACCCCCTAACTGCCGGACTGACACTGTCAATACAGTGCCGCAACCTGAAACACGTGTGCCCACGTGTGCCCATGTTGTCATGTATGTGTGCGGATGAGTCAGAAGCAGAAAGGAAAGGTTAAATAAACAGGCAAGATTAAATGAATGTTATGGACGAAAATCGCATTATTTACTTAAGGTGGGAGATCCTCCCACCCCCTTTGGTACCTCAAATACATCCAGGAGTGCTAACTGTATTAATGCTTTATCTGTCCATCCATTCATTCTCTATACCGCTTATCCAATTCAGGGTCACGGGAAGCCTGGAGTCCATCCCAAGGGTCACAGGGGCACAGGGCAGGGTCAATGCTTTATATTAAATAATATTACTGTTTATTTATTTATTACTATTATTTTATT
>JABJVR010000034.1:5193900-5210173 GCA_025773905.1 Chitala chitala | reverse complement strand
TCTGAGCTTAATACACGAGGTAGGTCTTTTCTAACTACGTGTTGGTCTGTTCTTACTACAGGAGGTAGGTCTGTGCTTACTACAGGTAGGTCTGTGCTTACTACAGGAGGTAGGTCTGTGCTTACCATGGGTAGGTCTGTGCTTACTACAGGTAGGTCTGTGCTTACTACAGGAGGTAGGTCTGTGCTTACCATGGGTAGATCTGTGCTTACTACAGGAGGTAGGTCTGTGCTTACTACAGGAGGTAGGTCTGTGCTTACTACAGGAGGTAGGTCTGTGCTTACTACAGGTAGGACCCATTTAGGTAATTTAGGCAGCTCGGTTTACGCTGATTTGCTTTTATGGAATAAATTCAGAAATGCTGTCATTTTATTTTTATTCATACTAAGATGTGACAGCCACACACTCGTGTGTATGCGTGTGCGTGTGTGAGTGCGTGCCGCCCCTGCCCTTCTGTAGTCGCTCACAGTCAGCCGCGGTTCACTGCCAGGACGTTGCAAGTGTTGCGTCCCCAAGTGTACATTAGCACACTCCCACACCTCTTTCCAGGATAAACACTTGGTCTCGCTGACCCAAGCTATTTTCAATGTGTGTGCGCAGTTTGACAGCAAAACCGCCATTAAAATGGGCAATAATTGTGTACTGAACTGGAATTTTACAAGGAAAACAAAATAGAAACAATTTGCTACAATTTGTCTCTTTATTATCATGACCAATTACAAACACCCAGGACCTTTATGATCACGATTATCATGAAGAAATATTGATCTGTGGTACACTTTGATTTATGCAAAAAATTGGATTATATTACATCAAATTTATCTAACAGCACAATGCGTTAAAAACTATCCTTAGTGTAAAGTGAAGCGGTTTGTGTTGAGTTGTGTTGAGTTGAGTTGAGTTGTACTCAGAAAGGGCATTCATCTCTCATAATGCCATCATAATTTCAAACACAAAATTTACTTATTTACAATAATAATTGAAATACAATAAAAACAGACATAATATTTGTAGATAATAATAGAATACAATAAAAGGATTTTTGGACCATATTTAAAAGCCAGCACAAATTATTAAAAAATCAAATGTTGTACCTGACAATAATTACTAAAAGTGGCCCTTTGATACCAAGGTATGAAGCTGTTTATATCTCACATTAACATGGCAATAGGTGAGAAGTGTGTTTTTGTGACGCAGTTTAAAGACACGAGCTGTAGTTTCTACTCCACGATGGCATTCCCAGCATTCCTATGCAAGCCAGTCTACGCTGAGGCTTTAGGGTGTCCCCCTGTGGACGAAACAGGGTAGGACACCGGCTAGGAGGAAATGCGCATCTGTTACATTTGAACGTGGAAGTGACAAGCGACTGCGCCTAGCAACTGAAGATAATACAGTTTCCTGTCTGAAATATTATGGGATACGTTCTGACAAACATCTGGGAGATTAGCTTTCACCTGAGAAAAAACCAGCGCATTTTCCATTTAATCATGGTTTAATGTAAAATTAGTGCAAATTCAGTGTGTGATGGAGGGACTGAATGTGAAGTATGCTTCACATAGCAGCAGAAAACATGGATGTGAGTGATGTTTTCATACTTGGGACCATTCTGTCCCCAAATGAACCTTATGGGAGCTGTCTCTCACTTTGTCCCCAAATTAACCTTATGGGAGCTGTCTCTCACTTTGTCCCCAAATGAACCTTATGGGAGCTGTCTCTCACTTTGTCCTCAAATGAACCTTATGGGAGCTGTCTCTCACTTTGTCCCCAAATGAACCTTATGGGAGCTGTCTCTCACTCTGTCCCCAAATGAACTCTATGCGACACACTAATCTGGTTCCACAATGACAGTTTCTCACCACAGTTTTCTCACTGACTAGTAAACTGCCTTAACCAGTGAAGAGCAGGTGTCTCTGGGGGTTAGGATCTGAGTGGATGCTGCATCCTACATGATTCCAGCCACACTGAGCCAGCTGTACGGGAGTACGGGAGGCCTGTAGTGTCGCCACCGTGGGTACAAATGAAAATATTTTCGCAAATGAGGGCAGCCAGGCTTAAACTCCTGCTGTTAAAAAATGACGTCTGCAGCAGTTCTCTGTCCGTTTCACTGTAAATTTGGTTCATCCCATTCTTCATTGTTGCTTTTTGGTACATCTACTTATTATTGTTATTTTCTAGTAGGCACCAAGTGTTTGCCAGTGTTTAGGTTGTTAGGTGTTGTTACTTTAGTGATGCAGTTTGAGTTGAACACTGTACCTGAGCCAGGTACCAGGTGTGACGCCTGGTTGTGCCTCTGCAGCCCTGCAGCATGCAGTGACTTTGTTTCTTGGGCACGTAATGACCGGTGCTTTTGTGGAACTTCACTGTAACGAGACGCGGACATTCGGGGACAGGAAGCAGAGGGCGTGTGCAAGCAGGAGTAAACAGCACCAGGCACTGGATCACACATCAGGGTGTTGGAATCTACTCACGTGTACGCGAACTGCACTGCGCTCCCTGGAGTGGGTGGGGCACAGGACACAAAGGAAGAGCTGTGCTGGAAGTGGAGATGCGTTAAGAGGTGACTAGACTGCAACAGACTTGATTCACAGCATCGCCTATGATGAGGAGGTTTGGCTAAAGCAGACTAGAGTGTCATCACCAAGGCTCTCTGGTGCCACCCGGTGGACAGAAATAAATAAAACCTCGTCTTGCCAAAAGATTTTTTTTGCACTAAAGACATCAGAATATAATTTTACAAAGAAAACCATTCCTCTGTGTATTGCATTTGCATACTTTCCTGCTGGTGTCGCTTGAGTGTAGCACAAAGTTCAAGGTTAGGGCTCTCTTAGACATGTACAACTGCGGGGGCTCCTGCAAATCTCCGTTCCGTTTCACTTCCTAATTAGCGCGCTGGTGGCGTGTGCACGGCCCGCTGCCCTGCCCACTGCTGCAAAGCGGTTCAGAAATGGCAGGCTCTACAGTCCTTGGGGCAAAGTCAACTTCGTATCCGACACCAGCTTAGGACACGTTCAGGAGGACAGGGCATCTGCTCGGGCGTAGAGTTCATGAATCAGCCATGCTTGAGGTGGGAGAAATGCCTGGCCCTAAACCAGCATGTGGGGGGAACAGTTTTTACACATAACAGGGAACAGCACAGGGGTCATTGGGTTGATGTTGCCACAGCAGCAGTGTTTTCCTGACAGAACTGTCATGCCCTGGTGGTGTGTCAGTGAGCTCATGTGCTACAGAATGGGACCTTCATGAGAAAGACCCTGGGCTTCACCTCCACAGCAGGAGGGCTTAATTATGGAACACATCACTGTCTGGACCTTAGTGCTCAATGTGGGACAGTCGCATTAACATTGACAGACATTTAGGGGCTGTACACATCACCTGTGGAAGAACAGAGGACCTGTAGTCCAGTCCATCACTGCTTCCAGAAGATTCTGGCAGAAGCTGGCCACCAGTGTGCAGTGTTTCAGCTTTTACAGCCTGCTCTGCAGGCTGGGCGGCCATCTTGAATTGCTCGAGTATTTGTGAGGTTCACTGAAGCAGCGAGACTTGTTTGTCAAAATATTAAAATGGATGGCACCACACTGTAGCCTAAACAAATCTTCATCCACACGCCTCCATCTAATTGCGGCAGCTTTCTGGGGGGTTGCTGGGGTGACATTTATTCAATTATGTATGTTTGACCTTTATGGTGTCACACATCCAAAGCGACAATTACATTAATAGTGGCTAACATCATCAACTAGAATTCTCCAAATGTTAATGAGTGAAGTTGAAAATGAACAATCTGTTTTGAAAGTATCCAGCTTTTGCATAATGAATTACCTCTAAGGGCTTTCAATAGTTTTTCTAGCTAATTAAGCTGCCTAATGGTTTTAAGATGTTTATTTCCCTTACGTGCAACTGCAACTGTCTGATCAATATGATAAATGCAAAAACAGTAATTGACGGAGTTGTTTTGTTCATGCTCTGAGACACGTTCGTCGTGCTCCAGTGTAACATCTGAGCACTTTATTAATATTCGTGAGGCAGCGGTGTGATTGGTGAGTGCTCGCTGGACGCTATCATCACCTCTCCAGTGTGAAATGACACTTCTGTGGCCTGAAAAGTATTTGCACATTTGACTCACAGACAGGTGTAATTTCCGCTGTGTTTGGGAGGGTTGGAGGCACCGTGTGAGTCCGAGGGGAACCGAGGCAAGTTTCGCCATGTGTTTCACGTACCGGCGAGCAACCGTCTCAGAGCACTCGGAAACCGATCATCTGGTTCCATTACAAGATGACATGTTGATGGATGTTCTTCTTTTTTGCCTTTTACAGAGGGAGGGGGACCGAGAACAGTAACTTTTGTTGTTTCCTGCCGATTTTCGTTTGCTGCTCTGTACGTGGCGGCCATTGTGACAGAGCTGGATTTTAGCGACAGTGCCAGTAACAGTGACTCGCCTGGTTTCACACTCCATGCCACATCCTTTGCCCCTGACCTCTGTCTCCTTCCTTTCATCTGGTGCGACGTTCTGATCTGCTGTCTGAATGTATGTATAGGATGAAAAGACTTAAGGCCTCATCAGTTCACCCTTCCCAGAATGCAGTGCTGTGACCCCCCCCACCCTAACACCACACCATCCCCTGCTCAGAGCTTTACTTGTCCATGATAGGGGTATTATGTCCTCATGAGAACAAAGGAAAGAAAATGTGTTGAAATTTTAAGATATGTTGCGCAGAAAGTTAGAGGATGTTGTCAGGATCCCACCCCAGCAGATGAGGTGTCATGGGAAAACCCGGGTGTCCGTTATAGTGCCCACTAGGAAATACAAGTAAAGGAAGATATGCAAAAATACAGTGTCTAGAGTGGACACACATGTATAGGCTGAGTCTCAGTCCTGAGAGCTGTATTACACAGCAGATGGCATTGGCGCCGTATGCGATGGCATTAATCGGCAGCCATGTTGAAAGCCTGGCACCGGGGGTTGTTAGAAGTCACAGCATAATTATGATGACATTTGCTGAGCGCTGGGCTCATGCTCACGCTACCACTGAAAAGGCCACACTCTTGCTAATGAGCCCTCAGCTCCGGCACTACATACATAATCAACGTTGCCAAAACAGCGACACTTCCTGAAATGAAGGCCCTGCCTCTGGGAAGGGCCACGCTCTGACCTCATCGGCAGCCCTAGGAAAATAGTTCACTGTTGCATCCAACTAACTATAACATTAGGAAGAGCTCAGTCAGCTTTTACTTATAAAAGCTGAGTCCTCTTGGAAATGGAACGACTTCTGTAGTCTTCAGAGCTCATTTTTTGAGCTTTTACATTTTGCAGGGTTGTTTGTTGGACTGTTTCTGTACACAAAAGGCTCTGTACCTGTCAGGTGGACAATAAGTGTGTTATATAAACGGCATCCGGAGTACGGTGCTCTACTCGTTTCGTTGACCCATGATTGACCGATTTGTGCACTTACTAGTTTATCTTTTGAATGAAACATTGTGCTGGACTTTTGGCTGACAGTAGCTTTTATTCCACACAATGCGGGTAGCAGTAATTTTATGTGTGTAAGAGATTTGGCTTCTCTTCTCTGCTCTCAGCTTTGTCCTCAGGGACAGTAAATAACTATGCAAACAGCTCGGTCACAGGACCGTACAGGGAACATGAATCACTGCTTTTACATGTCACCTTTACTGTATTACAGTTTACTCTCATATAATCTGTATTACATTTTTTTTAGAATGTGCAGTGCTTATGACATGTAGTGCAACAGTACACATGGTATAGTACTACATGGTAAATTTTTAAAGCATATTGTAGCAAAATAAAGTTTTATTTATTTTTTATCCAAAGCAGGAGCAAAACCCAGGTCTCACCTTCAGGGGGGTCTCATCTGGGGGGAGTCTCACCTTTGGGGAGGAGGGTCTCACCCTGTGGGGCAGATATCACCCTGTGGGGGATCTCACCTCAGACACTAATTACATGCACTGTAATATACATTGTAACTAAATAAAATATGAATACACTCCCAACTAATGTTCTCACATGTCTTTGTTTACATTTAAATATTTTTTTACTCTTTAAATTCAGCGTGTGTCTCCTCGCAACGTGAAATTGTTAATCCAAACAGTAATTTTTGTTTGCGAATCTGTCTTCATTTGAAGGGCTGTTCTCTTTCTTAAGGGCACCTGTTTAATAGGATTTTCACTTGTTGTATTATTTCCTTTGTTGCCTGAGATAGGTGCTGCCGAGTCAATCGTCATACTGGTGTAGCGCTTTGTACGCATAATTTCTCCGTACAATAGGAGGGATTATGTCGTCCATGTTTGTGGCATAAAGCCCGAAGACGCAGAAGCTAACGTGTTGTGGGCTGCATTTCCTGCTGAGCTGTTTGATATGCATGTCAACCAACAAAATCAGGAGCACATGAAAAACGGAGATGCTTTTTCTTTCTCTCTTTCTTCCAGAGGAGATTTTCCAAAGCCACATCGCTCACTGGTGGTCTCCAGACGGAGCACGGTTAGCATACGCCACCATCAACGACACCCTGGTTCCCAGAATGGAGATCCCATTGTTCACAGGGTCCCTCTACCCCACTGGAAAGGAGTACCACTACCCTAAAGTGAGTGTCCTTGGGGGGTGGGCAGGGCA
This sequence comes from Chitala chitala, assembly GCA_025773905.1. Classification (NCBI taxonomy): domain Eukaryota; kingdom Metazoa; phylum Chordata; class Actinopteri; order Osteoglossiformes; family Notopteridae; genus Chitala; species Chitala chitala. Next base: position 5,203,551 of record JABJVR010000034.1, on the reverse strand, counting down.
TAACCCACTGGGGTGAAAGAGACGGACGTCCGATGAAGTTCGATGGGTGAGGCTGGGTGTGGCCTAGCCCTTCTGAGTGACAAAGGGGGCAGACTGGCAGTTTGTCTAAGATGGGTGTTTCCTTTGAACCCACAGGCTGGGGAGGAGAACCCCCAGATCAGCCTATACGTGGTGGACGTGAACGGTCCAGCACACACAGTGGAGATGAGACGTCCAGAGGACCCCAGGATAGGGTGGGCACATGAGCTGTGCTTGGTCAGCTAAATAACAAATTTAACACCAGGTGTCACAGTACTGCATAACCCCATGATCTTCACTCACTTTGGTCACAATAACAATTACTGAGTTACAGAGCCAGTCTACACTGGTTTGATACTTTACTCCTGTCTGTGAATTTGTGGATGTGTGTCACTGTGTCAGGGAGTACTACATCACCATGGTGAAGTGGGCCACAAGTACCAAGCTGGCAGTGAACTGGTTGAACCGGGCTCAGAACATCTCCATCCTGACCCTGTGTGAGGCCACCACCGGGGTCTGTACCAAGGTAACAGAGCCCTCCATGTGCAGAACAGATTCACTGAGTGACATCACTCACCATGTGACATCACTCATTACGTAACATCACTCATTACGTCACTCATTACGTAACATCACTCACCATGTGACATCACGCATCATGTGACATCACACACCATGTGATTGGTTATAGGCACAAGGTTAGCATGGGAGGCACTGCTTTAATTGGGTGAATTAACGTGTCTTCACCTAACATCTTGGTATAAACATATCAGGCCACATCTAAGGTATTATTCATTTTTATTAGCTATTACTTCACGCTAGAGTGGTTGTTTCTGAAATCCTACTCAGGGGCATACCCACACAGAACTGGTCATTAGTGCTTTAACCCACCCACCTGCTGTGTAACATTTTAATCCCAGTCCTGTGCTCACCTATAAACCTCAGTGCTGCTCCCGCCTGTGTAAACACATTAAACACATTCACACATTGTTTAATATTAGAAATGATCAACAGTTAGTGCTAAAACATGAACAGTACAGTAGTCAGACTTCACAGCTTATTAAAAACCTGGTAAACACGGTGCCATTAAATACCTTGCATCTGCACTATAGACAATATGAAACAAATACTAAATAACATAGGCTATACAAACTGGACAAATAGTCACCAGTAATAAATTAAAGAAAGATCAACGATGAATCTTGGTTTCCTCACGTATGTTACCACCTGCATACATTAATCGCATTACACAAAAGCGAGTTTGCTGCAATCTTTGTCAGTAACAAAATGGGTACCGAACGCCTGACTTCCCTGGAGCTAATCATCCATCTTAAATTCGCCGTTTTAAAGCCACTTCCTTAACTGAGATCGTCGATTTGTCTCCAGGCCGTGTCGTTAAACACTTGGGCAAACAAACGCTCAGTGAGAATAAGAAACCCAGAAGACAAAGTCTCAAACTATCTATTGCTGCTTTTGGGTAATGTGGCAGAACAGCAGACAAGTTTACAGTAGCATGCAAGCTACATGCTTATAAGTGGTAATCAAATTTACGAGTTGACATTTAGCGCTGACCTTTCACCTGTTCCTATGGACTGGGTGTGGGTGAAAGAACATTCGTGGACATAAATTGTCCTGAAAACAAACGCTGTACCTAAAAATAAAATAAAACATACATAATTAAAATAATCAGCATAATTTCATATCGGACATCCATTTTAATAACTTTGTTTTTAAACAGATTTCTTATTCTGACATTCCATCTCACTTCATGAAGTCTGGTTTCTGTGTTATGTGTCTTTGTTCTGATTGGTCACAACTGTAGGAACGTAACTACGTTGTCATTTAAAGATATTTTGGCTGAGAGATGGCTAATTTTTAGTTAGATGTAATTAATGTATTTATTTACCACCTTTCTCAAGTTTTCTGTCCCGCTCGTGCCGAGACTTGGCTGGCTGACATCCTGCTGCACCTGGAACACCAAAAATAAGCCCCATTAGCTACTGTGGCAGGTCCCATAGGAGTCCTACAGGAACACCGATGTCTGCGTCATAAGGCTGAAGGAAGCAGAGCCAGAGCTTCTAAAACCACAATATTTGTCTTATTTTCCAGAAACATGAGGATGAAAGTGAAGGCTGGTTACACAGACAGGTGAGCAGCAGTTACTACACCTGAGCACAGGTGGCACCAACGTGATGACAATCGACACTTGGAAGATAGAGGTTCACTTCAGATCTCATTTGGTGGCAGAAATAAGTCTAATACAAATCTGAAATATCCTGCTGTTGAATACAACCCAAGAGAGTTAAGTTGAAGTAATATGCAAGATAGCTGTTTTCAAGTTGCAGTAGTAGAACACAATAGTTCAGTTCACTGTTTATTTTCCGATGTAGAAGGAGCATGTTTATCTACTGTTACAGAACGAATCGCCGCTGTTTTCCAAAGACGGCCACAGGCTGTTCTTCACCAGGGCAGTGTTCCAGGGTGGAAAGGGCAAGTTCTTCCACATCGCCATGTCCTCATCATGGGTGAGGCCTCCTACAACCCACCTCCCCCCACCAACCCCAAGTGGGAATCTGTTTCACAGCACAGATGGGATTAGCTAACTCCTCACATCCCCAGCTGGTGTGTGACCAGGAGCTGTCATGGGGGGTGTTACCATCAACCGTACAAGCTCGTGTTGCCTTGGAAATAGTTTCCAAAGCACCAGCGATGTTCTTCTGTTTGGGTGCTATGACTGTGTGTGTGTGTGTGTCAGTTTCACCATTCTCACTTGGCTCACCTGCTTTGTTACACAATGTACTGATGTGGCGGGGGCTGGGGGGGGCTGTTGATCATGTGGTAAGATCTGACGCATGGTAGACATGCGGGGGGATCCACAACCACGCCAGCTGCTGACGCGGGGATGGTGCTGACGTTGGCCTGTCCGTCTTCCATCACGGTATTCCAAATGTGACACCCATCCTGGCTCTGACGTGCTCCCTGATAGCTTCACTGGTGACACACCGCAAAGAAAACGTGTGATTAATGTTTGCTGTCTCTTCTCAAGCCAAACGCAACCACTGACAACCTGCAGTTCATCACCTCTGGAGACTGGGATGTGACGGAGATGCTGGCTTATGATGAGAGCAATCAGCTCATGTAAGTCTTTCTGAGGAGACCTTGATCGGGAGCAGAGCAGACTTGTACAGCTGCTTTGCTGTTTTTCCTCTGTGACCTGCACCAGCACTTAATTCACATGTTCATACCCATCCTTTGTTGCATCTGTGTATGAAACTGCCTGATGTGTTTTTCTGTAAAGTTTTGATCACAGTTTGACCACTTCAGAGTGAATCCCATTCACTGTAATTTAACAGTGAAGCATTTAGGTCCTTGAAGCCACTTCTGTCTGCAAGGTCTGCTTGAGCTGCCATTGTTCCTCCTACCTGGCAGAATTGCTTCAGCTTTTTGAAGATCACCCATAATCCTTTATGGAAGGCTGGTTTCCCACATCTTCCTGCCAGGGATCGCATTTCATGTTCACTCACTCCTGTGTTTCATGTCTCTTCAGCATAGCTTTGGCCTTGTGTTTCTGACCAGTATCAAAGGGCCGGTGAGTAAATACTGGTGTTAATGTGGATTTAACAGATACTTCCTGAGCACTGAAGACGACCCAAAGCGAAGGCATCTATACAGGTATGCTGACAAAGATGCACACCGATTATTTCAGCTGTCTAACGAGTCGTATCGTTTCCATCAGAGAATATTCTCATAACACACCACTTGTTGGGGTGGTGTGGGTGTGTTCCGTTTTAGCGCCCATACAGTCGGACACTTCAACCGACGCTGCCTGTCCTGCAACTTCAGTGATGACTGCGGCTACGTCAGCGGTTCCTTAAGTACTGACATGCGCTACTTCCTCCTCAACTGCAAAGGTGGGTCCAGGCTTCATCATCATAGGAGCAGTCATATACTCACTTAGCACTAAGGTACTGGGAGAGTTTGTATGGACCTTATTGTTGTTTTGTCATAATGGCTCACCTTGTGCCTCAGACCATGACAGTTAATAGTTGCTGTCATCACTTAACGTCAGTGGCGAGGGCAGGTTTTGGCCTGCTGCTTCCCTGGGTCCTACACCACTCATCCACCACGAGAAGTTGACGATATATAACATGCTGCAAATGAAGTTCGGTGCTCTGAAGCGTTGCTGTGTTTGGACCGAGTGGAGGCTCTGCCCTTATGCTTAACAGAGGGACCACGCTCAGCTTTTCTGAATAACGAAACGCTGCACAGGAAGTCGTGAGACAGGGCAGAGGAGGGACCCCACATGAGAGTAGGCAGGAAGGCTTGTGGGGCGCTGCTAAAACTGAGTTGCGTATTGCAGGCTTGGTGTCATGGCCTCTGACCCGCTGCCCGGCTCAGTGACCAACGTGATCCGCTGCCATCACAGCGTGTTTCACAAGTGGCCCTCACTCTCTCTGTCCCACGTCTCCTGAGCCCTCAATTAATGCATGATTTATGTGGCCAAGCATCTAATCACTGACCTCGCATCCATTTTTATGCTCGTATACAGAGTTCACGTTCCACACTGTTGCACTGCCCGCCTGAGTCCAGAGCTCTCTGTTTATGCATAACACTCTAGAGTCATCTGTCAGACACATTGGAACAAAATATAAGGTTTCCAGGGAGAGTGAGGGACTATGGCTGTAGTACGCATTTCACTTCTGCCATCCTCTCACACTCTAACGCCACGTGCAAAAAGGCATGTATGTTTGCACTTTACATAATGGTTGTTATAACACAGTTCACTCAGGATCACAATGACACCTTCGGCTCTGTAGACAGAACCAGAGCTCACATGCTTTCTACACGAGTGTCACGTGTTCAGCACGCACCTGTGTACTACATGCATGTTTATTGCCATGCTCCAGCATAGACAAATCTCTTTCATGTGGAAACGGTATTATAGTGGACCAAGAGACTGCGTGGCTGACTTTGGAGGGTGGATTGTTTCGCTGCTTCGATTGAGTCAGGCTAAGTGTTTGTCTCAGTGTGGTGTCCTGAGGTACGCCGATTCATTTTGCCGGAGTGTCGTTTCATTCTGCCTACTCGTTAGTTTGGTACGGTTGTTCCAGAAGACCGGGAAAGCTGTTTACAAGTAATTAATTGGATAAGTTGAAGAAAGCCGGGCTGTCCATGATAATGAGCACCATTGTTTGTGCTCAAGTCTGCAGACAGCCCCCTCTGCACAGACACGAAAGGATTTAACCTTGAAATGCACCGTGCTTAATCTGACACCTAACCTGGACCAAAAGACCAAGTTTTTTAATATGGTGGCTCCGTTTGTGTCTTTGTGGAATACCTCAAGACCCTGGTTTTACTTAATTTGAAGTAAAATATTGAAATTTCATACTCTGACCTGAGACCTAAAAAAGACACGTAGGAGTTAATGTTCACTTAAATGCATGTAAACCACCGTGTTTAGCATCTCCTGCCAGATATCCACTTCACATCCATCACTTTCTCCAGCAGCGGATATACCACTAGTTCTTCATTAGCATGAATTAGCGTTACACTCTCTGAGAATATATAGGACAAGTATAACGAAATGCAGAACTCGCAGTGTACAAGGTCAGCCTCTGCATTTATTTGTCCCTGAGCTAACGTGAACATTAACTCCACTAGACAGTTCAGAGCGGCTTTGTGTCAGCAGATGGTTTCCCACAACTTACAGTTAAAAATGGTTCCAGTTCAGCTTTCTGGAGTCCATCACCCTGCCAGGCAGCTGTCGGTGCTCACAGCTCTGAGGCACTTAATAGTTGATTTGGTCATAGCGCCACCCTGACCTGAGGACACTGAGGGTACTGCACCTGCACGAGTGCATTAATCACTGTGATGTACAGCCACACACAAGAGCGATAGTTCCATTCTTCAGGGAGCCATATGCATGGCCCTGTGGAAGGGGCCGACCTGCCCCGTGACAGTTTGTTAACCCTATAAAAAGTGGATAAACGCCATTTTAAGTGAGACCAGACTTGGTCTTCTGGGATTTGGCCCCAAGAGGGTGTTGCTAGTTGACCTATTTGGAGAGTGTAACAGGGGACAGCTGCACAAAACCCACAAGGAAAGCACCAAGCTGCAGTTCCACACCTTATATGTGACAATAGGCCCTCCTACTTTTATCGCCTGTTTCCATGGGAATTTTGGCCTACTGTGAAGGGGTCATTTCTGGAAGGTGTAATCACACAGAGTTATTTAAATATACTAAAAGAGGTAGCACCAGCCTCCACAGTTTTTTCTTCTCATAAAACAAATTTTGAACACTTGGAATTCCACTTGTGACCAATTACACTTCATTCCGATCGTGTATCAGAGCTCTGCCATGGACTCTGTGACTGAACGTCAGTGAATTACGTCTCTGGGCAGACATCCAATTGTGTGGCGATACAAGAAGCAATACCAGGTGCTGTCAGATGTCAGGAGGCAAGCGTGAAGGTGTGAGGGTCACAGACCTTCACACAGACCATGACCTTTTCCTGTTGTGTCTCTTCCAGGTCCCAGGGTGCCGTTCGTGTCTGTGTACAGCATACAGAGCAGGCAGAGTGAGTATTCTCGTCTGGTGTCACGTGCCCTCTGACATTCTGCTCATCACACAGGACACAAGATCAGCCCAAAGCCTGTCCTTTTAAACAGCCTTTTCCAGATCCTTTGGTCCTGTATGCTGATAGAGAATTTTTATTCCCACTTCCGTTTTACTTTGGGACTATGTTCATGCAAAATATTCAAATGGAAGCAACAACGACAGCAGGAGGTGTATCAGATGTTATATGTGTCCTCTGTTGTTATATATAAGATGTTATATAGGACCTCTGACTTGTGCTGGGTTCTCACCAATGTGGAGCAATGTTTTGAACTTCTTATTTCATCTGAATTTTCCAATTAGTCAGAATAACTGTAGCAGAAAGACTAAAGTTGGCTTGTATGTATAATTTGGAGACACAATTCACTGATGCAAGCATGTTTTAGACTCGCTAAAACTGGAATAATGAGTGCTACAGAATACAGCAGCGTTGCTGAAAGATCAGCTGTTTCTGTAGGCTTTACTCAAAATTCAGCCTTTACAAATTGACTTTGATAAGCAGATAAATCCAGGTGAAATTTTAAGTCATCCTGCTATATGTGACTTGTATTTTTTGAAGGAAAAAATTGTGTGTGATCAGTTTATGAAGCAATAAGAATTCTGTGAAGCACATCTCCAAATTAAAATTCGAGAGAGTGCATCGCCAATTAGAAATCTTATCAGCATGTCTACACCTTTTGAATGAGTAAGTTGGTGTAGTTGGTACCAATACAAATTCTTCTCAAAGACAAACACATAAAGTTGGTTAAATTTTTCTGGTCAGAGAGTTATAACCTCTTAAATGAGAAACAGAACCTATCTGAAAATCTCTCTCACACATGCACACAAATTTGTCATCCATTTATGCAAATTTACCGTGTATATCAGTTGTTTATTTTTAATGCCATAGCTGTTTGGACCACAGTCATCTTCCCAGCTGTTTGTGAAGTACACGTTGATGGCCTGCCAGTCAAAGTTTGGGCGGGGGGGAGGGGCACAGCTGGGCTTTTTGGGCCATCCTTCATGTTGTGAAGACTGTTTGGAGATCTGCCACACACCTCACTTACACTGTAATGCTGCCATCTTTCCTGTTCCAATTTGCCATCGACCAGACCACCTGTCACCATTCAGCCCAGAACGAGTCTAGTAGGCATGGGAGGAGGTGGTTCTGCTCTCTTACTGCAGTAGGTGACCAGCAGGGGTCTGTAGTGGAACCCTAACCTGGCCCCACCTCTGGTCTTGTACCTCTTCCTCTTTCTTTTTCTATTCATCATCCTCTTCCTCCAAACCTGCTGAGCAGAGCAGAAAGTTAGGCCAGCACAACCCAGCCGTCCTAACTAGTTTATCAGAAACCTGGCATGTTATGGGCCTCACAATCCATCTAAACAGCACTAGGTCCATTTCCAAGGTTACATGCCCCGCCCCATTTCCAAGGTTACATGCCTCTCTGTCTTCACAGTAATTTCTGTAGTTGTCTTCTGTGGAGATCTGCCCACTACAGAACTGCACATCCTTCCCCTTCAATCTGGCACTGGAGCATTGCACAAAATGATTAATTGGTTATTAATTTACTGCCGTGGCATGTTTCCGCCCACTGCATTGTCTTGGCGCTGTCAGTACAAGTGCCGACCTTCCTCACCTGTCCTGTCACGTTCTTGGGCCAATCAAACCCAAGTCTGAGGGTCACTGAACCACGTACCCCTGTTCCACAGAGGTCTTTGACCTGGAGGTGAACGAGAAGCTGAGGCAGACCTTGGATGACTTCCAGATGCCAAAAGTGGAATACACTAATTTAAGCATCGAGGATTACTGTAAGTTTATTAGCTACAATCATTTCATATTCCTGTTTCTGTAAATGGCATCAAGGCCTTCTGATGTACTCATGGAGGGTTTTCACACAGACGGCCTTCATTTGCCAGAAAGAAGCTTAGATGCATTTCATTGTGTGTGACAAGGACACTGATTGCCAACTGTTGCTGTCTTCAGCCCTGACAATGCAGATCCTGAAACCAGCTGGCTTCGTGGAGACAGGACACTACCCCCTGCTGCTTTTAGTGTGAGTGTGTGATCGTTACCTACACACACTCAAGCTTGCCTACTGTTTGTGCACACAGGTACAAACTGTCTGGCATCACAGCACTACAGACACAGTGCAGGTGTTCCACCTCCTAACCTTGAAGATTTGTCATCATTCTTGTGGCAGCACATGCCACAGATGGTTTAGTTCATTGTTAATTATGGAGCTGCAGCGTTAATCATGTTATTAATCAAAGGCACCACATCTCTGACATCACAACCTTTGTAATTAGGTTGAGGATGAAAGTGGTTCTCGCTCAGATTAATTAACTTTAGTCTCAACTGCTGTCACACTGCACAGTAGGAGTATGGCCAGGCGTTGGTGGACACCTTTAATAGGATTACAAATACACACATAACTGCCAAAAATTTGTGACACCATAGATTGGATAAAATGTCACTATAGAGTTTACACAAACACCAGATTGTACTGAAACAACAATAAAAACAAGAGAGCACATCTATTAGACAAGAGGAGTGGGCACTACACAGACCTCTGTTGGTGACTTCTGTGTGTGCAGTATTGACAGACCTCTGGTGGTGTTCTGTGTGCAGTGATGGCAGACCTCTGGTGGTGTTCTGTGTGCAGTGATGGCAGACCTCTGGTGGTGCTCTGTGTGCAGTGATGGCAGACCTCTGGTGGTGCTCTGTGTGCAGTGATGGCAGACCTCTGGTGGTGTTCAGTGTGCAGTGATGGCAGACCTCTGGTGGTGCTCTGTGTGCAGTGATGGCAGACCTCTGGTGGTGTTGTGTGTGCAGTGAAGGCAGACCTCTGGTGGTGCTCTGTGTGCAGTGATGGCAGACCTCTGGTGGTGTTGTGTGTGCAGTGATGGCAGACCTCTGGTGGTCTCTGTGTGCAGTGATGGCAGAGCTCTGGTGGTGTTGTGTGTGCAGTGATGGCAGACCTCTGGTGGTGTTCTGTGTGCAGTGATGGCAGACCTCTGGTGGTGCTCTGTGTGCAG
>JABJVR010000034.1:5182890-5193800 GCA_025773905.1 Chitala chitala | reverse complement strand
TGATGGCAGACCTCTGGTGGTCTCTGTGTGCAGTGATGGCACCCCTGGGGGACAGATGGTCTCAGAGCAGTTCCAGGTGGACTGGGCCACGGTGTTGGTGAGCAACTTTGGCACAGTGGTGGTCCGCGTTGATGGGCTGGGAAGCGGCTTCCGTGGAACCAACGTGCTCCACAAGGTCCAGCGCCGGCTGGGGGTGTTTGAGGAGAAGGATCGCTTGGAAGCACTGAGGTAAACTTATTTCCACACCCTAAATGTTCTTCACAAACTCCTGAACATCCTTACTGTTTCTCGTAAATGTCTGAATTTCACCATAAATAACACCACACCATAAATGCTCTTCATAAACACCTAAACTCCAAACTAGTTCTGAGCAGTAAAAAGATAATTATCACAATTTTGTGTTAACAGTTATTTGTATGTAGTTTGAGACTGCTTGTTAAATAATTTTAAGTTATAATGAATATGTGAATCTATTTGCTCTGTAATTTCGTTGTACCATCCTGGTATACAATGACAATAAAGTCTATTCTGTTCTATTCTATTCTGTAGTAGAAATATAGATTATCTTTTAAAACTGAAATATTAATATTAAATGCTATATCGTGATAAATATTAAGATCAGTCACAGAAAAATATTGTGATAATTTTGGCCACATCGCCCAGATCTTCTCCAAACCCCACACCCTAAGCCCTCTTTATAAACACCCAAATTCCAAGCACCACTTCCTAAATGTTCATCACAAATATCTGAACCGCAGGTGCCACACCCTAAACATTCTTTACTTCACTCCAAGCTCTAAAACCTAAACAAATTCCAAACCATACATCTTAAACAAGTATATCAAGCCGTATCCCTAAACCCAAACCATGAACTAGTCTTAGCACCCTAGTCCTTTAAACCTAAACCTGTTACCCTAAAACACTGAGGCAGTAAAACACAGAGCCCTAAGTACAGCCATGCCTCACCAGGTGGTGATGTTGAGCCCTGTTACTTATTCATAATCACAGATTTAGCTATTCAGAAATATTTCTGCCCATATCTGGTATCTTTGCCATTTGAAAGACGCAATGTTTCATATGAAAGGATGAGATGAACAGAATACGATGCATTTGTAGCCTATAAGGAATGACTAGTGGACTTAGCTAATGCTTGTTTTTTCTGTCTCCCACCACTTCACAAATGTAGCGCTTTATCAAAGGAGGTGTACATTGACAAAACCCGGATTGGTGCCTATGGAAAGGTAAGTGCAGTGAATCTGTTACTGCGCCTTCAAAGTAAAGCATTTGTGTGCTCTATGACACACACAGGTTTGTCCAGTAAGGGGCGTGGCCTTAAACCTGTGTTGGCAGGAAGAGGGGTTGTAGTCACGCCCCTGACTTTACATCCCCTCATCATCTCCTCTCTGACTGCTAGTGCACAGGGCCTCCTGCCTGTTACAGAGCCAGGGCCTGTTTGGCATCATTCTGATTTTCAGCTGAAAGTCAGGGAAACCTCGCCCCATCTGCTGATGAAACAGGTTATCTACAAAAACCAGGGACCTGCAATGCCTTTTCAGAGGAGAGATGTTTAATTATTGCAGCCTAATCTGGCCAGTTTCTGATTCCCTGACTACACTGTGACGTCCATGTTTACGTGCGTTTCTAGATGGAAATGTATGCCGTACATCTGAAAGGTGTCTTTTGCTTGTTTGGAAGTATCTCTCGAGCTCACCTTCGTGAAGCACGAGCACTACATCACACTAATGCAGTTTACAATATTTTTTAAACAATGTCTGCATATTTTATACAACAGTGTTGTGTGTTAAGTTCGCTGCTGTTCAGTTTTTATGCTGGCTGCTCGTCACATCACTGGTCAGTTTGGGAAAATGGCAAATAACGTGTTGTGGCACATTTATGTTATTATAAAAGTATGCCAGCTACAAGGTTTTTCGAAAGCTACAGATTTCCCAGGAAAAGACAGAATATTTCTCTAAAGAACAACCAAAGCCCAATTAGATTCACAGAGCTATAAGGTATTTTAATAATAGCTCAAAGCGAATATTTTCCCACAATGTGTCTTCAAGCAGGTTGTTATTCTAGTAAACCCAGCTCAGCTGAACAGTCATGTTATCAGATAAAACGTAGCTGCCGCGGGCTGTACTTTAATTAAAGATTCTTATTTTGAACCCCAGCTCTTTCCGCCTTTCCATTGCCTGCAGGTCTACGGCGGGTATTTAACGGCTCTCCTGCTCAGCGCTGAGAACTCTTTCCTGAAATGTGGAGCGGCTCTCTCCCCCATCACAGACTTTGAATTATACGGTATGCACAAAAAATAAGATGTTTAAGCACTGAAACAAGGTGTTTGTGGGGTGGAGGGGACAGAGGTATTACTGTAGAAATAAGAATATATTACAGACTAGAGGCCTGAGCTGGCGATGACAGCTGTGCTCTGGATAATTATTCATGGATCAGCAACTATATGTGTTGGTATCAGCAGCCCAGCCAGCATCTGCTGAAAGGGGGGGTGAAAACAGAGCGAGTCACAGGTGCCAAGGAGGTGCTGTAAACTCTCGTGTGCCTCGATGTTTGTACCAGCTGTGTGGAAAACATCCCTGGGGCATTTTGTGAGCGTCAGGCACCAGGACACTAAATGTTCTGTATCAGTGCCATGGCAACAGCTTTCTATACTCTGATTTATCTTTAAAGAGCAGCATGGTAGCTCAGGGATAGCACGGCCGCCTCACACCTGCAGTCCTGGCTTTGACTCCAGCTCTAGTTACATACACGTATATGTGCGTTTCTGTTTGTTCTGTTCCATCATCCATATACTATTTATGACTGGTATTTTTCCCCTTATTGTGCCCTGAGTTAGACTGGTGTTCCCTACATTGTGCCCTGGGTTAGACTGGTGTTCCCTACATTGTGCCCTGGGTTTCACTGGTGTTCCCTACATTGTGCCCTGGGTTAGACTGGTGTTCCCTACATTGTGCCCTGGGTTTGACTGGTGTTCCCTACATTGTGCCCTGGGTTTGACTGGTGTTCCCTATCACATGCTCTGGTTTAGACTTTTGCCTTCCTTGTGCCCTCCAGGGTTAGACTAGTGTTCTTTACAGTTTGCCCTACATTTAGCCCTACATTTATAGCCCCCTCTTTACAGCCTCTGGGAAGATTGTAAATTGATTTTGTTAAGTTTCAAAGACACTATGAAAGAAAAAAGTTAGAAAAAAAGATGTAAGAAAATAGTAATAAAAGATAATGAAAAGAACGATGGCAGGTTTTGTTAGTGCGGACAACTGGCCTGTCTTAGATAAATGTATTTTTAATATGGTTTACTGGGATGAATATTGTTTTTATATACATAAAGGTTTCACTGAATGATTTCTCTACATTATAAATGCAGACAACATTGGTGATGAGGAAGACTAACTCTTGTTGTTTTTTTGCTTCCAGCATCTGCCTTTTCAGAGCGATATCTGGGACTGCCCAAGCCGGACACCAGGGCATATGGGGTACACCATTCCTTTAAACAAGCTCCGACCTCATTCTCTGTAATGTGTAGCAATTTAGAGGGCAGGGAGCATGTAGCCATTCTGCCTCAACCTTCACCCAGTGGGACTGTGTACAGTAACTGGTCTATACCGCGTACCTGTCTGTGATCGACACTAATGTGACACGCATTCCCAGGTTGGCTTTTCACACTTTCCATCTCTAGCACAAGGTGTAGTGAGGATTTTTCCTTCCTTTCCGGCAGATGGCAAACTTGGACAGTCGAGCTTCCAAGTTTATAGATAAGAAGTTCCTGATCATCCACCCCACAGCTGACGGTAAGGTGCACAGCTGCGCTTACTGAGACGCCGCTGCCTCGTCGTTGCATGTCATCGTGTCACAACTACTGCACTCAGTTTTAATGGCTGCTGTTTTAAATGATGCCCGGAGTCTTTAAGGCTGCATCAATAACAAACGCTTTTCATTCTGCAGAAAAAGTCCACTTCCAACACAGTGCCAAATTTATCAGCCAACTCATCAAACATAAAGCTAATTACACGTTACAGGTGAGTGTTTCTGTACAGGTGCGACCTGTGAGCTGTTTGAACTCATTAAGACAGTAATGTATAATATTTAAATGATAGTAATGAACTTTTCCTTTTGAATATGTAGTGAAATGTTACACCTCACAAACAACTAATCAGATTAGGAGTTCGTGCTTGTCAAGACTTGGAGAAATAGTGTCAGGACACGGTGATCAGATCAGATTATCCTACACCGTAAAGGCATCGTGAGGTATTCTGTCAGCTAACTTCCTTAAAGGCATTACGAAGTCCACATTGGCAAGCATGCTGCATCTCTGTAAAGGGGCTGTTCTCAGAGGTCTTGTTTGTAACTTAAGATACATCACATACAAAGTCACTGTCAGTTTATTTACAGAGTGCGCTTCAGCACAACCCAGTTGAGCAGCAGTAAAAGAACAAAGAGGTTAAAAGTACAAGAATAAACTATAGATACTAGGAATCACACTGTTGGTGTCAATGCCACAACATTTTTAAGATTCATACAACATTAAATACCTGAGAGAATAAAAATGTTTTCAGATGATTTTTGAACAAATGTAAAGAGGAAAATTTGTCTGATAAAGAGTGGCAACTCATTCCATAATTTAGGTGCAACCGCAAAGGCATGAGGTCACCCCAACTTTTTAACCTGATTTTAGGGACTACCAGTAGTAGCTGGTCACTTGACCTAAGGGCCCATGCTGATCTGTAGGTTTCCAAAAGTTCAGAGATGTATGAAGGCAAGTAGAACTTTGCTAGTTATCAATAAAATCTTAAATCTGATTCTGACAGTGATCGGATCAGTTCATTACTGTATGACCTAGTGAGAAAGAGAAAGTTGGGTCAAAATGGCAACCCCCCCTAAAAGGAGTCAGCAGGTGTGCCCTTATTACTGCAGAGTCCTTTTTAAGGCCTTTTTTTAATTACTCATGATGGTCTTTGACTCCTAACTCAATTTTGACAGTTGTTTGGCTAATTTATTTGCACAAACCGATTCCATCATTTTATGAAGCCAATCATGTTTGGCTTCCACTATTTCATTCAGACAAAACTGAATGTTGCACAAAGACAGGAAGTGAAGCGTGGAGCTCCGTAACCATGGTGACATTACCAGTGCTAAGTAGGTAACAGCTGGTGTTTTCCACAGATCTACCCAGACCAGGGACACTTCCTGCATGTGAAGGGCACACCAGAACATCTGAGCCAGTCACTGGTGAACTTTTTCGAGGAGTGCTTCAGGCTTCCGGACAAAGTCTTCGAGGAGAGACTTGAAGAGGAGAGTGAAGAGGAGGGTTAACCGCAACCAGCTGGTCCGGCAGGGCCCCGTCCCGAGCGCTCCACATGCAGCTCATTGGTTCCTCCTACATTTGACTGGGCTCTTCAGAGTGCCCCCCCCCCATGGTTAGCATGCACCCAAGAAAGCTGCCCAGCAGCATCTCACCTCCTCCTTCCTCATCTTCTTCCTCAGCCACCAAACAACCATGGACAGCACCACCCAGCAGGTTGCCGTGGCGCCCACAGACTGGGTGCAGCGCTGTAACCAACGTGCCGCCAAGTGTCCCCCTACTTTTTGGACCGAACGGCACTCGTATGGGCCACAGTGCCCCCCCCCACCGTCCCCAGTCGACCTTCTGTGACCCTGACAGTGGAACGTTACAAACACACCTGCTTATTTTAAATCCCCTCCACCACTTGATTTAAACACTTCACTAAATTAAAGGTTTTATAGCACAAACATTTGGACTGAACGTCCCGACTCTTCCTGCAGAGTAATTATGGGCTATGAAAGTTCTTTTTTTGGGGGTGGGGGGTTTTGGGTGGTATGGTTTTTTAATCATGATGACCTTTCACCTCTGACTGTGCTTGTGTCTGTTGTTACCATGTAAAGTACTGCACAGTGTCGTTGCTGACTCACTGGAGAGTTGATCACTCGTTTTTTCAGTGTTCCAGTTTGTCCTGCTCTTGGAATCCTTGTAGCCTCAACTATGTGTTGCAGTGAACTTGCTTTGAGCTGCCTGATGGTCCAGTTGCTACCAAGTAAAGGGCAGTGAGATAATATATATTATTTATAATTGGTTTCACCCACTGATTATGACAGCTTGGCCCAAATATATTTCCCTTTCACCACATTTTTCCCCTCACACATCTCCACATTATCACTGAAATGGAAATATGTAATCTAGCATTAGTGACTGTGCCTTACTTGGGGGTATGCAGGGAAGGGTAGGTCTTTCCACAGACACCTCTTGGAGACAAAGGGGCTCCCTGTTAGCGCTCAGCAGATAATTTCCAACCAATCAGAACAGAGTGTTTCCTTCATCGTCTTTCATAGTACCTCAGTGTTGCTCTAAGACACACACAAACACACTGTTTATTGGCAGAACTGACCGCTCCTTATTCTCAGTGACACTTTTATTTTGCAAAGCTGTCACTAATCTGTGAAATTAGAGCATTGTAAAGAAATTAAAATGTAATTTTTACAATTTGAAAGTTCTTGAGGCACAAGTCTTATTGATACGTTTTGGAGTTTTTTATTATTTGGATGTGTATTCTTGTTGCATTCCAAGTGCATGTTGGCAGCCATTTGCAACTTAAAGGTTTTTTTATACTGTACTTTGATTTACAAGAAGTATTTCTGACAACTTGAATGTTCCTTACTGAGCTGCATCTCATTTCAGTATCGTGAGTGAAAATGGTCTCGTTAGCTTGGCGTATAAATGTTATCCGCGTCATTTCAGTCTCTTAATATCTTACTGTTACTTGTACATAAAGCATTTTGAAAAACTTTTGACTATTTTTGGCTCCCACATTTCCTTTTTGGGTTGTCACGGTGACGCAGTCTGTCGACACACCGAACTGCCGCGACGCGTGCTTGTCGGGGGCACGGGCGCCCTTACTGATCGCCGGCGATGACGTGCTCAACACTATCAACTACAGTGGAAAATGAGAAGGGTTTGTGGCGTGAGGGTGAACTGTTGTACAAATAAAAGCTATTTTACCATCCTGAATCATGGTGTGTCTGGGGCTGCTTAAACGCTGCATTTGAAAACACTGGAAAGGGGGGGCGCTTAAGGCTATCGGCCTCAGGTGCAGCTCAGAAAACGAAGATATCTGCCCTTTGGCTTTCAGCCACAAGTCCAGGGAATGAATTGTAAAATTCAACCCTGGAGGGCTTCAGTGGGTGCAGGTTTTTCTTCCAGCCAATTTATATATTTTAATTAGACCACTATCTTAATTAAATATCACATTCTAGTTTCCCTTCATTTTTCCTAATCATTTGCATCTGTCTGCACTTTGCTTAATCAGTTAAGAGAAAGTAAAAGTTACAAAAAAGAAAGTTAAAAGCGAGACTTGTGCTTTAAGATCTGTAACAAAAATGTAACTCACACATCACAATATCCTTTTAACTGCAGAATTAGAGAAGACAATGTCTGGATAATTTAGCATGATTTTTAATTCAAACCGGTAAGTCTTCATTGTATTAAAATTGTAATAGTCAATGAACAGCAGAAACAGGTGCCAATGACAACGAATGCTTAATCACGAGCAGAGTAAGCCTCTGTTCAGTGATTTTTAAAGAGAAATGGATTAAAGTGAAAAATATACCATAACTGTCAATAAGAATCAACATCAGTAAGTCCTTGTTATGCTTCTAAATTTCTTATTATGAATTAAGCTTGTTTAGAATATCTGGTTTGACATGGTAATTATACAAAATAGTCAACAATGTTGCACTAATATTAAATTTAAATTAACTGCAGAAATGGGTGCAAATTCAAGCAAGTCCAGTTGCCATTGAACAACACAAGATAACCATGGATGACTGAGAACCTCCAGAGAAAGCAGAAATTGACTAAAACAAAAGCCTGTACCCTTTATAGCCCTAGAGGGCTGTGACTGGACAACCCTGCTACATCAGTTGTTAAGTTTTGGTAAATTGCTGCGCAGTATTGTATGTACTGTTGTATAAAACCAATGACACTCTGGGTCGTGCTGTTGTTGCTGAATATCAGCATAGCTGTGATGCGGTCATTGACACGAGGCTGAAGGCCAGAGCTGAAAACATCATAGCCGTGCCAATATTCAGCAACAACGGCATGACGTCAAGTGTAATACTGCTTTTATACAACAGTTCTACTAACACCATTTATCATTTGACAGTAATCAGTGACAACGGATTATGATGTTTCTTTATTGGTTAGTGTAATTAATGCTTATGAAAACACCTGTGAAGCAGAGTGATACTGTTAAACATTCTAGTGCTATTATGAAATATCAGCACTCTTGGAATGCTTCTTGTCCAATCAAATCACACCAAATTCCTTGGTCAGAACTAACTGTTGTATAAAAACATAAAATTAGCCACTCGGTTGTTATTGACTTATGGAGCCAGTTTTAGCAGACTTTAGCAGAATTGTACGTTATATATAAATGTCAAGATTGTCATGTCACATCAACACTCAAGCTCGCAAACACGTAATACAAGGATTGTATTGTGTTTTCAGTACTTTAATACATTTTATAATTACAAATAAAAATCGTGGTTATTGTATATATTTTGGCTACCCAAAGATTGTGTACAATAATGGTAAAAATAAAAGTGTAGAAAGTAAAAAACCATAATTCGCCACTGACCTCCAAACACAGATCAGCGGCACTTTGGGTGCTGATTTGCCGCGCTGAGCGCAGTCTACATCCACACCAGTAGGGATGCAAATTAAATGGGCATTTAAAAAAAAAACGCTGATCGCTAGAAAGTAATGACATTCATAAAGTCTGTGCACAGCACTGAGTGGGTGCGCGCTTCCTCATACCCCTTTTACGACCCATAAAATTAAAGTCGTTGATGTATTGGTGGCTTTTGAATCCTGTAATGTACATTTCACCCACAAGTTTATGTGCAATAAGGGGGAAGGCATTAACCCTTCGGTGAACCTTATCTACTTATGTCTTTGCATCTAGCAAACGATGCAAGTAAAGAAAATATGTTTGTAAATGAAGCGGCACTAAGAATCACCTTGAGAAACTATGAGGCACATAACGAGAACTGTGTCAGACAAAGATGAACGGGCTGTGGAATAAATGGAACTGCCTTTACTTTCTACAGTTTAGAAGTTCGAAATTCAAAGCACTTATCTAGGACAGCATAGGAGTACAAACAAAACACTACTGTCTGACTATTTTACATCTGCTCAGATAACTGCCACACGTACCTGGTTAGGTGTGTGTGTCGTCTTCCCCTGGAGCTTCTTACGTTACCCATGACTTAATAAAACTGGGGTCTTTCACTACTATAAAATCAAAATATTAGCATCATTGTAAGATAATACTGAACTGAACTAGGACAGCATTGTTTTTCTACTGAAAGCGTACGCTGATCAGCTGTAATGTTACAACCACTGACAAGTGAAGTGAATAACATTGAATTTCTCATGACAATGGCACCTGGAAGTGAGTGGGGTACATTAGGCAGCCAGTGAACATTTTGCCTCTGAAACTGATGTGTTGAATGCAGGAAAAATTGGCAAATGTAAGGATTTGAGCGACTTTTGCCAAATTGTGAGGGCTAGACAACTGGGTCACAGGAGCTCCAAGGCTGCAGCTCTTGTGGGATGTTCCTAATTTTTAGTGGTCCAAGGAAGGAAAACAGGGTCACGGGCAGCCAAGGTTCAGAATGCACTATAGGAAGAAGGCACGCTGGTGGGGGCAGTGTGATACTTTGGGCAGTATTCTGCTGGGAAACCTTGGGTCCTGCCATTCATGTGGATGTTACTTTGGCATGTACCACCTACCTAAACATTGTTGGTGACGAAGTACACCCTTTCATGAAAACGGTATTCCCTGATGGCAGTGGCCACTTTCAGCAGGATAATGTGCCCTGCCACACTGCAAAAATGGTTCAAGAATGGCTTGAGAAACACGACAACAATGAGTTTAAGGTGTTGACTTGGCCTCTAAATTCTCCAGATCTCAGTCCAATCCAGCATCTGTGGGATGTGCTGCGAAAACAAGTCAGATCGATGGAGGCCTCACCTTGCAACTTACAGAAGTTAAAGGATCTGCTACTGACGGCTTGGTGCCAGATACCACAGGATAGCTTCAGGGGTCTAGTGGAGTCCATGCCTCAAAGGATCAGGGCTGTTTTAAGGGCAAAAAGGGGACCTACTCAGCATTAGGCATTAAGGTCATAATCTTATGGCTGATTGGAGTATACTTATGCATATCATAAATGTTTATTAATCTATTGTTTAAATGTTACAGGACGCGACCCGAGTCAGACTTCACAGCTTGCAGAGTTAACAGATGAGAGAATAGGACCATTGAGCTAAAGACGGGAGTCCCTTGTGTGGGGGGGCTAATGACACCCTTGCCCTGAGTACCAGGGGATTCTTAGCCTAGCACTTTCATATTCCTCTACATAAACAAAGACAAAGAAAACTTATATTCTAATCCACAACAGTGATCAAAGCAGGCATCCAAAATAGAGGTCTTCACTGCGGAATATACCTGTAGGCCTAGAAGTACCACATATCAATGGAAGAGCCTCTCAGGATTAACGCTAATTAAATCATAAGGCACATCGCACACTGACACTGGAAAGGTTTTAAATGGAGGTGAAAACATTGTACCATAAATGACTACATTTACAAGGCAGAGATAAGTGGCCACACCGTCAGCTTTTGTTACAACGCATGAACTAATTTTACTAACTCAAACTTCCTTCAAATAAGAAGGAAAATGCTTCTCAAAATAATTACGTTGCAGTTCAGCAATGTCCCACAATTATTTGTTAGTCTCACGGGGAATTTTTTTCCCCTCTGCATTTGACCCATCCCCTGGGGGGGGGGGGGGGGGAAACCGGGGGCCCCCCACCCAGGGGAA
>JABJVR010000034.1:5151720-5182790 GCA_025773905.1 Chitala chitala | reverse complement strand
AATAATTTTAAGTTTTTTATGTATAGGGACCAACATCAAAAATACTCATCCCAATATAAATTATGAAAAATAGGGAAATATTAGCAAAATATTTACAGCAACAACAACAACAACAATAATAATAATAATAATAATAATAATAATAATAATAATAATGATCCAGAAGTCCATATGACGAACACCCATAAGCCTCAATTCCCAAAGTCATGTAGGAGTTCAGTGAAAAGTGTTATGAGCCCATGTTTTGTGTTATAGTGTCCGTGTCAAACATCTCTCATGGGTCGATTCCTTCTCTGTGTCTGTCCTGCTGAGGCGGCCATCGGCACTCAACCTGGCCATTAGTAAGGCTGGACAGAGCGGGCTGCACACTTTTAAAAATGAACAAATTTGGTCGAGCAGCATTGTGCACTTTTACTGGAACAAGCCAGGCTAAAAAAAGAAAAAAAAGGGACCTCTGTCTAGATTTAAGTAGTGGGTATTCTGTGACTGTGTCCAGCAGACTGTCCCATAATTTATTAGTGCTGTAACTGACAGTTTTACTGCCTGTAGTCGGGCTACTCTGTGAAATCAGCTAAACACATAATGAGAATAACCATCAGCCATTTACTAGGAGTGTTCTTTTAAACAAAATTAAAATGAAAAAAGGTCAGGAAGGACTTTGGCAAGTGACAAAGAAGACCAATACCAAAACACTTAGCATACAATCATCTCTACAATAACACTAAAGAATATATTTTAGAGGACCATATTTTAGATTTTTCATTTAACCCTAATAACACAAGAAAAAAAGTGGTATTAATATTTTAAACAGTTGCATTTTCTTTCAAAGTTATAGTCAAAACCACAATAAAATAAAACCAAGTACAGTAACATAAAATGTAAGTTTTCCATGCAAATGAATGTCCCCCCCACCCATACCCAACCTGCAGGCCTGTCTATTCTTTTCTACAATAATGAGCATTTAAACACACATTGTAAATATGCTAGCATAGGCCTTTTTGTTTAACACTTTTAAATGCAGGGCTTTGGCACAGAGGTTGGAAAGTAGGATAATTACAGAATTTGGAAGTTGCACAAAAACACCTCACATGTTCACATGGACAACTAACTAACAAGCGTGTTTTACTGCTCCTGGAAGTGACAATGAAATGCAATACCTAGAAGCATTGCCATACCTTGGACATGCAGTAAACTTGTACATTTTGTTTTTGGTTCTACATGAGCCAAAAGATCTATGTGCATTTCCAGTGCTGTATATTTTTTGACAACTTTATTAAGTACAGCTTTTTGCTTCATGGTCACAATCATTTACCTTTTTGCATTCTAGATTCTCAAATTCCATTCTTCCTTTGTGTGGTAAGGGTAAATGTCAGCTTATTCAACTGCCGCTACTGAAACAGTAAACTGCTCCAAAACATACCCAGCCTCGGCTTACTCCAAAAACCTGCAGGGCTGTTTCCATCACAGAAACCACAAGGAGCTGCGTTTGATTCTTAATTGCATCGAACACGTTTGCCGAAGATTGTTGATAGCGAGCTGGCTTGTTTGCGGCCCTCGCTGGAGTTTAGTCTTCTCAACCTGAAACTGCCAAGGCTGAAATGGGATTCAAATAAACTGTGGTGTGATCGTGACAAAATGATGGATTTACAGCGTGCTCTCGACACGTGAGATTTATCTTGGAAAGAGTTAACCAGAGCTGAAGGATCATAATCACGAACTGAAATGTAACCAGAGCCAAACGCAGTCTCACCCTTTCTTTTTCATATGTGGTGTAATTTATGTCTTGTTTGTGTGCTGAAGCACTTAAACTTGTCTTGCTTTTACAGGAAGTTAGGACCTTTTTACAGAAATAACTCAGAAATAACTCTTAGGAATGGAACATTACACACAGAACTCAGTTTCTTGCCTGGGCTAAGTGAGTGCCCACATTCAATGCACATGTGAGTTTTACCTTTTTCTCCTTTTTTAAATTTTATACTAGCATTGTGTTGGTGCATTACAGGAGCCTGAGTTTTTTGTACAAAAAATGCCTTCCCTTAACATTATTCACTCACCACTCATCCATGCTGTTTTTCAAACCATCAACACAATACATGTATACAGGGCATAAAATATTTGAAACAAAATGAGGCACATCCATGTCACAGGCAGTCCATTACACTTGACTAAACCAATGTGAAATCAGTCTGTTCGATTCACACAGAGTCTGCTCCGCGATGCCAGTTGCACTCAAGATGCATGTGATAGCCATTTGATTCGCTAAAATATTTATACATGCAACCAGACCAGGGGAGGTGGTATTAAGTGTCTAAACTGGTGTAATGTCACTGTTGTTTTGTTGCTTATAAACCAAGAGACAACAGGGAAATATTATGTAACATCTCACTTATAAGTAAAGCAAATTCAAATGTAGGTACATATGAGCATTAGTAAAAATTTACAACTATAGGTGTAAATGTTTTGGCATTTATGTTGGGATCAACATTAATTGTAACAGACTGATTAATGTACATTATAGAGTAAGGATGGTGTCACAAATGCTTGTGTACCAATATTTTATTACGATTAAGGTGAATGCAATAGAAAAGATCCAAATGGTCAAAATGTTTCTGAATTAAATAAATCAGCGTACATTTTAAAAGCATGTACATTTATACTTTTCGATTTCTAAAAGCATGTGCATGCACATTTAGTCTACTATATAATTGTTAATGTTTATGCAAATAAATTGTGTATACTGAAACATGCTCACATACCTGACATGCATGCATACTGAGATGACTCCTACATTTGCTTTGTTACATACTAATTTACTGCACACTTTGGAGCCGTTAAAATGACCAATTAGCCGTAATGGCATTAAAGCGGTCTCAAATTTAACACACATAACAGATGAAAGGTGTAAGAGCAACAACAATGAACAGGCAATCTAGGTTAAAATAAACGTTAATAACAGCTGTTGTTTTTATCTGTTATAATGCCCAGTTACAGCCTGTCACGACTGAGGCAAGGCCCGAAGTTACTGCTGTGTCCTAAAGAATTTCAGAGAAGACTTAAGACCTTGGGACATGGGCAAAGCTGCCTTCAGAGACACCACTTTATTCTTTAATATCCTTAACAGTGACAGCATGTTCTAATCACCTTAACAATGCCTTGGTATTCAGTCCCAGGCCGTGAAAGGCAGCATGAATTTTTGAAGCGTTTTTCCTCCAAGAATAGCTGCTACAGCTACGCTGCTAGCTTACACGTGACAATTTGCCCATTATCGGACACTGTGAGACCTGTGTCATTATAAATGGATTCTGGTCAAAGTTAATTGGCACTGAATGAAAGTAGAGCAAAAGTCAGTTATTAATTTCATTTACCCCCCCTTACTTTTTTATAAGTAAAAAAATGTTTACAAATTCTCCCAAGTTACTGAAACGTTCCCATGCATGCATGGTTATCTATAAATATACACAAAAAATGAAATTATATAAAAAATATATGGCTTAATCAGTTTAACTGAATGTTGTATTCCTTGATGTCTCTCTGTAAATGCACTACGGTCGTGTGGTTCGTGTAAAATGCCGTGAAGATCGTTTATTGTCTTTCAATCAGTCACAAACAGTTAAGTGTGCTCTCTTGTTCTAAGTGACTAAAGGACCTGCTTCCTGGATTTTGGAAATGCGTGCTCTCATTAGAATCTTATTTGCAGTTCCAGACTTGCTGAAGACAATGTTGTCCCCCCCCACCAAACTGCTTAGCACGGCCCGCTGCTCCTCCCCCTTGGCTTATGACCAAGTGGTGAGAGCTCAGCTTCCAACATGTCTGCTTGGCCGCCATAAGAGTCTTTGTACAAGGTGGTCTGCCTCCAGCCTGTTAAGCACGGCCCTTGATGTCCAGCCTGAAACTGTGCGTAAATGATTACCTCGATGAAAGAGCCCCTTTACTGTTAGTGCTTGTCATAGCATGAGAGGATCAGACCACTGAAGAAGTGAGCTGGGGTGAGTCATGTAGTGCAGTTATACCGCTGTAAGAACCGGTGCTCCAAAGGCACGAGTGCACACGGGGCAGGTGTGCTGTACACACATCTCACCTGGTGACCATCACTGCAGCTTTAAATAAATAAGGCAGTCTGCTGCTGTGTGCTAAAAATGTATGCAGACTTTAGTGACGTGATTATCGAGGACTAGTAAATGCCACTAATGCCTTCATATCACATCACATAGGGAGTCAGACTGAACCTGCTGAATGTGTTTGGATTGTGTGCTTCAACAAGGTCTTCTTTACACGGAACGTGTGCTTCCTGTTAACACTCCATCTTGTAAGACTGTAAATAGGTAAATAGGGAAGGAATCTATGGCGTATTCATGCATTTAGTAGTGCAATGTTTATTTATTTATTTATTTTTGGAATTGGGCTTAACTTTATTATAAAAACATTACATAAGTAAAAAAATGAGTGCTTATAATTGTAAATACTGGATATTTTCAAAAACAAAAAATTTATTTTGAATAATTTTTCCTAAACATATTATTATTATTATTATTATTATATTTTTTATTTATTTAAAAATGTTATTTATTTATTTATTTTTGTGAAATTTACCACTGGACAAAAATAGAACATGGGGATGGGACTAAAGAAAACATCACAGAGTAATTAAAGAACTCATGTACATTTTAATCTGAGATGCTGAGACAGAGAGGTAATCTCACTCCTCCATGGCCTGACACGAAGAACATGGACTAGTGAGAAAGTCACACTTCCACAGCAGTGTCCCCACAGGTGTTTCTTTTTGTACCCAACCTGCCAGCTACTTCTATTGCAGTAAATATGAAATATGAGTCAAATCAGTGAGTCTTCAGTTTGTGAATTTATCTAAATCATTGGTAGGAAAGCCAGAACAAAGCAATGTATGCACATGCAACTTTTGTGTGTTTCATAAAAAAGAGCATATATATTTATATAATAAATGACCGCAATACCTGTATTTATTTTGATTCACATTCAAGAAGTCAGGGCAAATAGTATATATACCTGCATGTGTTTTTAATGCAATTTCAATGGATTTAGTTTAATCTTTTTGTGCTTACTTTATAATAAAAGCCAAGCAACCCTGAGCTAGCCGTACAGGTAGAACTTAACCACAACATAAGCATTAAAAAACAGAAGTTATATGTGTTATTTCTTACCATGATGTGTTTATCCCTGAAAATATACAGTACTTGTAACATTAAAAGTTTTGCCTTGTGCTTTTCTGTTTAGTATGAGTCTTAATCTTTTGCAGGGGAGTTTCTAGCTGCTGAAAAGATCAGGAGCTAAGCCAAGTTTGCCTGGGGCTTGTCTGTTGCTTTGCTATAAAACCCCTCCTTTTCAAGGCTAGGCTTAAAATATTCAGGGCTGAAGCCCCGAATGGTCGAACAAAACGACGCCACTGATCTTTTGACACAATTTTTAAGTTATTTATTGCATATGTCTTTGGGGACAACAGTCAGGAAAGATGTCATGCAAAACTTTGTATAATAATATAAATAAAATTAATAAATAAACCTTAGTCCAGTAAATGTGTTGCAAATGAGTCTGGAACCCAGACAGGTGCTGAAGTGCCTTTCCCCCATTTTACTTTTATTTAGTGACAATTAAGATTTTGGCCTTCCTTGTAGGTCTGCTCTGATTCACATAATTGGTTTGCAGCAAGTGAGCTGTTGAACCAACAGAAAGGCTCTTTAGGGAGAGCTTTTGTCTTCTGATAGTGAGAGGAGCTGAAAGAGTTCAGCTTCAGGCAGCTTCACCTCCTAATCAGAAGCTGACTCATTGCGTAAGCGGCTACAAAAGCGCCTCTGTCCACACACACAAAACGAACATAGCTTGGTTAATCGCTGAGGTGTAATCAACAGACAGGTTTTAATTTGCGTGTCCATTGTAATTGCAGAGTTTATCATGCCACAGTTTGATGATATTCTGTGCATCTTTATAACATTTCTTTAAGTGAGGTCCTTCTTTTCAGCATCAAGGAGGATGACACATCATGTGTAGGTGTTGACTTGCAACTTGTATGAGACGATGAAGGTATAAACGTTTTTTAGAAATTTTGATGCATACCTTAGAAACAAAACAGTTTTATGTGGTATCATTTATCTAAAATGTAATCACGGGCAGTCAAGCAATCATGAACAAAATATCTGAGCAGTTACAGAATGTTGAGTAACAGCTAGTATATATAAATCCCTAATATTTTAGGTGTAGTTATGATTTGTAGATTTGTAACCAATATTAGCATCCTCCATTGCTGGTAGAAACATAAAAATCCTACCAAGTGACAGAGAATGTACCTTTGATAAGACACCTGTCAAAACTTGTTTCAACTACCCAGAATAGATTAGACACCTGATTGTTTTCTATAAAAATTTCAAACCTACTCAGACATACATTTTTACAACAGTTTTAAGATATGATGGGCTTGTGTGAATAGGATGTAATTATGATAATTTAGTAAGAACAGCATGGTCAAGAGGCACTCGGTTTAGCACTGATTTGTTTTTCCGTTCCACCTTTTATCTCTGTTGTATGCCTTTTGTTAAAGAATTGAACATCTTTTATCATCATGTCTTACATCTGCTTAAATTATTTTGAGTCTTATGCCACTATTGTTGTTTTTTGTCTGCTTTTTAACTGCTGTTATTTTAAGAGGCCACTTCTATGAATTCTCAGTGAATATAAGATGCACAGAAAGGGGGAAGTGGGGGGGTGTCACCTAATCTCTCCTTGAGGAATGTGTTTATACTGATGTGAGTGTCAAATGAACCAATTTATGAACATAAATGACCTATGGCCTTCAGTAAACTCAAGAACGTGCCCATTTTTGACAAGTTCCTATAATTTCACACCTCAGGATATGTATATATATATATATATATATATATATATATGTAATATTTATAATAATGGTGATGTATTTTGTTATTTGGAAATGTACATCTGAGCACTGTCTGAGCTGGTTGTGACACATTTGTCATGTACCTTAGCCATAAGCTTCTATCTTTGAGCACCAGTTTAGTGTATGTAAAATACAGCCTTAAAAAAGACTGAGTATAAAATTATATGCTGGGGGAGAAAAGTCATAGGAAATGGAGAAAAAAATTACGTGATATTATTTTATACTTTCTCCTATTAAACCTAAAGTAATCTATATTGTGTAATGTTAACATGAGGCACTTCACTAATTACAGTAAATACCTGGATGCTGACAAAAAAAATGCAAAGCATTTTGCATCAAATTGATAGAGGCTTCTTTTGGAATATTCTAGATTCAATTACTTCTGTGACATGGTAATTAAATTCAGTGGCTAGAGCAGCGTGATACCTTTATAAATGTGCAGATTATGTATTCAAGTCTCCGAGAGGAACCCTTGATTCTGATAGAGCTGAATCAATATATTTGTCCCTGTCTTCACCACAGCAGGAGTGACTGTTTTTGCTAATTACCCCATGGACTACAGAAAATCCCACAGCTAACAAAGCTCTCTATTAACAGAAATCTCACCAACCATTGGGAAGGCTCAGTCAGGTAAGGGTGAAGCATCCCTCCCAGGCTTCTTCTATGTATATCAGTACATTCGCTGCAGGCAGCCAAACTTATCTCGCTTATGACAAAATAAAAAAAATACACACTTCAGTCACAATAATAAAACTTCATATTGGTTTGAAGTTCACTTTACTCTGGGTAACTTTTTCATGTAGGCCCTGTGCTGATGTTGCATGTTAAGCCAGTGGTGGGTTCCCTCACTATCGCACAGTAAGTATTCAGATATATGACTAGAGAGACAAATAATTAATGCACCACTGTGTGTGTGTGTGTGTGTGTGTGTGTACGTGCACATGTGTTTGTGTTGGCACAGGCATGTGTTCAGTGCTGCCTGTGTAAAAGCTTGGTTGGCCGTTGTTTATCCCTAGAAAGACCACCTCTAACTGGGTCGTTTTTCTGAGTGTGACGCAAGTGGCTCTTATCTCGTTAACAGCAACTACGACAAAGACAGAGCTCTGGCTGCACTGCACATCCACACAAGTGTGGAGACGGGAGGTCTGCGGCGGAAAGGTGGGGGCGAGACACCCGGGTTTCGACCCATTGCCTGGTTTTCTCAGGTCTCGGCTTGACACACCGTGGAGCGTGGCCGCACCCCAGGCCCGATTACTTATGTCACAGCATGGCCACTTACTGAGCTGTGTACAGACCCCTTAGACCTCCACAGCTGCAAATGTCCAATGTCAATAACCTGTCTTTCTCTCAGCTCTTATCCCAAGTCAGCAAGGATGTTGCAAGTTTTTTTTTTTTTTTTTTTCTGGATAAACTTTAAATGATCTTGTTGTGTGTTTGATTCTGCATACATGTAGCTGAGTGAAAATTTCAGATATATTAATAAAAATGCCATTACATATTACTACAACTAAATAATAATAACAGTTATAAGTTAAGGAACACACAAAACAACACACTGGTAAGCTTAAAGTTGAACTCAGGTAAAGTTCAACCGAGAAATTTATGAAGTGTGAACTTAGGGTAGTATGTTCTTTCATATGTCCATAGAAAGCAAAGCCATTCTATTGTGATGAATAATTTAGGAGAACAAAGACATCATCAGCTTTGCTTGAAGACAATCGTCATTGGTAGAGGTAAGAACAAGAAACAGAGAGAAGTGGCACAGTGAAATCAAAGTCATTCCCAGCTAGGCAGTTTTGGGAGCACAAGCAGGTAGTATTTTTCACAACAACATTTAAAAACACACCTTCATTCATCATTTGGGTTATGGATATACATTTTTAACAATTTCTTTGCTATATGTTAAACCAAAGTGAAAATAAAGATTAAGTCCGAAAAGATAGAAAGGACAATTAAGACATTACATCAAACTTTTTAGAGTTTTTTAAATTAGAGACCTATTATTAAGTATAGAATGTGGTATCGTCTGCCAATTTATTTGTTTTTTAGTTACATAAGATTTTCTCAGTAACACGAAATATGTTAATTTAAAATTTTTTTTTTGTAATTTTTTATTAGAAAAGTAGAATGTTTATTACGTCTCCTACTTTTTGTGATGATTTGTCTATGTGTGACCACACCCCCTTGTTATCCTGTCCCGTTACCTTCTGAGTGTGCCTGTCTCTGTCTCACTCTTCTCCTGGTTACACCTGGTGATGGTTGTCTGTTGTACACTCCTTAAGGAGTTCTGCCCTGGTGTTGACGTAACCCTCTGTGTAGTGTGTCATGACTGTTATCCATCGTAGTTTGGGTCTATGCATTTTTGCCCTAGTGATGGTGTGTAGCCAAAGTTATTCTTAGTCTCTGGTTTTCTCTGATCTCTTAGCCCTGGTGCTTTTAGTACTTTTATTTAGATCCACATCTCCATCTGCATTTAGACATCCCCTCCACCTTGTTCCACTCCGCTTTCCTCCAGCGTCACACTTTTCAAAAGTATGGTCTGCTCAAAGCTGTTGGTTTTTCTAGAACCACGTCTAACAATTATCTTCCTTCCATTTACAAAATTGAAAACGAATGCAAAAAATATTACAGTTGTTATGGCTGTCCGATTCTGATCACATTCTGCATCTATTTCTCATCTCCAAATGTAAGTTCACATCCCTCTGTACAACTAGCTACGTGTTAAATACTTTTAATATGGATTGCGGCTACATAATGCAAAAATATTTTTCAATAATTCCAATATACAAAGCCAGAAGAACACCATTTAATTTTTATTGTGCAGCTGATCCTTTTCCCAGTATTAAGGAAAAAGAAAAAGAAGGCTTGAAAATGATATGTCTCTGTGCAAAGTAATGAAAACTGTTGAGGGTGGCTTGGTTTTTGTCTGAAGGAAGTAGCTTGGAAGAGAAGCTGATTCCCACTGAGAGGAAAATTCCCCACAAACCCCCCCCCCCCCCTCACCAGACACTCCACTTCCACTGTGTGAGCACACATACTTGCCAACGGCTTTGGGAACATGTAATCGTCAAGTGCCTGTCTTGCGCCGACAGAAGAGTATCAGTCAGGAGAAACTGGCTCTCAGGGAGATGCAGGTGGACATGTCATTAGGGTGGCTGCCTGCTGCCTTCGGACAAGCCAGAGTGAAATACCTGGGGGCAGGTGGGGGCCACACAGCGGTGCAGGACAGCCATGAAGCCTGTGCAATTGTTGGGGGGGGGGGCATTGCAGCGCCAAGAAAGCTTTAAAATATGCAACAAGACACACAGCTAAATATCTACAGGGTTTTAGGTCTGATCATCTCAAAAAAGCTGAAAGCCTCCTCACACTGGATGTACAGTGTGGGAAGTCATGCTGAGATAAAGCAGGACTGCAAACCTGACAGAACAGAAGGAATTAGGTTTATAAAATTACTGATATGTGGAAAAAAAAAAGCACTTAGGCTACAGTAATAAATACAGAGAGACTTTAGCATCAGGTCAGATAAAAATGAGTGTTAAAATATGCCTGAATTTTTGTACCCCAGGTTTACAGATAAGAGATGAAATGTCATGGTGTCCTCTGAATGCCCTCTCCACACTCACTTTTGAGAAAAGATAAACACAAAGAAGGTTACCAAGAACGAAATGTTATCAAAACATGCAAACATGTCATCGTTGTGATTAAGTTGTAATGGAAGACTGAATGGATCATAATGGAACTGAAAACTGATTTGTTGGCATTACTGACACAGAACAGATTACTTAAACCACAGACTTGCTTGCCATTACATGTTTTGTTAGTGGAAGGTGAGATCATGGAATATTTTTCCTCCTTGCATTATTTTTTCCTTTTTCCTCCAAAGTTATGCATTAGCTTTATTTTTTATTTGATTGCATATTTACTGTAGCAGTACAAGCTTTAGGTGTTATTGCACGAACCCTATCTGCTGTCTCAAGCACAGTAACAAGTATGAAGTGCTCAAAAAATAAATAAATAAATAAATAAATAAGCAACACACAAAAAGAGGATCTGCTGTCTTTTTCCATCATCTCATTGAAAGTGTTTTGTCAGCTGTCAGACGCGTAAGAGAGCCCAAGAAGGCTGTCGCGAGCTATGACAGAATTGCAGTCCGAAACGCCATGTAAAGAAGCAATGAAAAAGCTCAGCTGTACCTATGAAAGCTGAGTTGTCGCCAGCTGTGAAGTGGGAAAAGAAGGAAAGATGCTGACATGCCCAGATTTCCACAAGGGAAAGGGATGTCAGTCCCCATCTGATTTCCAGTGGGTTGTTACATGATCTCTGTCACCTCTGGACCTCAGGTCTCCCCTACAGGATTCCATGTGCTTATTTACCATTCTTTTGTACATATGTACTGTGTTTGCAGAATAAAAACAGAAGTGTGTATATTTCATTAGCATACATATTAATCAATAAATTATGTATTGTTAAAAAAGAAAAAAGTATTTCCTCTTAATGCTTAATGTGGTTTGCAGGCAGTCCTTAACTCGTTAATTAACTCCTGGAATTTTTTTTAAATAAGGGGAATAATACATTCAGTCTTATCTATCCCATTATTACATGTTCTAAGAGTTTTCCCAGCATTGGACTAATGGAGTGATTTTAAGACAATGTGGTTCTTGCTCAGATTTTTCATTGTCTCAGGTTTTCAGGATTTAAGTCTGAATGCAGCCTGAGGTTTTTCTACAGCTGTCCTTCTGTGTCTTATGCAAGATTCTGCACCATGAATTTGCTGTATGTGAAGGATCACAAAAGAAATACTCAAGTTCTGTAATGCAGAGCGACTGGCAAAAACTGAGTCCATAACATGTGGAAATTGCATGGTTCTTATTGCAGACAATCTGCAGACATTAAAAGAAAACATCTCAAGGACAGGCTGAAAAGGTCTGCATGATGCACATCTTAGAACCACTCTGCCTAATTGCTGTAATTCTTGCTTTCTTTGTTCATAAGAGGCTCTTTGAAAAGCATCTAGTTAGTAAATTGCCCAGTATTGATTTTGGATAGACAAGATGAAGAACTGTGACAAACATCTGACAGAGGATTGAGCATCAGATTATCTCTCCCTAAACATTTTAGGATTAAATTTAAAACCATGTGTTATCCCAGCTCTATGCACTGCTATACAATAACAACTATGTTTTCGGTCTTTCTTGTCATTATCATTTACTTATCTGGTCTGAATTTTTGAATATGAATTTTCATGAATATGTACAGCTGTACTGTCTTGTTTAATCTGAAAGGACTCTGGGAAAAATCTAGTTATAAAGTAATAGCATTTTGGAGGGGGAGGGGTAAAAAAAGTTATGTACATTTCAAATGAATTTGATATAATTTCTGATATTCCTCATGAATGCAACAAACTGATTATGCAGAAAGAAATGCAGACAAATTTCCACCAGTCAGACAATTTCAAATGCTAAGGCACTTGTCTGTAGGTGTCAATAATCTGAAGCACATGAAAGGAGGTCCACTGTTTTTAGCACTGTGCTTTTTTACCCTGGCAGTCTATTTATCTTAAAAAAAAGAAAAAACTACTGCCAGCACAGAAATTGTACTGTACTTTCTCCTTTTTCCAGGTAGCAGAGAAAGTTGGCTCCTGCTCTCTTAGAGTTGGCGAGCCTGCCCTGGTCTTGCGCCACACTGAGAGAAAGACTGGGCTACTTGCTGGTCCTGTCCTTTTCATTTATCACTAGGGGTTTGCGAGGGGGTGTCAGAAAATACTGGCCTTTCTGCATCCTCCCCCTTCACCTCCAGCAGACTCAAGGAAATTGACCTTTCCTACAAGTCACAGTGATGCTTTTCCCCCCTCAGGTCTGCAAGCAGTGTATTTTCTAGTCACAGACCACACTTACTGAAACCAAATTGTGAAAATACTCTGAATTTAACATTAAGGGCAAAATATGTTTGATAAATAAGCCCTCGATGTTTCAGAATTGTCAAAACACGATGATGTATATAACTAGAACTGCTTTCCTTTCTGTCTTGCAGAAGCTGTGGGAGATGAAAATTGTTGCATTTACAATAAACTCAAGGATAAATCTTTACTAAATCCATCGTGTATTTTATGCACAGCTCTCTGTTTTGTGAAATTGTGGATGTAATTGCAAAGGTTTTGAAATATGTTGCTCTTTAAGACACCATTTCAGTGTTACAGAATAAAACTTCAACAATAAATTTTAGCCAGGCTGAAGAATAGAAAAATCGTGTCCTGAAAAAAAAATGATACAGAAACAATTCTGATTAATACAATATTACAAAGGGGTTTTTGAACTTGCACACAGACATGGTTATAAATGCAGAAATTTGGCTGATGGAGCTATCTAATTTATGAAATTCCTCTAAGAAAGTTCCATGACTTGTGCTCTTCCATGGCCTCTGCCTGTCATAAGTGAAAGTGTAAGCTATGAAAATTAATGAAATGTCGTTTCGTCCTTCAGTGCCTTCTTTCTGAAAAAGTTTTCATTATCATGCCATGCACTCTGAACAGAATTCCCCTTCATTAAATGTAAACTTCAGGTTCAATAAGGTTGTTTTTTTTGTCTTGTGTCATGAGCTATTTGACGACAGCTGTTGGAAAGATCTGGAACATTCCTCTGATTCTTATCTCAACATAACTATCCTTTGTGAAGACTTACTGACAGAAGGAATGACAGCTTTTAGTTTTTTCAGTTGCTAATATTCTTAAATTATGTATTTTTTAATCTACACTATAAATTGAATTGGTGTAACAGAAAGGAAAGATGTAACATTTCCTGTGAAATATGCCACTGTAAGATGTATGATATCTGAAAGACAGACATTGTGAACAGTAAAATATAAATAGTATTCCAGAATAAATAGTCACTTCCAATGGTGGGCATAAGGAAACTGCTGTGGCTGTTGGATTACAGTGATTTAAACAGTAAAAATCTGGGGATGTCCTTTGGTTACATAAACAACTGGCCATAGAGGTCCTTTTTCCTTGTAGCATCCAGCTACATTTTTGAGGGCTAAAAATAAACGTAATGTCTGGCATAGCAAGCTATGAAGTCATCTTAGTCCATCTTCAGGGTTGGGGCTGCGCAGTGTTGTCCTGTAAGGTCCCTACCTAACCACCTCCACACACGCTTTTGATCTTAAAAGGAGTGAATAAAGTTATCTAGAAATTATAAAGTTTTTTTCAGTTATAGATGAAGAGCATAGTAAACACTCATCAGTGCAAACTGATGGCCATGTTGGATGCCTTTTTTGTATATATTTAGTTTTCAAACCAAATCATAGGGATTGTATGATTTTAAAGGGATTCCCTATTAGTTTTATGACATTTTGTATTTTATCAGACTCTAGTTGTCATTAATGTTTTTGCTCATTTGTGGGTGATGCTACAAAACTTAACAAATAAAAAAGCTTGGGGAGCTTCTCTGTGTCCCGCCCGCTGTGGCTTCAGGATCTGGGCTATGCCGTCATGAGGCTTTATGTCAACAGACCTGACTGAGAAAGAGGCTCGGTGACAGACCCTCTGTGAATGTAGTGGGTTGACAGAATGGCTTGTGGAGAAGGTAGGCAGTCCAAATGAGACATGGGAGTTTCCCACCCGCTGACCCCAGGATGGAGCATTCATTAACATTGAGACAAAATGCTTGTCTGGGAGAAAAGACCTGAATGACACTCAGAGCCCCTTTCATTTGTTTCACACACTCACACACTAATCCTCACGCACGTAATCACTCATACACACACTCAACGTCGCTTGAGTTTAAGTCCGGGACAGACGCAGAGCTCTCAAAACACATTCACTCCATCAACGACACTGTCCACACAGCTACTGTCATTTCAAAAAAAAAAAAAAAAAAACCATATGCTGGTTTCACTTTGTAGGCTTCAATTAAAGCAGCCAGTCAGTTTAACGTATAAATGTATAATGTGTTCTTCAGTGGTAGTTTTGCTGAAGGCAGCATGCAGCATCATTGCTTCCCTTTCAAAAGTTTAGAAAATATGTATCAGTGTGTATGTATCTATGTGACATTCTTTCAGCAGATAACAGCCATGGGGGTATAAAGAAGAGTTTATGTTCAGGTTTGTACTCAGAGAAGAAACTAAAATATGTCGCTGTCTGAGCTGAGTAACATTGATTTCATTCCTAAATTTTAAAATTAGCCCGACTTGGAATCCGCAGCATCAAACGTCACACCTGTTTGGCCACGTGTGTGCTGAGCCGAAAGCAGCCCTAGTGCGGTGGGATGTGTTTGCTTTATACCAGCTGTGGCTGACAGGCGTCCCCCAGGGGATGTGAGTTCTCACACGATGTGCATGTGTGGATGTGGGCTGAAATATCTGTGTTCACATGGAGTAATGAACACAGCGGGCGAGGGGGTAGGGGGTTACTTACATGGACATCATGGACACCTGAACCATCTGATGATGTTCCACTACTGCTGGGAAACTGTACTTTATGGCTCACCTGCCCCTGGATGTAATCTGTCCGTAGTAACAGGTAGGTAAGGTTAAATAAAAATACAGATGGTTCCTGAGTTACAATGGTTCAACTTACCATTTTTTTCGAACTTACGATGACGATAGTGACTCAACAAAATTCTAAAAATATTTTAAATTTCACGTGGCAGGCAAACGTAGCAGCATATGCGGTACGATACATCGGGCCGCTGCTGGGATGTACGCATCTCGGCCTTGTGAGACGCCTCACTCTCGCCAGCCGAGTTCAGTTGTTTTGCTGTTATAATGTGTATTTTTTAAAGTGTGTATTTATTTTCTCTCGACTTATGATATTTTCAAGTTAGGATGGGGTCATCGGAACGCATCTCCATTGTAAGTCAGGGACCTCCTGTAGCCATTTGCAATCTAGTGTGATGCTCGTTGTGACAGTGGAATTTCTCTAGTATTCAAAAGTACCAGATTATGTAACATCACTGATAGTAATATCATTGAAAAAGAAAATTCATCATTCCAATTTCCTTAGCCGTGCACACATTGGTCAGGGCTTTAATGGTATGGATATGTGGGTAAAATACTGCTGTTATATCGTCTACATTTCTTTTGTTTGTATTTGTGCCATAAATTACGGCTTCATGAGAACATTTCAGAGCATCTCTAAAATGTCAGAGGAAAACATAAAAATTTCCCATATACTGTATATGAATACATCGAACTGAAATACAATTACTTTTACAATGAAATGCTGCTTTCTAGCTGAAAATCCTTTTCGACTCAGGTCAGACACCATTCTATTAATTTTAGTGTTTATTTTTGGTGACTGTTACCATGAGTCAGACAGAGTGATTTCAAGCATAAAAATGTCAATGCATGTGTGATTGTGAGTAAGCCCAGATAAAAATATACATTTAATGTGTTTGTCAGAACTGAGCATACAGTAAGAAAAGTACAGTGTAGTGTAGAATAGAGACAGGGTATACAGTATGTTGGCTGCTCTTGATGTCTGCCTTTACAAAACTGACCTCTGATAAACTTCACCAGTTGGGGCTAAGGGATCATATCAAAATGATGAAACAAAAGTGCTGTTGACAGGAACGCATAGCATTTCTCAGACATCAGTTATTTTTTAAGATGGTTTTTTATTGTGTTACGTTGAAGGACAACACAAAACCAGAAGGATTCAGTTGCAGAGTTTATTGACAAAGCACAAGTGCAGTAATTTGAAAACACGACAAAAAGCTGAGCAAAAACGTGGTGATCCAAAAAGACAGTCCAAGACATAGAAAAAACCAGGAGAAACACATTAGGAGGGCTTGGACAAGGAGAGGAGCAAGCATCCCGAGTTAGGAGTGCTGTTAGACATAGGACAAGGTATGGAGCACTTGACAGGTCTCAGTGGAATCACTTTACAGTACTTTGCAAATACAACGGTGTTTCTTGCTAATATCAACAGGTGTAGACTGATTGCACATGAAATCAAGAAGAAGAGAATCAGGAATGTTGGTTGGCATCACACTATGAACCTTAATACATGTGAGATACACTACTGGGGAAATGTTTAAAACACCCCAATTTTCCCAGTTTTTATTGAAATGTAAGCAATTCAAGTCCATTGAATAACCTGAAATGGTACCAAAGTAAGCAGTAAACTGCCAAAGGTGAAAAAAAGGTTTAGTTTAACAAAACCTGAAAAATAATGTACATTTCAGAGTTATAGAAACTAAAGGTAACAGGGTAACAACTCACAGTTCTTCTGCAGCAATGTAAGTAAATTAAGCATTTGAAAGTTTATGCTAACAATGCCTACAGGTGTCCCAACTTTTGTTGATTACTTTAAAGCCCTCTGTCTGTATAAAAATAGTGTTTCAACACTTAAGCAATATTTGGACAGTATTATACTACAGGACGTTGTATATTGCTCTCAAAATGGTCAAAAAAAGGCATTAACAAAGAAGGAGAGGTGGACTATTACAACCCCTAAAAGTATAGGTCTTTTCTTTAGAGAAATTGAAAAAAAAGCCAAGGTGTCAGTAAGTACAGTTCCCACACCATAAAAAGGCACTTGGAAACTGGAGGAAACTTTGACAGGAAGAGGTGTGGCAAACGTGTGGAGGTGTGGCCACAACAGAATCACAAAAGACAAGTTTCTAAGAGTCAACAGTTTTTGTGACAGGTGGCTCACAGGAAAATAGCTTCAAGCACAGCTATACACTGATCGAAGTAAGCAAGTCCCAGTTT
Source organism: Chitala chitala (assembly GCA_025773905.1). Taxonomy (NCBI): domain Eukaryota; kingdom Metazoa; phylum Chordata; class Actinopteri; order Osteoglossiformes; family Notopteridae; genus Chitala; species Chitala chitala. The sequence goes on along the minus strand of JABJVR010000034.1, from coordinate 5,165,158 downwards.
CAACTGTGAAGAGAAGACTTCAAGCAGTAGGTTTGACAGATTGAGTGCCAGTAAAAAAGGCATTGCTAAGATGGCAAAATAAGAAAGAGGCTTGCCTGGGCCATGAAGCACTGCCAGTGGACTACTGAAGACAGGAAGAAGGTCTTAAGGACCAATGAATCAAAATTTGAGATTTTTGGTTCATCACACAGGGTTTTTGTTTCCTGTCTAGTTGGCAAAAAGATGGTTCCTTGGTGTGTGACACCAATTGACAAACATGGAGGAGGAAGCATGATGGTCTGGGGCTCTTTTGCTGGATCCAAAGTCACTGACTTGCACATTGATTTGAGTGAGTGACACCCTGAGCCAAAACTACTACCACACCATTTTTCAGCATCAGTCAATACCCTAGGGTGAATGCTTAGTTGGGCAGGGGTTCAGTCTACAGCAAGATAATGACCCCAAACATACCTCCAAGCTGTGTCAGAACTACCTTGAAAGAAAAGAACAAGATGGGAGGGAGATCATGGCCAGGACTATCTCCAGACTTAAACCCCATTGAGATGGTTTGGGAAGAACTGGATAGAAGGGTGAAAGAAAAACAACCTACAACTTAAAAAACTGTGCAGGAACTTATACAAAAAAATTTGATTTAGACATGAATTTGTTCAGCCATTATATCTGCAAAATATGGCTACTTTAATGAGTCAAAAATTTAGATTAAATTTTGTCACAGAAAACAATTCAATGATTTATTTTGCATGTCCAATTGTTAACTTTTCCCTTACTTTATTTTAAGAGTACACTGAGAGATTAAACTGCATGAATTTCAATAAAAAACTGGAAAAATGGGGGTGTTACAAAACTTTTGACTGGTAGTGTAGGTTAATTTGCTTTTTTATATCATAAAGGTAAAGATGTATTTATTACAGAGTATACAGTAAAAAATGGCCTAAATTAACAGTCAAAAAATATATATAATAGCCTAAAATACTTTCAAATTGTGATCACGCTGATTAGTATGGAAGGAACTTTAATCAAATTGCAATTTACATAGACAGGTCATTAATGAGCTCTTAATGGAATGATTATTTATTAAGCGTTTGACTTGATTACCATTAAGGAATTTCAAAGGTATCTAACACCATCTGATTTCAGCTGTTTGCAGAGAGCATTTGATAACTCTTAATTTACTAATCAGCTAATGTTAGATTATTTTAATTAGCTTTGCCTCCTCATTTGATTTCTATCACTTGTGAGGTTTATGTGCACATCTATTTATTGTCTTATGGAGTAATTGCCGTATCAGTTCTTATAATTACGAAGGAAGGGCTTGCCATGAGACTAATTAATTTGTTTCGTCTAATTAAATGCACTCCATTCCAAACACTGCTCTTAAACGAAATATTTATTTTTGTCAATCAACTGTTGATAACGGCTGATCAATTTAATAATATTTGATAAGTCTTTCATTTTAAGGCTGGAATAAATAAATTAATCATTGATACACAAAAAACTGATGGCTTTGTTAAATTTGTCTAATAGCGATCAACTCATATGGAATCTACTTCTCTTGTATTTATTCAATGATCATTTTTCATTGCTAAGAAAAGTGTTACTTTTTTTACATAAATATGAATGCAGCATATTAAACTCAAGATCCATTGCTTTGATGTGCTGAATATGAACTTTAGTCAATTTGCTGATGGTATCACCCCGAGTGATGGTATCAGTCACCGTTTCATTGAATTGTTGGTTTATCGCCGTGTTACTCTGGATAAGCATATCTACATTAATGCATTGTTAATGAAATATTAATGTGCATGCAAATGTACTGAAGTCCAATTTGTGCGCAGTGAATATAGAGACAGTTATAGATACCTGGACCTTACTATTTTTTTATGACGTGAGAAATATATGTCGTAGGGCTTACTTGAGCTCTCAGGAAAAAAAAAAATAAATCCATCCACTATATTGCTTGTCCAATTCAGGGTCACGGGAGGCATGGAGCCCATCCCAGGAGGCACAGGGCTGGGGGCCAACCCCACTGGGCACACACACACACACACACACACACACACACACACACACACACACACACACACACACACACACACACACACACACACATTTATCAACCTAACCTGCATGTCTTTGGATTGTGGGAGGAAACCGAAGAAAGAAAAAAAAAAACTCACCATGCACAGGGAGAACATGCAAACTCCACACACACAGAACCAAGGCAGGAATCAAGCCCCAGGCCTGGAGGTGCAAGGCAACACTGCTAACCATCATGCTACCGTGCCGCCAAAACAAATAAATAAATATATTAAAATAATTCAATTTTCTGTGCTTCTTACACAGTATTTTTTTGCTTTCTTTCAAGATGTTTACCTTTTTGATTTACTATAACCTGTTGTGTAACACACTAAATAAATAAGCCTCTGATTTTCAATCTTGCCATTGGTTTTTGAATTAGGTAGCCCATATGGCATATAACAGATATCGATCCCTCCCCATGCTCCACCCCAACCACCCTCAGGATAAAGACATTTTCCTGTGTTCCATATTGCACATCTGGAAAGTACAGACAACACTGACAGCTGAGAGGACGCTAAGCAGCTAAAGCAGGAAGCACATAGACTGCTAGTAATGAATCACTGCTAGCCTGGTGAACTCTTAACACAACCATGCTCTGTCTTTCTGCAGATGTGCTGCACTATATACACACATATATGTATATATGGCGCATCTGCAGAAATTAAATACGTATAAAATTATGGAAGCAAACGATATTTTGTTCATAACTGAACCCATGATATATAGATTTAGAGCAGTCACTTTCACATTTTCCAGAGATACCCAGAACTCTTAATCCTGCCTCTCCATGGGAACATTAATTTAACATTTGTTGTATAATCTTAGTGCACAGGAAATGGTAATTCTAGGTGCACTTTTGAACAATCGCTACTGGTAAGATTTACATTTCTAACATAAATTGCGCCAGGCTAAGTCTGTACGCACAGGAAATAAATTCACTTCTTGCTGAGATTTACCATGTAAAAGACTGCCAGATACTACAGGGTTTGTATGAATGCTTTCACCATGAAATACTGCCGTCTATGTTGCACAAAATTTTACTTATTCTCAAACAATTACTGTGCCAGTACATATATAAGAAATGCAGATAGCATGGAAAATAACAATGCAAATTTATTTTCACATATGTAGTCAGATTATTTCTTTTAAAGTAAATGACAAGGCAGTAGGTTAATAAATCCCATAATTGTCACCAGTGCATGGACTCCCCAGAAAAAATTTACGTGACAGAGTTACTGGTTTCCTGTGTCTGCAAATGGAATGCTGAAGGAACAGAAGAATACAATGAAAGAGGCAGAAAGAGGCAGTGCCCCGGAAAATGGATTAATGATCAAAGCCCCCGGCACTGTATTCTCTTTCACACGGAGGGTGCCCTAACCAGCCCCCAACACTGAACCGAGTGCTTCTATGTACATTTCCCTGTTCTCACTCTCTCAATCTATTATTCTTGAATTAACATTCTGGTTAGGGCCATAACTTTTCAGGGTTTACCTCTGACATTTGAAGACAAAGAGTAGAATAGCAGCCTCACGAGGTTACTGTATAACCTTACAGGACAGTGTCTGTTTGCATTCAGACATAAGCTGGAGAGGCTGGAAACCAATATGGACAAAGGGTGAAACAGCTTTTATAAACACGCACTTGTGCAGCCATTTTAAAAAAGGGAAAAAAGTCAGAGGGTACATCCTGTCATGTGACTTTCCCCAAGTGGACAACTGTATCCAAAACAAGATCACTGAACAGTCCACTTCTCTTTTCATTCACACCCCATAATGTTCAGTTTCAAACACAGAAATACAGAATTACATTTAATGACATAGACATGGAATTCATTATACATGTATAATTTAATTCTTGTGTAAAAAAGAAAATGACATATAGCATTGCAGGGAGGAAAGCACTTGAAGAAAAAACTAAAATTTGCATCTGAAAATACATTTTAAAGTGACTCAGCCAGAAAACAAATCAACAAATTATTCAACACCAGTCATAATGTACAGCATGCAATGAAATATGCAGTGATTACTGACAAATGCACAACATTTTTGGAAATGCTTGCATGTAGCAAGCGTAACGCAGCACGACACATCTGGATAACATTGTTCACATCTCATCTGGCCTTTTTATGGGCGTAATCTGCCACACTAGAGGAGCAGACACTTTGGGAATGGAGCTCTTAAAGTCGTCAGCTTGTCACGGCATACTAAGGACAAACCCTAAGACAGGCGCGGTGCACAGGGTGGTGCAGATGCCTGGCGTCCCTGTCGCTCCATGACGAATAGATCAGATCACGGTTTATTGACATGTCGCCGTGGCACTTTATGGGCCGATCATTCATCCATCGCTCTGGTCTACCGCGGGCCTTACATCACTGCGGTTTTGCAACTTTGTGAATTTTATGAGCCCCCTTGGAGAGAAGCCCATCGGGAGAGAAGCCCCCCCCCCCCACCGTCGATGCACTGAAACAGTTTCTTAATAAAACTGAGTCGTTAGTTCATTCATTAAGCAGCTCACGCTGCAGGAAGGCAGAGAGCAGAGATGCAGTTAATTCTTTGCTGTTCCCCATCTGAGAAATTGTTTAAGCATAATTATTGGTGGATGACATTAATAGTCATCATTGCAACTGGATGCAATTGTTTTTTCTTTCTCTTTCTCTGCTAAAACATACAGCATCATACATTAAATTTTAAGTGCATGTTATATTTCTTTACATCGTTGACAATGAAGATTATTAATCATTGCAGATATGTCCATTTTAAACTGTTTTAAATAAATCTTTTGAAGGTCATTACAACAGATTACATTTTCATACTTCTATCTGTAGTAGTAACTGACCATGAAACAAAAAAATATATCATAGCAGGACTCCTTTGACCACACTGTAGCAGGTGTTTCATTAGAGATTGCTTTATTTCGCTGACAGGAATTTGTCCTGAGCAAGGTATGTGAGCAGGGTACCTGCAACATGGGTCACATTCCTTCTGTCAACATCAGACAGGGACATGGCTGGTCAGGGGGTCCTCTGGATGCCACACATCCCCTGAGTCAGTATACTCATCCACCAGTTGTCAACAGGCATCCGGTATTGAGGGAAAGAAATGGCACAGAGCAGCCATATCTTTACACAAAGTCATACCATACACAAAACAAATTTTACACTTTTGTCTCACAATGAAAATGTCTCTAGGGGAGTGCAGTCCAGTCTGTTTGGGGAGGAGGGAATCTTAATTGGGACCGAAGTCCTAAGTTCTTTTAAAGTAAACATACTGCAAACAGCTACATTCACAGCATTAGCTCCTGTCACCTCTATAATATTTAGACCATTGATTGTCCATGAAGAAAATTAGCTCACTGTTCTGCTTACCTGCACTGGTACCAGCTGACTCAACACCAAGGAGCGTTCTCCTTCCACACTGCTATGTCGGGCAGACATGCTGCTGACAGCGCTCTTACTCACAGTAGGCCTGCTGCGATGTACAGTGAGTGGACCATCCACATCGTCAGCCCCCCCTGCACCCCTCTGTAAATGTGTGGGCTGTTGACGCAGTGGATATGGGTCATGTGTAGAAGGTGATGAAGATGGAGAATACCAGTGTGTCGGCCTCGCTGAGCCGCAGCGACCTCTGGCCTTCTGAATCTTGGCAGTCTATGATCGACTGTAATGTCACTGTTAGACACCGGTACAGGTGAAAACCCTAAACAGCAACAATAATGGACTTCTCCTCCAACACGCTGAGGTCACCAGGGCCTGCACAGCTGTAGCCTTTGCTTCTCGCACTTTCTCCTCTTTTATTTTTCTCTTTCCAAAGGTTAAATCATCCGTTTCCATATATAAACTTACATTTCAAGCTGAAATGACTAAGTTCATTTTTGCTTCCAGTAACAGAACTTTCATATAACTTTCTCCTGATTTTTTAAGAACATACATAAAATCCTTAAATAGTGTCGCACATTCGCTCTGAAGCCAAGTGCAGGGCTTTTTTATTTAGTCATTCGCTTCTCTTTAAGTCACAGCAATTTCCATATTGATTTAATTCTATTTATTCTTTCAAAAATATTTGTTTTTAATGACCAAGTAATGACCCAGCCTCTCAAAACTAAATTGCATTCATCCAAAGTCATGATTTAATGTATTAAATGTAAAACAACTAAGAAGACAAACTGAAGTGCCTCCCATTTAGATCACAGCTCTCAGACAGGCACTGGGCTTAAGGAGGTGCAGCTGTTATAATTTCCTCAGACACTCTGATTCTCAAAACTGTGGCAAGACAAAGGGCTTTACAGCTATCGTTTGTATTTAAATTCCTCCCCATTTCCAACTTTTAACACTCTACAGACCTTTAACTGTAAGAGCTCCTCAGTTGCAAATTACTTGCTATAATTTCTCATTTGCAGCTACTTGAACAATGTAGGTGTTTTGCCTCACTAGTGTTAAGCACTTGCAAGGTTCAGAAAAGTGGTTGAAAAAATATGTACAAAAACATACATAATTTCAATATGTTTGTATGTGTAAGTATAAAAATTAAGTTGCAATTTTCTCTTTACTAGAAAATGCATTAATTCTATCGCTGTTTCTGTTATAGAGGCTTTTCATATGTGTACATCAGTCTTGCCTGTTATCAACAATAACAACAATAATAATAAAAATATTAGGTAGTCCCAAGGAGCCTTCAATTCACTCAGGCTTTTGCTATTAAGTGAAATATATTGTGTTACCCTCAAGAGGTGCCTGGAGTCATTTTTACAAGCAAAGACTGAAAGCTGAGCCTTAATAATGCATTTTCTGTGTGTGTGTGTGTGTGTGTGTGTGTGTGTGTGTTTGTGTGTGTGTGTGTGTGAAAGCTTCACCTGAAAAAGCTAAAAAAGTTGTCATGAGATTTTTGTCACTTTATTTACTTTATAAAAAAGAAAATGACAAATACTATTTGCTAACAATTTGTACTTGAGTTTGTTGGTGTAGGGTTAATTTTATAAAATCTTTATTTAAATTTATTAAATGTATTAAATTAAAATATTTTGATACTCAGTAGTAATAATCTTTGCATGTGAAATGAAATGTCCAGCACTCTGTTTTCAGGGGACCAAATTAAGCTTGCAAATCTAGTTTGTCTAACAAATTACAAGTAACCTTCACTTCATTCACTAAAGTGAAATCATTTTTAATTCATGTTTTCAACCTAAAGCCATATGCCAGTATTCACGTGTAATAAATCACATTTTGGAGGTGCTTCTTTCTTATTAATTTACTTCAGTCTTCGTTGCAATATTTATTTGTTCCCATGGAGATACGCCGCAGTGCAGCCCTTGTTTACACCCCCCCCCCAGCCTTTTCCTGAAGCACTCTTGTTGTTTTGATTATGTAGTAAACCCCGTTTGGAGCAGAGATCCTAATGAGAAACCATTCCATATATGAATAACGGAGTGCTCCTTATAGGAAATCAACCATAATTGCAACCACATTTACCAGGCTGCATTAACCAATGTACTTTGAGGTGTTTAGATTTCATTGTGTAACATTTTAACGTGGTGTAGACAGAGTGGCATGTCAGGGGCCAATGGTGCAACATACCCTTTGACGCGCTTGACACTTGTCTGCAGTGTGGAGCGATCCATACAGACAAGGAGCACCAATCGTTTTGTCATGGATGGGAAGTCAAACATTGGGGCTAAACAAAAACCCTGGGTAACTCTGAGGACAGTGTCCCGGGTGCAATTGGGCAGGTGTAAATGTAACATGCACCTAACACCTGCAGCTCTGCCTTATAAATTGCACCATCTAAGTGAAAGAATGGGACAGTACACTTTTCAGTTTGTCTCAGGTTACACTAGTGAAAAAATGCCAGGTTTGTAGGCAACATTCATTGAAAGACATTTCCGTCTGGGCTTCCCAGAATCTCACTACTCCTTTTATATCCACCCCAACCTTGGTTCTAATCAAAACCACAAAGGTTCACACTCAGTTCAGGGCAGATTCAATCCCTTTGCGTTATAAATGAAGCCAAGGTATGAGACCTCTGAAGACTTTTGTGTGCTCCTAATTCCAGCCTTCTCCTGTGAGAGCATGCTAAGATTAATGCCAGCAGATAACATGGCTGGCTCGCCTCGCATCAATATTTAATTCTCCACTTTTATCTCCCCTCCAGAGATCCAGGAGCAAACTTGCCGAATTATGCTGGTCTTCTGGCTTCAAATGGTGGAGCGGAGGCAAGTTATGGGGCTTGGGGGTACAGGCAAGACACTTGCATAAGGAAGTAACAAATTACTGGGCCTTCAGGCTGACAGCCAGGGATGGATCAATGAGACAACATACCTGATGACTGCTTATATTATCTCCCCAAGAAGTAAAAGAGTGTCGAGCCCTCAGACTGCCGCTGTGTCGACTGTTTGTGTTACTCCTCAGATCATTGTCAGAATAACGCATTCATTCATTCATGCGTCAGCTTCCAATACTTCATCTCCCACTTATGTGGAGTTTTAAATGCCACCACAACAAACACTTGTCCAGTACTGTGTCCTGAAAGTATTTCTCTAAATGTTATGAGGTGACCAGTAATTGTCTTTACTATCAACATTTAGTTGTGGTCTTTAAGAACATGATTTTTCTGTGTGCTCTGTGCACAACTGCTAACTTTCTCCATGTCTTCATTGGTATAAAAGAAACATAATTTTTGCAATACATTCTGCAAAACAGCTTTACAAATCTTCAGACATATATGGCTCATATACATCCAGATCCTGAACATTATGGCTATCTGTTTTAATATACAGTTGGTTCTTTGTGTGCTGCTAATACAACTTTAACCCACCAAGACATTGACTCTACATGACCTCTGAAGGTGTACTGCAGAACCTAGAACCAAGAAATTAGCAGTAGACCTTTTAACTGCTGTAATCCTGAGGTGGAGGTGCTCTGCATCATCCTAGTCATCCAGTATATCCAAAGGATTCTCAAATGGATTAAGATCTGAGAATTTGGACAACAGGGCAACACCTTGAATTATTTGTCAAATTCCTCAAACCGTTCCCAAACAATTTGCTGCAAGGTGGCTGGGCACATTATCCTACTGAAAGAACCCACCACTATCAAGGAACACTATTGCCATGAAGGGGTGTACCTGGTCAGAAATAATGTTTAGATAGGTGAAAAACATGAAACTGATGCCCACAACTGGTTGGACACAAGACTTCCTCACATAACATCGCCTATATTGTAACATGTCCTCCACGAGATTGTGTTCTTCCCACAGTGCATTCTGATACCAGCCCTTCCACAGGTAAATGCTGCACACAAACTTGGCTGCATACTAACAAAAAGTGGGACTCATCGGACCAGGCTCCCTTCTTACATTACTCCATGCTCCAGTTCCAACACTCACATGCACCATCATAGGTGCTTTTGACAGCAGAGCTTGTGGAAGATGTTTCAAAATTGACATTTACTGTAGGTCTTCAAGTATATACTTTAATACGTGGATTTTTAGTGGAAATTTACTGTGTGAGTGTTTTGTGCAGTGGCGAGAAAAACAGGATGTGTGCTTAACCGCTTGGGTCACTCCTGGGTCGCTCCTGAGTCGCTCCTGGCTTGCTCCTGGGTTGCTCATGACTCGCTCCTGGGTCACTCCTGGGTTGCTCCTGGGTCTGTCATTCCTCCCCTAAAAGCAGAAAGACCTACAGATTTGATTTTCTCTGGACTTTGCAGGCATGGCGATTAAAGATTTGGGCGTAATTCTGCATGTAGAGAGGTAAGAATGAATTGTGAAATTTTACTGAAAATATGTGTAACATGTCATTACATTTTTGCTTAAGCCTATTAGAAAAAGACAGTCTTTAACAAATAAGCAAAGCCCATATGGGAGAGGTGTGTCAACACATCAACTACAAGAACCAACCATCAGCTAACTGTGTAATATATCCAAGACCTTCACATGCACAACCATCATTATAGAAATCAATGTTATTAGCATCACCTGTCATAATATTTTGGTTCTTTTCTATACATCTAGCTTTGGTGTGTGTCAAAGGTTGTGGGTATAGCAATGACCATTTTCATTAATTTTAGAAACTTGTTATTGTAGTTTTTTTGTCACAAGATCAACTGACTCATTCATTGGTACACTCCAACAAACAGTGACAAAGTGTCAGAACAGCCTCTCTGAGCTCTGATTGCAGGCAACTCCAGAGTTACTTCAAGCCTCCTTCTAAAGTGTTTATTACAATCATGTGATCAGCTTTCATCTTACAACCAAGGTTTATTATTACTGAGCAACACCAGATATTTGAATGCTGAGTGGCAAAAATTGCAATTGAGCAGCATTGCATTTTAATAAAAGAAAACTCATGGAAGTCGAAAGTAAAGCCTGATTTATAAATTTATTTTCTGTGCTGGTAGTGAGTAATACATTGTTACAGACTGGTGCAGCCCTAAGAGCAATTATGTGTCTTTAAAAGCATGATTGACAGTGTGTGTACCTCAAGGGCAGAAGTGAGGGGCAAGGAGGAAAGGGATATTTTCATCCCACCGCTCACCTTTCATGCAAAAGCAATCTGGTCTCAGAAGATAATGGCTGACAAGTCCACAGCCTACCAAGATTAAGATCATCTTGAATTATTAATTCTCCTTCTTTTGGGGGGACAGAGGCCAGAGTTCAGGATGGGCGTAGCTGGAGTGCCAAGGGCCGGGGCCAACAGAAACACATTCTACCCAATACCAACCTACACATCTTCACCGTTCTGCTGGCCTTTGATTTGATGAGGTTTAAAATTTCTTGCTTGGTTGAAAGAAGCAAATGCTGTGGGTTCCCTTTACAAACCTGGGGCGTTTCTAAACAGTGACAACAATATTGGACCATGCTAAGATGCACCATGTTCAAAAACTATAAAACAGCTTGAGATGCTTTTCGACTGAGCAAAAAAAGAAAAAAGCCATAAACTTGGTGAAGTGAATTACAATAACCAATAGTAACAGCAGCATGTCCACTTGTCAACCATAGTTAATTTTGATGAAAACTGACAACAATCTTCAACACATTTATTTTCTGTGACAAAAACAAAATGCTAATTAAATGAAAATGCAAGTTTAATGGTGAAAACTAACTTGGTTAATTTTGCTCAGCACATAAACCTTGTTCCCCATGTTCTCCCCCTGAGCTTTTTTTCAGTAGTAAACCCTCTTCTGCATTTACACCTCCCCACATCTCTAATCTTCTTTGTGCAAAAGTGTTACAACTTTATTTTCTAAAAGGGAGGCTTTACTGCAGCCAAAATGTGTTATCTATGCTAAAGTACTCTAATGAGTGTATGACACTATCCAAACTGATTTGAGATTTGCAGACAAAACATGACACTTACAAACACAAACCCAAATCAATTTTTGAACGAAAAGCAAATTAACTGATTAGTATGCAAGATGGGATAAACTAAACGTAACATGAATACGAAACTTGAAAATATTAACTGTAGTTCCAAAAAATAGCTGTGTAAAAAGTAATAATCCATCCATTATCTTAACTGCTTATTCCTGGTGAGGGTCGCAGGGAAACCTGGAGCCCATCCCAGAGCACATAGGGCACAGGGCAGGGGACACCCAGGGTGGGGCACCAACCCACACACTACGGGCAATTTGGACACACCAATCAACCTAACATGCATGTCTTTGGACTGTGGGAGGAAACCGGAGCACACCCACCAAACACAGGGAGAACATGCAAACTCCACGCACACAGACCCAAGGCGGGAATTGAACCCCAGACCAGGAGGTGCGCGGCGACAGTGCTAACCACCACGCCACTGTGCCGCCTAAAAAGTAATAATAAGAAATAAATAAGGTAATATTGGGGAAACATTGATTTTGCCTCGCACAACTGAAATCTTGAAGGAATTATTTGCGAAGAAATCCAAACAATTAGCAAGAATAGCTCTGTGAATTGATGCTGTCAGACATTACATCCCATGAGTGTCAGAAGCTGTAAATGCTGTTTGCACGTGGCTGCACATCAGTCACAGTGACTTTGTCCTTCAAAAAGGGACATCATGTCGCACACGTCTGCAGTTTATGTGGACAAAGTGATATGTGAGGTTTTTTTTGATTATTATTCATCACCAACAGTATTTTTTTTTGTTTTAAGCATTCTTTTATTAATATGAAAGCAGTCAATCCAATTTTATGCAGTATTTCTTTCTTATGCATATTTTACACACAGGGCTCCCTAACAAAAAAAAAAAAGTGTTACAAATGCACGTATTGCTGTTATTTTTTGTTTTGGTAAATGTAACTAATGTACAATGTTTATTTTAAAAAGCCTTGTGGTTTTAATGTATGCAGGCAGTGCAACATTTTCTACATTGAAAATACGTATCAAATAAAATTTGCTTATGTGCACAATGCATATTTGAAATACTTCCTTTTTGTCTGTATAATATAAGAAATGTAAATTTTTAATAAATGTTAAACTATTTTATAGTTTCCGTATGACCTTTCTATTAAAAACTATTTTTTTCTCAAAAGTACTTTTAATCAACAAAAACTAAACAAAAAATAATGACATTTAAATAACTAAAATGTGACTAAAACTAAAATGCAATTTAGTCAGAAAAGTAAGGCTAAAAGTAAATCAAAATTTGTAGCTAACATGAACACTTGTCTTCATAAAGTTTGCAATGTTGTTTTTATTTTTATTAATCATTTACATAATGGCATATTCTCTCATATTGCTAAATTGAGACTATATGCCATTATGTAAATGATTAAAAGAAACAACAGAAACGTTCTGAAATACCTTTTCTGATTTACATTTCCAAGTGTACATTTCCTAGTTTGGTCATGAATGTAAAATTAACCAGTTTAAATATATATTCAAATTGGACTTTGCTGTGTTTTTTGAAATTGAATGACATATAATAATTAATGATACATATTTTATTTACCTCAGGTAACTTTCTACATATCGTATGTCCCAAAAACACGTAGTCCTTTCTGACTTTGCCTTCCAAGTCGTGTGGTACGTTCATTTCAAACCAAATAGCTAAACATTTCTGAACCTTTTCATTGTGTCAGTTGTAATGTTACGTGTTAAAAATATGGAGGCATACATAAATGTTATTTTGATTTAAAATAAAACATGGGCAGATAACTCACTTATCAATGACCAGTCTCTTTCTTCTCTTGTACTTGTCCTGATAATCTGGATCCCCAATAAAGTACTGGACTCTGGGCTGGCCATTATATTATTTCAATGTCTTCAGCTTCAAGGAACTGCTTTACCCGTTTTGCTGCATGATGGGGACATTGTCGTGCATGAAAACTGGTGGCTGCTTGGGTGATGAACGCAGGGAAGGAACCACATGTTGTTGAAGAAGGGTC